>QJPP01007205.1:1200000-1566475 GCA_003996215.1 Jaltomata sinuosa | reverse complement strand
AAAATGCATAAGCTAACATTCTCCAAGAGTTGTGATCGGAGAGGAAAAAGTACTAGTTAAAGAAATGCTAGTTCCTGTTTTTGATTCAATGTGAAATGAATCGTACATTATGATTGTTGCATTCAGAACATTTCCAACTATCTCTAAGAATGGTAAATAGTCAAGCTCAGAAAGATCAGACGAGAGGAATTACAGAGCCGAATCCTAATAACAGTTGCCCTCACATGGCAGAAACTAAAATGAAACGTGTTTCCAAGTACTATCAAGAAATCAACGTAGCAATTAAGCAGACAATCAAAGTGATCAGCACCACAGCCCATACCCAACATACCCATGCCATTCCTTTCTTCTGGTGCTGCTTAGCATAGAAAAGACTGTTGGTTCCACCACTGATGAAGCTTCCAGCAATGGCCATGTTATGCTCAATGTCATCAATCTGTTCACCTTGAGTCTCAACTAGTACAGCCATATCAAGAAAAACTTGATGGAGTTTGTCCAGGCTCCTCTTTATGTCCATTACAGCCTCATGCCTATCTTTGTCATCAAGATTCACCTCTGTTTTTGCTGCAAATATTTCAACTTTCCCGCTTCCTCCTGAAACCATCTTCTCAATTACTTCCTCTGTTGGCTCCTGACCAGTCTCGTTGTAATATCTTCTTCTTAGGCAGTCCTTGTAATCTGATAAGATTTTTTCTCTCAAAGCCTGAAAATCATTCATGATATCCCTAAGCTTGACCCTCAATCCATTAGTCATATTGACTCTCGTTCGATCAACCACAGTGCCTTCAGCATATGCCACTGATAATTTGCGATTAGCAACATTGGATTTGTCAAGTGCTTCAAGTTTTGCCTTGACGATCTTGGCTTTGCGAAGAACAGAGACCATATCAGAATCCATTCGGTCTCTAAGACCACGAAGAACTTTGGGACCATGAGTAGTTTTGGTCTCTTCATTCAGATTTTGAAGATCGATCAAGAGATTAGTAATCTCTTCAGTATCACCCTTCACTGCTTCGATTTCACGGAAGAAGTTGGAAAGATTGTCCTCATCTTTGCGGCTGAGTTGGCCCATCTCCAAATCCCTCTCTGTTTCAAGATCCAAATGGGCTTGTTTCTTCAATTCCACATAACTTAAGAACGATTTTGTCATGAGATCGTTCATCTTCACTCCAGTTTATTAAGATTCTGCAATTAGTGGAGAACAACTTAAGAAATACACCAGGAAAACAAGAAAACAGAGGAAGTAACTGCATGCAAGAAAAAGATTTCTCTACCCTTTCTTGAAGATGGCAATTTGTTATGAAAATGAAATTCAACACCAAGAAAACATGAATAAAGCAGGAAGAGATTAAACAAGAAGCAAGAGGACGAGAAGTTAAAAGGTAAAAATGGCGTCTTGAAAACAAAGAATGAAATGAATGAATTCAACAAAGAGATTTTCAGTTCAAATTTTGATGGAACAGAAGTGGGATATTACCGAATTTTGAAGAGCTTTGCGTTCTTCTTCTTCTTGGAACTGTTTGGGAGGGGAAACTGGAAAGAGGGATAGGGATTCTGAGGAGTTTGAAATATTTGAAAGGCACAAGTACTGAGAAGTAGCCGTTTATATTGATGTTCCCCTCAAGTCGGTTGCGGTTAGTGACTCAATTAAGAGGAGTAAAAAGGTTATTAGAAAAAAAGGAAGAGGTGGGAAAGTTTAACACCAAAGTAAATTCACGTTACATTTAATTGTTTTTAATTAATTTATTTCCATCAGAGATTAATCTATTATGGGCATGCTTGAGGGCATAAAACGTTCTTGTAAATTTTTCATACAAAAGGAACCCAAAAGGATTGACCCATACCTTTAAGCTCTCGTTTGACCATAAATTTTGAACTTGAAATTTGAAAAATTGAGTTTGAAAACTTTTTGAAGCTAAATTTTCAAAATCTGATCCAAAATTTATGATCAAACAAATATTTAAAAAATGAATTTTCAAAATTTGATCTAATATCTATAGCCAAACGATTATTTATTTTTTATCACTTGTGATTGTACATTTGTAAACCTCGAATCCCAAAAAAAGAGATGTTTTTGGGGTAGGAGTACATGTTGAGTAACGACCATTGTTATTAATTCTTACCTATTCTTATAGTAATTTTTTAGGTTATCTAATTGTGTATTGTGTAAAGTTCTTTTACAATATATATAAAAGTAAAACTCAATAACAAGTCAGAACAACATACGAGTGTGTTTGGTACGGAGGAAAATGTTTTTTCGAAAATATTTTTCAATTTTCTTGTGTTTGGTTGGTCAAAAAATTTGGAAAATATTTTCCTCCAAAATAAGAAAAATGACTTCTCTAATGAGAGTGGGGAAAACAAATCTCCATCCTTACAACACCCCAAGCCCACACTCATCCACTCCACCTTCCTACTCCCACCCCTACCTCCACCCCCCACCTCTAAAAATATTTTTTTCTATTTCACCTCATCCCCGCCACCCACCCCACCCCCGCCATTCATCCAATTTTTTAAATTTTTTTCAATTCTTTCTTTAAAAAACATTAACTTTTTTTTAAGAAGTAACTTTTTTTGTTCCACATCTCACCCATCCACCCACTCTACTTTAACCCCCCCCCCCTCCACAACCACCTCCACCCACCTAAACCCAATTTTATTTTATCCTTTTAATTTTTTTTATGTTTTTCAAAAAAAAAATCTACTTTTTTGTTTAAAAAAGTAATATTTTTTGTACCCCAAACCCCACCCACCCAGCCCCCCTCCCCTCCCACCCCAACCCCACCACCTCCACCTAAGCCCAAAATTCAAATTTAATTTTTTTTTATAAAATATAATTATTTTTGATAACCTACCCCCTACCCCTACCCTCACCCCCCCACACCAAAAAAAATAATCTAATTTTAATTATTTTTTTTTAAAAAAAAGTAATTATTTTTATTACCCTTCCTACCCCCACTCCCCCGCCCCCAACCACCATACCCCAACCCCCAACCCCCAACCCCCAACCCCCAACCCCCAACCTACTCCCTAGAATATATTTTTTATTTTCTAATAAAAAAATTTAAAAATATTTTTAAAAAAAATGTGTTCTCACTCATCAATCAAATAGTAAAAAATATTTTTTGAAAAATATTTTTTATTCACCAACCAAATATGAGAAAATAAGTAGAAATCAACTTATTTTCCAGAAAACATTTTCCATGGAAAACATATTCCACATGGAAATATTTTCCTTCATACCAAACACGAGAAAATTGAATGGAAGGTGACACTTAAGTTTCAAAATTAATTTTGGTGACACTTTGACCAGCCCAAGGTCAAAGACCACTGAAAATAAGGATTAATTTAATTGGGGACTAAACTAACATTTTTAAAACTTGTTAATTTTTTTAAAAATACAAAAAGACTCAAAAACTTTTCAACTCCCCCAATTCTCTTTCTTTTCCTCTCCTCTCTCTTAACCACCGATCAAATCAGTTTTCAATTTTTTTTGAAAAAAAAAAATTCTCTCTTCTCTTCTCTTCACTCAACTGCGATTTTGCTTCCAACTGAAGCTCTTCTTCTCTGTTCTTTTCCTGACGATAAACAGGGTAGACCATCGACCTTTGCTCTTTCTCTCTCTTTTCAGGTAAAGCCTTCTCTTTTATTTGGTTCAAAAAGTTGAGAAGTTAGGGTTTTTAAAAAAGTTAGGGCTTTGATTAAAGAAGAAGAACTGGACTGTGGGTTGATGATTTTGTTGTTTTATGCTTAAAAATGAAAGAAACCCTAATTTGTGGTATTTGTTAACACTTGATATGATTGTATATTTGTAAAATAGTATGTGTATCTTCAGTGAAATATAAATTTTTGTTGTTGTTGTTATTCTTGTTCTTCAACATTGTTGTGAAAGTAGTAAAATTTTAATTTTTGCAAGTAATATGTTGCAACATATTAGTTGATCTGTTTGAGCAAACAGCTGTTGAGATTTGAATTTTTATTGTGTCTTGTGTTATTTTTGTTGTGTCTGGTTGTTGTTCTTGTCTTGTGTTATTATTTTTGATAGAAGTAAATTTTTTGTATTATTGTTGTTGTTGGAATCTGTTGTTACAGTTGTAGAAGGGTCTTGCATCTCAAAAAGTTAGGCTTTTTGAAAATAATGCTTTGGTTAATGAATAAGAAGAGGACTGGACTTGAACTGAGTTAAGAAGAAGAAGATTTGAACTGAGTATTCTCCTCAAAGTTAGGGTTAATGTTGTTGTTGTTCTTGTTCTTGAACATTATGTTGGTGTTATTGGTGTTGTTGTATTGGTAAATGTTGGTGTTTATGTTGTTTTGTTGATTTTATTGAATTTTGTTAGTGTTAATTGATGTTGTTTTATTGGTAAATGTTGGTGTTGTTGTTCTTGTATGGTGTTGCTCTTCAAAATTGTTATTCAAGTGATAAATGTTGATTTATGTTGATGTTCTTGGTGTATTATGTGGTAAATTTTTTGTTAATACCATAACATATGTATAATATGTTGCAACATATTAAGCATATGTTGAAAATAACTATACCATCTGTTGGTTTACTCTTATTATGTTTCCAACAGATGACCCATCTGTTGGAACATATGAGTCATATGTTGCAACATATGACTCATCTGTTGGAACAGATGAGTCATATGTTGGATGAAATCAAAGCAGTAGCTATTGTTTTGATTTCATCCAACAGATGGATCATATGTTGCAGCAGATTACTCATAATCTGTTGCAACATATGTCTATATCTGTTGGATGATTTCCAACAAATAATTCATATGTTGCAACAGATTATTTCCAATATTTGTAGTAACATATTTAATTATTCCCAACAGATTTCACCATCTTTTGCAATATATAAATCAGTTAAGTTCACAAACATCACCGATTGAAATATCATAAAAAAGTACTAAAAGTTCAGAATAACAATACTATTACTATTACAAGAATGGAGAAAATGAGTGCAACATTAACAATTATGGAGCATTTCGATCTGGGCATGTAGTTCTTTTGTGGCCAACCGTCTTACATATAGAGCACTTATTTTTTCTTGTTGAAAATGATTCTCCGACTCCACGCCTCCTCTTTTTTCGCCTTCTTCCCGGTTTGCTTGGGTCAATATGTGGAAGAGATATTTCTCTCTCTAAAATCTCCAAAGGAACATTCCAAGATTCTTCAGAAGGCACAGGATGAATTTCCTCACAGTATGCAATGATGTATCTCTCCACCGTATAATATGAGGATGAGTACTCATAAATCCGCCTACCAAAATCTTCACCATATTGGACTCGAAGCGCTGCCATAGCATGTGGACAAGGTATTTTATCCATGTCAAATACTCTACATGTACAAGATCTTGCTTGCAAATCGACCGTAGCAACTTCACCATGACCGGTGACACTGAACTTGTAGTTGGCAGTTTGATGAGCCAATAACTTGTTTCCCAAGTTGACGTACTCTGTTATTTTCTTTTCCATTTCAGGGACAAAGATGGTTGGTGAGTTGATGAACTCCGTACGCCTCTCGTGAAATTTTTGTGCAAATCTCCTATTTATTTCATTAAATAGAGCGACAATGGGAAATTCTCTTTCAACGTCGAACATTGCATTCACCGACTCAGCAATGTTTGTCGTCATAATGTTATACCTATACAAATAAATAATCACCAGTAAGATATAATTGACAATAAACTCAAATAAATCACTCAATTTATAATATTATACCTATTTCCCGGACAGAATGCTCTACTCCACCTGTGGAATCCAACACGTTCAAGATGTTCGGCTGCTCCGGGTACCATGTCTCTTATTTGATTGAAATGGTCATTGAACTCATCAATTTTGTACGCTTTTGCTGCTTTATAAAAATGAGATACGACCTTCGCATTGTGAAAGTTGTTTCGAATATTCTCCCCAAGGTGCCTTATGCAACAACCATAATGAGCTGTAGGGTAGACAATTGAAACCATCTTCTTGATACTTGGATGCCTATCAGAAATTATGCACAAATCAGCAGTATCATCTAGATAGCTTCTCATTTGTTCAAAAAAATATCGGTATGAGGCATCGCACTCCTTGTCAACTACACAAAAAGCAAGCGGAAAAATATGATTCTCCGCATCTTGTGCCACAGCTGACAATAAAACTCCTTCATACTTGCTCCTCAAGAATGTCCCGTCAACGGCTATGACTCTTCTCATTTGCTCAAAACCACGTATCCAAGCTCCATAGGATACAAAAAAGTACTTAAACTTTCCATTTTCATCAATTTTCAATGCTGTCTTACTTCCTGGATTTGCGGACTGAAGCATATAACGGTAAGCATCAAGCACTGCATACCCGTGCTCATGTGTTCCCCTAATCAAAGACTTTGCAATCTCCATGCCCTTCCAAATCTTCCAATAACTCACCTTAACACCCAATTCTGTACGAATTTGATGTTTCATGTCTTGTGTAGATGGGCCTTTACCTTCGGGGAACCTATTTTTGAAAATTTCACCGATGACTTTTGCTGTGGCGTACGGATTATGACTCGTGATATGCTCAGAACCACACGTGTGATACTTTACATAGGTTGTAATACAGAATCTATCAGAACTTAAAAGCTTCACAGCCCTAATCCACCATTTGCACTCCTGATATACACATCTAAAACAATACACATTACGCGAATTAATCACCTTCTTGAGTCTAAAATCTTTTTTCAAGCAAGCAATTTTCAACGAAGTTGCTAGTTCTTGCTTGTTCTTGAATGTCATTCCCTTATAAAAACCTGTTTCATCCTCTTGTACATGGATAGACTGTGTTGATTGAGAATTGCCCACTGTATTGCTCCCAACATCAGGTGTAGGAGTTTGGTCATCCCCACAGCTTGGACCATCCAATTCTGCCCCACTTCCATTATCTGGAATATTCATATCTACCCTATCCTCCAACTCATCATTTAACATATCTTGTTGGTTTTGAGCTAAATTGGGGTTCTCTATCGGCTTTTCAATTACGTATACCCTTAAAATGGGCCTAGCTGCATCACTCAAATAAGCACGCAAACGAACTTGATCCCTTATCTTAAAAGGCAAGACCCTCTGATTTTCAAAAGAGCTGTGCATGTAACTGATGACAAGATCTTTCGGTTGGCAATTTAATTCACAACAACTGATGATTAAGTTAACAAAATCATCATACAAAATATCTTGTTGGACTGTCATCGCTATCGTTTCTAACAAGTCACCATCCTTCCAACGCCAAATAAATCGATTGTTCTTCTCGATCCATTCACCATGACAATCAACCCCTATTGTTATTGATTCCTCCATAAATGATACCTAAAGAGTTTTGTTAAAAAAATCAATAATAGTATAGTAAAGTTGAGTATCTATATAAAACAATAAAATTATATCATTGTCCCAACAAGTAACTCATTTGTTATAACAAATGACTCACATGTTGGATACATGTTCAGAACCAGAAGCTTAATCCAACAGATAAGTCATCTGCTGCAACAGATGAGATATATGCTGCAACAAATGAGTTATATGTTGCAACAGATGACCTATCTGTTGGATCAAGCTACTGGTTCTGAACATGAATCCAACAGGTAAGTCATATGCTGCAACAGATAACTCATCTGTTGCAGCATATAACTCATCTGTTGGATTAAGCTTCTGGTTCTGAACCAGCTTTGCCAGCTAATGTAATATGAATCCAACAGGTAAGTCATCTGTTTCAACAGATGAGTTATATGCTGCAACAGATGAGTTATCTGTTGCAGCATATGACTTACCTGTTGGATTCATGTTCAGAACCAGTAGCTTGATCCAACAGATAGGTCATATGTTGCAACAGATGATCTATCTGTTGGATTCAACTGTTGTAACATGAATCCAACAGATAGATCATCTGTTGCAACAGATGGGTCATCTGTTGGATACGCTACTGAAAATTGCAGAAAAACAGCAGATATACCCAGATGAGAAATTGAACTAAAAATCATTATTTTTACTTACCAAAATCACCTATGAAGCAATGCCCAGTGATTACGAACAAATTTGGTCCAAAATTTTGGTCCAGTACCAGCAGTTGTGGCAGCAGCAACAACAACAATGGAGGGCAGGGGAGTAGAAGAAAAAGAAGATGATGATGATGAAGAAGAAGAAGATGATGATGATGAAGAAGAAGAAGACAACAACAACAACAACAATGGAGAATGCTCTGAAAATGGCGCGAGGAAGAGAAGCAAAAAGAAGGGGAGGCGGTCCTTTTTCCCCCCTCCCATTTTAGGTAATTAGGGTTTTATTTAATTCTCCCAAAAGGGGAATGGGTCCCATGGGTCAAAGTGTAAAAATAAAAACTTGAGGGCAACTCAGAAAATGAGTCAAAACCCATTAATTCCTAATCTAATTTTTGTCACCTCTACTCAATTAAAATAACTTAAGTCACTACAACTTAAATTTGAAACATTTTTGTCACCCTTAATTCATTCACCCACCAAACACACCCATAATAGTGGGTAGATCCAGAACATATAGTAGGGCTCGTTTGTTTCATGTATAAGGTGTTATAATACATTAATACTTGCATAAAATCTAGCATTTTTGGTAAATGTAGTGTGTAGTTACATTTTTTTTTTGCTAATACATTGTTCGGTTATCATTTTCATTTCACACGTAAATTATGCATAATCTATGTATTTACTTTATGCAGAATAAAAGGTGAAATAAGAACACGTGAACATGAATTAGAATAATTAAAATGATCAAAACAACTCTCATGTGTTAAACAATCCTTTTTGAAATGTAAACAACACACAATTTTAATTAATCTCTACACTGCAATCCCACTGGGAGGGTGGGGAGAGGAAATGTGGTAAAAAAACCACTTTCAATTTGAAATTAAGTAAGTGGTCTTTTCAAATCTCTTATGTGTAAAAATAAAATCTCTTATATGTAAAAAAATGAAAGATCTTTGTAAAAAGGTCATAAAACTAAAAAAAATAATTGTAATGGACTAGATCCCCATTTTCCCCGGGTGGGGAGAATGCCCCAAGATAGGAGGGCCAACAATTCTAAAGGATCCATGGATAATAAAAAAAACATTAATGACTCTTATTTGCAGCAAGCCTCTTGTTACATAATCCTCCTAATTTCAACCCATTGCAGAATGTTACTGCCTGAGTCAATTGACAGCCACTTCACACAAGACTAATTTGCAACTCCTAAGATACATTGCCCCAGTTAAACAAATTCAATAATGACTACGAGGAATAGTTAACCACCCTCAACTCCTTTGATCTATTGATGTGGCTGGCTTTTCACTTTGTGCACTTCGTTTGATATGAGAATGCATTCTTGGAGAAACTTCTGTAATACAGATACATAATTGTCTGGGAAAGTTCGGTAATGATCTACATGAGGAGAAGAGCCAAAGTTGAAAGAGTGAACCTCTCTCCCACTTTTCCTCTGCTCTTCAATAAAAGATTCAACTGACTGAAATGGAATGACCTTGTCAGCTGTACTGTAAAGATAAAGCTGAGGACAGGAAGGCTGGTTCTTGACAAGGATAGATATTATCTTCGTCAACCGCCTGTAAATTGGAGATAAACCAATAATTAGAAGCAGCTATAAAAAAAATTATTCTAATCATAGCTATATACTGCAAACTATATTGCTCTGAATTATTTCCTCAGTGATAAGTAAAGAAAAAGAACATAATATGCTGAAGTGCTTACTGATTAACATCAGGCAAATTAAGAAGAAACGAGAAAAGCTTCTCAAGTGCTGCGAAAAGAACGGTTTCCATCAACATGGCTCCCTTAATTTGAATGTTTCCTGAGTTTAATGGACTTGCCACTTCATTGCCTTCTCCAGCTTCTACTGAAGAATATGCAAAAGAGCTACGCTTCTTCAGCATGGCTGCAGTAAATCCTGCTGCCCAGACCTGCAAGCGGTTAGAGATAGAATTACCATACGACTTTCCTCTTTACTCAATCCTGTAGAATCAGAATCAACCTATACAATAAGACAGAAAATAATGTAGTGTATTTTTTAATACAAAAGAATGAAAAAGTGCACCAGAAGAACAAAGAATCTTCCAAAATGAAAAAACAGTATTCTCCCAAAAAAGAGGAGAAAAAAATGCCACGCACGCATGGAATTTCCCCAAGTTATGAGAAAACTTCCATTAAACAGTTCAATCTATCAAAGAAAGGGAACGTCAGGCAAAGAGCAATGCTGAAATCTCAAAGAACATTTAAAGAGGTTTGCGTCCTGCTACACCTTACCAAGAGGTTATGATAGAAACTATCATCTATAAATTGAAATTTGTAGGATAGCTTTAGAGCCCTTCAACAGTTTGAAACACATCCCAATTCCCATACCCAACCCGTTGTTAAATTCTTCAAATTTGGTAGTAGGTAAAGCTTAATAAATTCATAATTCTAGGAAAAATAGTCAGTAGGTACCAATTGGTAAGAACAATTCACACCAATTGGTAGGACTAGTCGACACGCAGGAAAAAAAGTCATATCAAATCAAACCCTCCATACTGCGTCAGCTGGCATCTTTACTTGTTTATTTCCTTCCATGAAAAGAGAGAATTCGACAACTGCTTTATCTTTTTTTTAGTGTGTGTGTGTGTGTTTGAGGTTTGGAGGGGGCATGTAAGCATTTCTACCAGTGTGCAGAAGTAGCATGACATATCAAAAAAGTACATGAAAGAAACAAACTCAGCAAATTGTATACGCTTGTGGAAGGGAAAGCTCGTAGTCTAAGATACCAAACTATAAAAGATGAAACTAACTGATGGTATGCAGTTGAAAAAAGCTAAATGGCCTTCTGCCAAATGATACTATAGATCGCCTATACAATTCTCATTGTTATAGTAGAAAGGAATGATTGAAATGAGTCGCCCACTTGAATGTCAATGTGTGTGTTTCTATTGGGAGATAGTATCCACATACAAGCAAAAAAACAATGATCTTTGATAGGTGGTACACATGCCTTCATATTCAGGATATTCATTCCTACAGCTAGTAAAATTGTGAAGAAAAGTATGTTCCTGTTAAAAACGGCTAGTACTCTCTTTTGTTATCATTAAACTACTCAGTGTTATAACAGCAGTTACCATAGTAGTAATAAACTAGAAAAAAAGCATATGTAGAGATAGAACCAAGAGACGCATAGAGGGAGAGAGAGATAGCACAGTTCTGACATTCTGTACAATGAAATCCAATGACTCTAAAATGCAAAGAATTATCATTTTGGAAATAAACATTTCACAATGAGAAAATCATTTCTTTGGCAGCAGAGGGTAAAAACTTTTCAGGTATCCCTATGTTGATCAGTGAAAGGGAGACAACATTGAAGTCTAAGAACCCCTTGGTATATGTCAGTTATCCTGGTCCTCCGACACTATGATGAATCCATAATTACATTTTACTAAACCATAATCAATTTTAGAGAAAAGAGTAATTAAGGTCAAACAAATTGATAGCATCAGAAGCAGCTGAATATTAGTATTCTATAAAGCATCAGATAAAGGGAAGTGATGGTAGGGTGAGGTAAACCAAACAACCTTGGGGCTTATAACTGGATCACCACCTGAATCCACAACACAACCCTTGATCTTTTCCAACAAATCCTGTCTGCTTTTCAAATTCTCGAGAATAGCACCATAACTGCACAAAAACATATACTAACAAAGGTTAAAACAGCTAAAACGACAAATAGCCTTAGCATAATCAATATTTGAAGTCCCATTAATCAACCTACGCAAGCCATCCAGTATTGCTGAAGGTGTGAAAAATCAAACATCGTTCACGACCATCCTTGTCAGATTCCGACAACCATAAAGCAAGCTCATTTGCCAACACAGCAATCCTCTCTTCCAATTTCTTTCCAAGATCGAAAGAAAGAACATCTTTCACAGAAGCAACAAACGTTACAGCGTGAATACCCCTAGAGTTATACAACTCAACATACCTCCTCAAATGTTTCGGCTTTGACCCGAGCCAACCCAACATCACAACCGTCACAATTGGGCCTTCCTTGGGTGTTGCCCCAATTTCAATACCCTTTTCACTCCCAGCAGCAAAATGCCAATTGAACAATTTATCTTGGGTACCCGATACTATACGAGCAAAACGGTTGCTGGATAAGATGGAATTCAAGAATTGAGATGGGAAGGGAGTTTTCGAAAACCCAAATGGAGAAGAAAGTGGGTAGGACGGGTTAGAGGAGAAATTGCGATGTGATAAGAAAATGCGGGGGTGATTCTTTGAGGGAGAAAGTGAAGATGTTCGAAAGGAAGGTGGTGACAAAGGAAGGGGCTTGTGATTGAGTTTGAGGAAGAGAGAAGTGGATACATGGTGGCGATTAGAACAAGTGAGTAGTCTGACGGAGGCTTCCATGAATGGAGATTTGGGAGTTATGGTTTGCTTACAGGTGGTGTTATTTGTATTGGTGGACTGTCGAGAGAAATGAATTTTTTTTTTTTTTTTTTGGTTTTCCACCCGAGCCCGGTAACTGCATTGGAACCTGACTAATTCAATTCACGCATTGCAGAACACATTTTTGGAGGCGGCTCTTCCAATAAAATTCTTTCCATACTCGAGATCTTTGATTAAGGGTGAAGATATCCCAACAATCACACCACAACCCATGTGGACCGTGTTGAGAGAAATGAATTGGGCGCTGGCTTTATCCAACTTCTTTAGCTTTAGTGCTTAGCGTTTGGAACAAGTAAAGTTAACTATTCCTTACCTGATGTTTACCTACAGAAGCAAAGAATGTTTTGGTTTCCTGTCTACTAATTCAGATTGGAGGCGCATAAGACGGGAGAATAACTTCCTATAATGATTTTTTTCCGTTCTCAAAGCTCAAACTCGATATTTTTTATTAAGGGTGGAAAGACCCTATAGTCTATCGATCCAATTTGCTCTTACTCAATGAAAAATGATAAGGATTTCGTATGCCCTCTGTCTCTCTTCCCTTTACAAATCAATTTTAGTTAACTCCCGAAATCATGCTAGTATAAAATAAAAATGTTCATAAAATGGTTTCAAAAAAAATAATAATATCAGTTTCTTTGGTACATGTGATAAGCATATATAGAACTTTGCCAGAGAGAAAAAAATTTCTGTTTTTCATGGCTTACTGGGTGTGCTGAGAGATGAGAGCACTTAACATGAACAAGGGTAAACTATTATCTTCACTAGAGCTCAGTCTAATCAACTCTTCAGTCTTCAATGTCTTAAAGCAACCGGCTTCTATGAAATCCTATTCAGGAAAAGAAAAAAGAGCAAACTAAAATTTCTTATCAGAGGGCAGTACACTTCAATAAAAACACACCCCAGTGCATATGTTAGCAATGAGGCTAAATTTCTGATGCTCCTTCCAGAGAAGGTGCTAAGGTTGACAACCAATCTAATAAAGCTTTATTCACTTGTTCTGGAACTTCATCCTGGGGGTAATGCCCTGCCTGCAAGTTTACGAGGGATGTGTTTGGGTAGAAATCCTTAATTCGATTTGGCTTTTCATGATCATGAACCCAAGGGTCTCGGTCACCCCACAACAACAACAATGGGCAAGAGAGTTGGCTCAAAACACTGTCAAGTGTATACTTTATTGGGTTTGACATGAGTTGTGTTAACAGTCTGCAGAATGCAAAGTAGACAACATTAACTAACTTCCTTAACCTAAAGTTTTGATACACAAACAGCAGTTGGAACTATTGCTTGAAATGAAAGACGGTAAAACTGACATTACAAACAACCTACATCTTTTTAGTCCATGCTGATCAGGCTACATAGGATTTAGTGATGGAACTTAAAAGTGTATATATATCTGATAAAGAAGATGTAGTAAAACTTTTTTGTACACTTCTAAATGTAAGTATCTCAACTTTGTCTTTCAACTTTGATCAATTTGCAAAATCTCTTGGCATATGCTGAAAAAGGCCGAACCATCTCAGTTTAAAGTTCCAAAGACAACTCGTCAAACAGGCTTGAGTCATGAGAGTCCAGGACTTCAATATGAATGATGGGGAGATTTCTATTAAGATTTCAGACTATGTTCCAAGCGCGAAAAAATAATGTTTTTTAGCTGCCAAAAGGAGGCGAAAACCTATAGGCAATATAGCTGCATTCATACCGGTAATAAACTTCATAGGCATTTGGGTCAGCTGCTGGCCTAACAATTGAATTGATGAGGTATTCATCCACATTTGAATGGTTTACATAGACCTTAAAGCAACAAACATCAAGAAAGTTAGTTCTTCTGTTTGATAATAGTTCCTGAAGACTATCAGTGGCAGTGGCTAAATAACAAACGAAATGCAAATGCAGAAACCAGCCATCCGTTTCTGATGCATCGTGCAAATAGCAAAAGATATAAGGTTCAAATTTCATCTCTGACAGTTCAGTGCCCCGTTAACTTTGAAGCAAAAAAACGATATTAGAAAATATCCTCAAATGGAAGCAAATGTCACTATTACTCGCTCCATCCTAACATAATTGTCATTTTTCACTTTTAGAAAGTCAGATAAACATATTTCAAGAGTGAGATTGACCATTGGTTAAAGCGATATTTGTGAAATTGATGTTGAGTTCTAAAGCCTAGATTACGTGAACCACAACCACAAAACTTTGTATTTCATAAAGAAGTAAAGAAATTACGTGAAGTAGAAACTCTTTGACTTGTACAAAAATGGAAGGAGAGAGACGAATTAGGTCAGGGGGAGTAATTTAGAAGAATAACAAGAGTCAGGGGTCCGAAACTGATGAGTTTTTTAGTTTCTGCGAGAACTCATGAGTTAGTTGGTCCTAAATATGATCAACTACCAAATGTAAGACTTCTTTGTTTGCCATCTATTTGGAGTCGAGTGTACCATATCTGAAAGCAAGCAGAAAAGCTAACAGGTATTACTACTTATGATTTTCTTAGTTAAGATAGATATGTGTGCAAGCTAAAAGGTAAGAGCACTCATGCATCTTTTGCATATGCAAGTAATAAGGCAAAAATTAAAGTTCATAGAAGAAAATTTATCTAGGAAGGAACATACACCACTCTTCAGCACAGCTTCAATTTGATCTGGTTGCATGGTTAGCCAGAACGCCAATCTGACAACAACACGTTGAAAGATTTTCTCCACTGGCTTTACAATGAACTTATGTAAGGCTGTCTCTTCAGTTTTGTCAGTTGTACTAATGTCATCCCCAAATCGTCCTGCACTATTTAATAAGGAAACTCCCTTGACTTGATCTGGCAGTGCTGCTGCTGCTAACAAAGTAGTAAACCCTCCAAGACTGTTTAAATAATACAAGAGTCATCATAATATAATTCAATTACATAGTAATTATATAGTACTGTTGTATCTTGGAGAATGAATGAACTCACCTGTTCCCAACTAAAACAGCGGGTTGTTTAACTATCTCCTTTAAGAAGTCGACAACCTGATCTCTCCAAATCAAGGCATCATAGTCAATTCGTGCCTTCTCACTCCAGCCAAATCCTAGCAAATCCAGAGCATAAACCTTGTATTTTTTAGCCAGTTCTGGTATGTTATACCTATGAAAGGAAAGAAAAATAGTTTCTGGAGATTAGAAAATATAGTACTGTTGCCAAATAAATTTGCATATGCAAGCTACAACAACTACTATATTATGTATCTTCAGGAAACTCAATGCACCATGCATGAGCAGCACATTAAAAATGGTATTACTTAACAAAGATCAATACCAGCAAAATCCCATTTTTGGAGTGACAACAAAGAGTTTTTTTTTTTTCCGGCAATTTTGCTAGAGAACAAATGTACATTAAACAACACAGAACAAATGGCTGGACAGCTATGAATTCCTCCGAAGATGAGTTCCTAGATTCAGTGTAACATTTACAATCTTAGCGTCCAAGTTCCATTAGCGACTATTACGCGAATGATCCCACTAACTCTTGTGAACACCTTGTCAACTTAGATAGTAATAAAACTCAGTGTCATATAAACACAAAGATAGAATTACCTCCAATGAAAAGAAGAAGAAGTGAATCCATGAATCAGGACAATTGGAAACCCTTCCCCTTCCTCCACATAATGAATTCTGTAGCCTCGCCATGTCCAATAGTTGTATCCCTCTGGTTTAAATGGTAATTTCTGCAAGCCTGTATTTATCAATCTTTGTTAAGTAAGTAAGCAACCCCTTTCAGAAAGAAAAAAAAGGAAGAGCAATTCTCCATAATGGCAGTAGACTTACACACACTAAACAGACACCCGAAATTCAAAGGTACAACAGATGGGTGATCAACTGACCTTGAGAGGATTCAGCAACTATAGAAGGGGTCATAACTGAAGCACCAGCAGCAACAATTCTATTATCAGAAAAATTCCTTCTATTTAACTCCCATCTTCCTCCTTCAAACAAAAGAAAATGGAAAGCGAGATCAAACCTCAAAATCAATGCATTGCAGCGAATAATCTGCAAGGTTAAAGATTGAAGCTTACTTAAATGATTACTTCTTCCGGGTACACCTAACTTGTTACCCAATGGATTCAACCAGTCTGTCCTAATCGTGGCAGAAGTAGTTGACATTGATTATATTACAGCAATATTTTTATAGAGAGGTAGTATAAATTCGGAAAGTATCATGAGCTCTTGAATAAGCAAACAGAGAACAATTAGTCTTCGCATGAGAACTATTTAACATTACGAAATCACCTCATGATCTAATAACTCTATCTGTTAAAAATGAGTCAAATTTGTTTATTTTAGATTTTTAAGGCATCCTTCTATGCCTAATTATTTTCTTTTAAACCACACACATAGAACATACTGTATATTAGAACATATTGTATAATATTTCTTTTACAATCAGCTGTCTTCGTGTTCTTTTTCAGAAACAATGTGAGACCAGGATAGGGATTTAGGGAATCCTTTTGTTCAATCCAGAGACGACAAAATTACGTCCTTGGCAACGTGCTTAGAAGTTTCAGAACATCCTTTGTAATAAAAAGATGTTGCGTACAATGTGAAAAGGTTGCTCTTCTTTTTTTATGCTATATTAGATGGTTTTAATTCTGTGTCAGCTCATCGTTTTCACCAATGTTTCTGCTTTGTGTTCATCACTCTTTCATATTTTACTATTATGTGCCATTTCTCCAACCGCCAGTGTCTGTCCTAGTTCTTTTCACCCTTTCGTACCCACTCCAGAATATTCCGGTTCCACACAATGTGAAATCATATGTTGAATTACAGAGAATGCATTTTTATTTACTTAATTATGTCTTCAATATGCCCTTACGTACAGCGAGACTTGAACTCACAACATCTGTCTACATCAATACCATGTTAAAAACTATGTGACCACTTAATTTAAAAATTTAAGCCGTAAGAAAGAGCATATTCTATTTTATTTAATTACATGTCGAACACCATAGCTGTTCTTTTCTTGTGCTTTTCACAAAAAAAAATTAATCTAATTGGTACAATTCTTGTTACCATTCTCTGTATGTTGCTGTCTTCACAGAATATGTTGGATGCTAGTTCCCACCTATGAGTACTTTTTCCTTTTAGATCAGCAAATTATTACTAGATTTTTTCTAGAGTTCGAATCATAGCTTACAGAGAAAAATACCTGCTAAAATGGAGGGAGCTTCAACATATAACAGAGGTTTACAACTGAAACTCTCGTCCACCATGAGGCAAAGAAGAAGTGGTTATGAGCCATCAGACACGGAGACAGACTGGACGTTGGAGAAGAGTCCACACCGGCAAGCAAATACGAAGAATGAAGAAAACATTGATTCTGAAGAAGCTGAATTGGAAGAGCCAAATATAGTAGCATTGGACAAAGCAAAGGACAGTAATTCTTTTAATTTAAGCTGGAGGACTAATGTTCCAACTGCTGCTCGAAGGAGAACTACTAAGTCTCCTTACAAGCCTCGCAGAGATATCGATGATGATGAAGTTCTTTCTCCTGCAAAGGCTTTACCCAGAAGTGTTAGCACATTTTCGCGCAGGCCTGATCATTCTTATTCTCGTAGAAATGTTAGTCCTTTTGAAAAATCTGAGAACCGAAGACATGTGTCTCCATATAAATATGCGGGTGAGGATCATGACAGGTTTTTTACTGATTCAAATAGGAAGCAAAATCAATCACATGGTAATAATAATCTTCATAGTAGACTGGGGGAGAAATCAAATTATAATCGCAGGTACGCTTCTGCTCCTAGACCTGACAGACAACACAAGTTTGATGCTTCCAAGGAGCGAAGGAAAGCAAATAATAAGACGCCTTCCCAATTGCCACTTAGGAGCTTGTCACGGAAAGAAAGGGAAACTACGAAAAAATATGGACCTACAGGAGGTGAACTTAATGAAATGATCGCCAACGCAAAGATTTCTGGAAGCACTACTGGTGCTAATCATATGTTTGAAAGCACAGAAACCATTTCACCTGGTGACATTTTCTTTTCTCGGGACTATGCAGCGTTGGACATGCAGAAGATTACTGAAAGGAAATTCGATAAAAAGCCTCAGGTACCGACTGATAGAAATGTTGAATCTGTGAAAACACCTGCGAATTTCAATCAGAGTGGAAGAGGAAATTTATCTAATAATACTCAAAGAACTGTAAGCACAAGCACTTTCGTAAGTAGGCAGAGCAGTACTTTGAGTGATGCTAGTGGAAGGACAACTAAGAGTATGAGAAAATTCACCGCGAACAGGCAAAAGAGTCAATCAGAACCATGGTTTTCTTGTATCAAGAAGGGACCTTGTAGAACCTCAAGAAGAGAATCTCCAGAAAGAGGGCGTCCGATTGATGAAGCTTTAGTAATTGCCAAGGCATCTGTAGTTCAAAGCTTGAGACCCTTCTGGGCTGATAAGCATCAACCTGCTTCACTAGAAGGGTTTACTTGCCACAAGCAAGAAGCTTTACTACTTAAAGACCTGGTAAACATGATCTGAACTCCCTTTTTCTGATGCACACAAAAATGCAATCACTAGGACAATTTGTTTTAACATTTTCCTGCTTTGATCACAAGTTTCTTTGGTTTTCTAATGCCTTTTCTTTTAGGTTTCTTCAAATGAAATCCTTCCACAGATCTTATTCAAAGGTCCTCCTGGTTCTGGGAGGAGAGCGCTCACGATGGCTCTCTTGCGTGAAATCTATGGAGATGCAATCTGCAATGTAAGTAAAGCGAGACTTAGAAGATGCAGAGCTATGTTACATTTTTTATGGTTCATCAGTACAAATATTCCAGTTTATTTATTTTCCTGTTTTGCAGATATCCCATGATTTGAGATACTTCCAAATTAAGGTACCTTAGGCTGACTTCTTTTCTGCTATTTATTCATTTATACAAGTCTCTCTTGATCATTGAAGTTAGGGCTCTAAGTATGCTTAAAATTTCTCACCTTCCATTTTCCGATTAAACAACATACCTTCTGGTGTGCTTCAACAAATTAAAGCACCACTCCCTCGATCAAATTGTAATCTATTTGGCACAATTTTGGATATAGTTTAAATTTAAAAAAGTACTACTATTTTTTTTTCAACATAAAAAAAAAATGCGGCTAAAAGCTCATGATTTTCAATTGAATCTAGATTCATCTGTTTAGTGGTTGATGTTTGTAGACAATACATTGTTAATTATCACACATTATTTGGTGAATTGGCAGTGTTAACGGCAGTTTGATTTGATTCCATGCTGTAGAATGTCATTTTCTTTGCATAACTAGCACGAAGTTTACAGTTATATTTCTCTTCTTTTCCCCTATTTGCTGATAGGAAACAAGGCCAGTGCAAGTTGTTGTACCAGTAAGCTCAAGTCCTCACCATATCGAGCTCAACGTTCAGTTGGAGCCTAATGCTAGATATGCGATAATGGCTTTAGTTAAGCAAATAACTTCAGAGTATGCACTGACCCCTGAAATCAGCAGAGTAAATAATAAGGCTGATTACAAAGGTGATCATGCCTATCAAAGCAAAAAACTATTTAACATTCTATCACTTCAGGCTTGACCTAATTAAGAAATACTTTGCTGCTTACAGTAATAGTTCTTTATAATGTGGACAAAGCCGCGGAGAACATACAGCACCTAATTAAATGGATAATGGACTGCTATTCAGATGCTTGCAAACTCATTCTTTGCTGTGAAGATGATGTAGCGATACTTGACTCGGTGAAAAGCCGCAGCAAAGTTGTTGAAGTTGCTGCTCCTGTAACTCATGAAGTAAGTGTATAAATTGTTCATTCTAATATAATTTGCATTAACATTGACACAAGAATTTCCTTGTAACTTTATCTTTTGCATTGCTTAGATCATGGAAGTTCTTATTCAGATAGCAAAAAAGGAAGATTTTGAACTACCAATGGACTTTGCTGCTAAGATAGCAGCCAAATCAAAGCAAAACCTGCGGAGAGCAATTATGGCTCTTGAAGCCTGCAAAGCGCACAAGTAAGACTACTACTTACAGATAAGCAATCTGCTTAGTTGATGAAATGTGGTCTAAGGGCACTATTTTAATTAATCTATTATCTGAGTAGGCTTGCCCTTGCTAGTTTATTGATTACTGATCCACACACTTTATACAGCTATCCCTTTGCTGAAGACCAACCAATTTCAATAGGATGGGAAGAAGTAGTAACAGAACTTGCAGCAGAAATTCTCGCTGATCCCAACCAAACAAGGTAATGAAATTCTAGATAGCAAATTTGTTCTTCTAAAAAAATATCAAAGTTAACAGTAAAGGTGTATGATTTAATCAGATTATTTTCGGTTCGAGGGAAGTTCCAAAAACTTTTGGTGGAGTTTGTGCATCCGAAACTTATTCTCCTGGTAAAGTATATGAACTTTAATGAGGATGGTTAGAGGAAATATCTAAGGAAGATCACGACATGATTAATTGATTATGTTCAATGCAATGCAGAAACTAGTTGAAGAATTCATTAAGAGAGTTGATGCTGGTATAAGAAGGGAAATTTATTACTGGCATGCTTATTATGTAAGTTTTGTCCTTCTATATTAAGATACTTATTTGAGAAAAAGTTCATCGAGTAACAACAAGACGATCTGCAGGAGAAACGGCTCCCTCTTGGAACGACTGCTTTGTTAAAATTAGAAGGTAACTCGTTGTGTTCTTGCTTTGATCATGCTTATCTGGAAAAAGGAAAAGAACTTTGCTTATTTAGCCTTGTGCTATTCATTTTATATGCTATGTGTATGTGTGAATTGTAAGTGTCATCAGCTCTTTTCACCTGGATTGTTGATTGATTTAATTATATGTATGACTGCAGAATTTGTGGCCAAATTTATGAGCATATACAGGAAACATTTGAGCAACCATCAGCAGTTTTTATAATTCATGGCTACACATAAACGCGCGCTAGTCTGATTGAGAGAAGGCTCAAATTTTGGGGCTACAAGTCTTCCCCTTTAATCAAACACTCTGCAATATGTATAATAGGATAACAGACATTCTTGGGAACTATGGCAGATTGTAAAGATAATCTTGTGTGTTTATGTGATTGATGCAAGACTTGTATGCATCTGGTCCTTTATGTGATATTTGGAATTCATTGCATGTGAAAAATCAATCATAAAATGATGGTCGACTCACACTACAAAAACTATTTTTTTTAGTCTCTTGTATTGCTGTATGCATTGTCTTAATCTTGCACCATCTGTTACCAATCAGGCAATATTAACAAAAAGTACAATGTATTAAAAAATTTATTTAAGCACTAGGACATCTTTTTCTAAAAAAAAACCAAAAAAATGGTTTTTCAGTTTGTTCATTTTGGAGATTTTATTTCAATTATTCATTTTCAATAATCTAGCAACAAGCTTATATTGTACTTTCATGCTTAACTAAATTTTAATAATTCAAAGAATAAACAAATTACTCCTGAAAATCTTCAATATAGAACATAAAACTCAGTATTAAACCTAAAGAATGATCTGCTTCATTTATTTTTAGGAATTATTGACAAATTGATATAGCTTAATAAATCTTGACTTGTGAAAATGAAAGAAGAAAGAAATTAAAGTATGATAATTATCATATTAAATATTACATTACATCACAATATGCAAGGATCACAAATATGTTTAGCAAAAATAAAATGTTACATCATACATCTAAATAAATATGCTTATATGTCAATTTTGTGGATTTTTCCTTGCTCAATGTTAAACCGACAATCAAAACCGCTTTGATTAGGCATTTCGGTTGGTTTGGATTATTTTTATTTTGGAACACCCCCTACACCTAATTATAGAACCTAAATATTGGGCATGTAAAGAAAAAGAGAGTAATTGTCATATATCATTCCTTATTTAAGTAAGTATCTATGTTGATGAGAAGATTTTGTTTGATTCTATTTTATGGTTGACAAAAAGGAAAGGCTTTAGCTAATTACCATATTTACTTAACTAGATAAAAAGATTTAGATTGAGTTAGATAATACTAGATCTTCAAAATCTGAATAAGTAAAGTATAATAAAGAAAGAGTAAGATGGAAAAAGATGATGCATTTATATATGTTATTTCCTTCCAGACTTACGTAGAAATTTGCCTAAACTTCACTTTTCCATTTCTCAATCCAACTTTAATTAAAAAAAAAAAATCTCAATCCAAGAATATTTTGGAAGGATTCTTTTTAATTAGGTAAGTATTATTCAATAGTAAAGCACTGGAGTGCCACAACCGTTACAGCAGTGTATAAATAGCGTGGCGGTCACTGATTGGTCCATTGGTATTCCATTTCCTATGAATCTGTTCCTTTGCTTTTACTACTACTACTAGAAAATCCATTTCCCAAGAAGGAAACTACAATAAAAATAAATGGGTCGACGCCATATCAACCGTTGGATGTAAATAAATTGACGATCTGACGACGCATCATGACTCTAAGACGGGGGTGGAAACTTTTTGCCAGAAAGTGAAAATGACGCAGACACACGACAAAAGGTGTATATATTGCCGCTAACGAAAGAAGAAAATAGTGAACAACAGAGCAGTGTGTAGTTCTATCGAAAAGCTTGTGCTTCTCCTTCACCCATTCACTTTCTGTAAGTTATTCATCTTTTGATTCTTTTTCTTTCTTCCATTTAATTATTTTAATTCGTTAGTATAGGTAGGTTTGTGTATGTTGCTTTTGAATGTTCTTAAGTTTGTTTGTTTTCACACTTGATTCATGGGTATGATTAGATTTCAGTTTGAGTTTTTTTTTTTTTTTGAGGATTTTCGTTTCTGGGTCGATTTGCTGATGGATTTTTGTTTTGGTTTGTCATTTGATTGCTTTAATCTACAAATGTATATGACTTTTTAGTTTTTTATATGTTGCTTTTTGGGTGCTTTTTAGTTTTGTTCTTGCAATATTACTTCTGGGTTACGATTAGATTGTAGTAGTAGTTTTTCTTTTTGATATGTTTCTGAGTTTCTTTTGAGATTTTTCTTTCTGGGTTAGCGTTCTTTTCACTCGAACTGTACCATCTTTTCCAATTTTCAGCTCTTCTTTAAGGGTTTTACAAGTTTGGTTGAATCTCATTTTCTTAAATCCTTTTGTATCACAGATAATTGATCTTACACATTTTTCAATTTCCTTTTGGGGGCTTATATCTACACATTCAAGCAAAGTGGTATTGAATACACTTATTAATTCCATAAATATAAGTTCGGTTGTGATTTGTTATTATCATAGGGTAATCTGACAGGAGAAAAGAATACACTTCTCTGCTAGTGAAAAGTTAATCTGTTCATGTCAATTGTATTGCTAGCAACCATTGTCTGGAAATTTATGTCCTGATTGTCTGATCATAATTGTTACTATTACATTATTACATTGAGTTATCACCGACTAGATATATGTTAATTGTTGGCTTTCCTTTTTGTTGTTAAGTTTACCATGGCTGAAAATAGTGGAAAAGGGATCGGAAGAAACTCAGGAACCTCTCGTGTTGCGCTCAATGAAAGAATTATCTCCTCCATGTCACGAAGATCTGTTGCTGCTCATCCGTGGCATGACTTAGAGATTGGTAACAGTAGCTATCAATTTGACTTGTAACAAGTAAAATGAAAAAGAAAGTAAAAAAGATATTCAGTGTATTTCTTTTTAATCAGCATCAGTATATCATGTGTATCCATTTCAGTGTCTGGGTTCATGGTCTTGTTATACATTGTATTGGTGTCTTTTTGTACTTATGCTTGATGTTCTGCACATGCAGGGCCAGGTGCACCCGCAATCTTCAACTGTGTAAGTGTTTATGCCAGTTATTCTTTTCTGATAGTTATTGATATGGTACTTAAGTTACTCCAACAACCGGGATCATCCTATCTGGCTGTACTTGTCAACTTTTCGTTTATGTTAGTGCATATGAAATTTTGTTCTTTCCAAAAGATCATTTATTAAGTGATAACGTTTATTGAATGTAGTAAGGTGTATATGGGTACTGATCTATCTTCTTGTGTATCTAGTCATTTGTGATCTTTAAATTAGCTGCCGCTCTCTACTGGAAAAATATAACAGAAGTTGGTAGTTGTCACGTACATGAAAAGAACTCAGATGATATCATCCTACCTGTTATCTCAGGGGCTTGCATGCCCATTTTATCTTTGTGATAGCTGTTATTATCTGCCTGGCGATAGTCCCAAGTAGTACACAGATGGCGTTAAGCTTCACCCAAACTAAAATCTTAGACTTATGTGACAGGTGGTTGAAATACCCAAAGGCAGCAAAGTGAAGTATGAGCTTGACAAAGCAAGTGGCCTTATAAAGGTCTATCTTGACCAGTGATCTTTATTTCTCTTCTACAGCTTTTCAGAATTCATTAGAGAGTTTTCACTGTTATGATAATCATTTGACTGAATTGCTGATCTTGTGTCTAAAAGGTTGACCGAATACTGTACTCATCAGTTGTTTATCCACACAACTATGGTTTCATCCCAAGAACCCTTTGTGAAGACAGTGATCCAATGGATGTCCTGGTGCTGATGCAGGTTTGCCTCTGTTCACACACACACACATCTTCCTTAGGCCCAATCTTGCATTACTTGTCTTAGTGTAAGTTTTTCCTCCTGGGTGCTCTTACATCCATCCTATATGTTGTATAGGAACCTGTGTTACCAAGTACCTTTCTTCGTGCTCGTGCAATTGGATTGATGCCTATGATCGATCAGGTAAGTTTTTTCAATAAAGTATACTTTCTGCCACATGTACTTTTGAACATGGTGAAAATTGCTGTAGGAAAAACCCATTTGCTTATAATTTTTTTTAATAGTTCCTTGTTTTTTGTTTCCTTAAGTTTTATTGTGCACCTATTTTTAACCTTGAGAGCTCAGTAAAACTTGATTAGAATATCATTGATAAGCTTTCCCTTTGTCAACGTTGATGAGGGTGATAACTTCTCATCTTCACAGTTGATAGAAAAACTACGAGAGGGAACAGTGAAACCGGAGTTAATATTTTAATAGAGAAAGACCAAATAACTTGGTGGTGTGCGACATTGTGGCACCACAGTTATATTTCCCTTTTATGTGAGTGCATTACAACATCTGTAGTGTGCTGCTAGTCCTTTAACAGAATGTGGAATAACTGATTGATGTTAATGCTCTGTTACAGGGTGAGAAAGATGACAAGATAATAGCAGTTTGTGCAGATGATCCCGAGTTTCGCCACTACACAGACATCAAGGAGCTTCCTCCTCATCGTCTTGCTGAAATCCGGCGCTTTTTTGAAGACTGTATCCTCTGAAATAGTCCATATTCATCCATCCTAATAGGTCTCTGAGGCCGCTGGATGTGTATGGAGATTCTGGCTTCATATGTTTCCCCAATGGATGTCCATTTTCATTTCTTATAAATGTCAAGAATATATTTGAGTAATTAATGTCTGCATATCGTAAGGCTTTTGACAACTTTTGCTAGTTCTACTGTTTCTCCTATACATCCTTGACTCTCTATCAACAGATAAAAAGAATGAGAACAAGTCAGTTGCCGTTGAGGACTTTCTTCCTGCTGAAGCAGCTGTTGATGCCATCAAGTATTCCATGTCAGTGCCTTTGAGTTCTCTCATGTTATAAGATTGTTTATTCTGTGTTACCCGCGATCCTAACCAAAAAAATTTCATCTCCATGGTTGTGATCACAGGGACCTGTATGCTTCTTACATTGTGGAAAGTTTGAGGCAGTGATCTTGTTGAGGACATGCTGTTGTCGATACTGAAAATCTAAGCAGAGAAGCCGGTTGACTTGTTGAAGATGGCTCTCTGAACTTCATATGCTTACTTTAGTTTAATGTGGTATTATCGGATATTTGAAATATATGTAGAACTTCTAATTTTCATGAGTTCGGAAAAGATGTGGAAAAGAAGCATCAAGAAAAAGCCACTGGTAATGTGCAGTGGTGGTGCTGTAGAAAGAATGCTTGCTCAACATCTGAAAAAGCTTACAATATATTGGACATGCTAGCTATCTTGTTTTGATTGGGTTTTGTTTCTCTCCTCTTTCTTGATATCCACCCCCAAAACCTTAAATCGGTGAGTGAGTTGCTCATGATATCATAAACTCCATGGGATGTACCTTACCACAACAATTTGAGAGAAAATTGTTCTACTTCATATGAGATATATAATCACATGAAAATTTGCAAAACTAATGATCTACGTAACAAAGAAGTTAATGCTGCGAGACTTCTTCAATACAGAATGGTAGCAATTGGATTAGACTGTTGATCTTTTGGAGTAGTCTAACCAACCCTTGAAAAGAGTGTAATCACCACCAAAAATAAATATGGGAATAATTTTGGCAAAGAAAGTATGAATATGATGGATAGATTTAAAGACTTTTCACTTTGGATTATAAATTGTGACCAGGTGGTTGTTTAATTATTTTGATAAGCATATTAAATAGTTAATTGGAAAATGGGATTTTTTCCAAGCTATGAGAGTTTTAAGGAAATTTATGTTTCTTTTTCACAATGCTTGGTCCAGAGAAAAAGAATAGAGTAGGAGATGAAAATATGAGAAAAAGAAACAGTTCATAAATTGTCAGACACATGAAATAAAATTTCTTACCTCACAAACATCTAATAAAATTATAATTGAATTTCTTCAATTGAAAAGTGCGCAAACACAGATATCAATAATAAAAGACTATAAAATTAGCCCTCTGGAATGATTATTGTCTTTTTAAAACTTATTTACGTACTTATCATTTCCAAACAATAGTAACAAGAATAAATATGTGGAAGTAGTTTTAATTTTCTTATGTGTGAAATTAAATTATACTAATTGGACGAAAGTACACAAGACTATCATGTTATAGGCAAATGAATAAATCACAAAATCAATAACATTTAAGTTTTCAATAATTCCTTTATAGCACTGAAAATAATATAAATACTCCCTTCGTTTAAAAAAGAATGGCTTATTTTGATTTGACACGGAATTTAAGAAAATAAAAATGACTTTTAAATCTTGTGATCTTAAATTAAAGTTATGTCAAATGTATCAAAGTGTCCTTTAATCTTGTGGTCTTAAACATGCCACGTGGAAAGTTGAAATTAAAGTGTTGCTAAAAAAAAAAAGATCATTCTTTTTTAAACGAGCTAAAAAGAAAAATAGGTAATTGTTTTTGAAACGGAGGGAGTAATTTATTTCACAAAAACTTGTTAATAAAGGTCACAAAAAAAAAAAGGCGAGTGCACTCGGTACGACTCGGGGCTTTGGGTTCGGTTCAGCTCACTTCACTTTTTACCCTTTGTTGGCATCCACACTCCTCACATCAGCTAAACTCAACACTCATTTCTTCTACAGAAATATAATCAAACAAATATACGTTTGAATCATTGATTTTGGAGAAAGGCGGTTCTGGATTCGGAAGCAATAGAGGATGAGTTCGGTGGGGAAAGCAATCTACACCGTCGGATTCTGGATCCGGGAGACCGGCCAAGCCCTTGATCGATTGGGCTGCCGCCTCCAGGGCAATTATTACTTCCATGAACACCGTATGTCCTTTTTCCTTCATCCCGATTTCCCCCTCACTTTGAGGTTTAAATGTGTTATGCTATATCATATATACGAGAACTAGGGCTTACGTATTTGATTATTTCACACATTTGGTTGTGCCTGTTCCTTTTAGCTGCATTTGCTATGGTGTGTTGTCTGAACCTTAAATTTATTTGATCTGTCCCTTATTGGATAGCGCGGTGAAGGTGACATTGCAATGTTTGATGAAAAGTGCTGAAGTTTGGTATTGTTTTTTTTTCAGCTTGAATAAAGCTGTTAGTATCTGATTAGCTCTTATTTAAGGAGATAATTCCTCCTGATAAATGTCGAATTCTGTAGTGTAATTTTTTTTCTGTAACTTATTTATTTCCCTTTGGAACTATGAATGGATACTTTCCTTTTTAGTTTCAGAGAAAGAATGTTGTTATATTGATACATAAAGTAACAACTTCTTCGTAAAGCTAGAAAGAATAAGTGATATCACATTTCATTGGCGTTTTACATTTTCCTCCATTCCAAACAGACATTCAATGCTCTAACTTCGAAAGTATAATGCTCTAACTTTGGAAGTGTAGTTCCCAAAGTGTTTTACTGGTTATCAGTCTCAAGGAGATGGTTTAGTGGTGGCGGCATAGGATAACGACCTGGAGATCTTAGTCTTTAGTGGTTGAGGCATAGGATAACAACTTGGAGATCTTAGCTTTAGTGGTTGAGGCATAGGATAACAACCTGGAGATCTTAGGTTCGAATTCGCACTATAACACTTAGTATGAGCCTATTTCACAGCCTTGGTAAGCAGGATTACCTGACACTTGTGCTTGTGGGCCGTAGTAGGCTATCTGATGAATTACCCCGGCTGTAGTGGAGGTTACAATTTTTTGCTTAAGAAAATAAGGTCGATTTGAAATGTTGTTGATTCAAGCTTATCAAGAGTGATCATATAGGGTTGCTAATTTGAAGGCTACTCATGATACTAAGTACTTATAGCATAGTATACGAAGACATAAATGATCTTCTTACAATATGTCTAACAATAATCTGAGCGCTAGATCATAAATTCTGATCTCACCCAGTTCGACATGATTACGCATACAGTATTGTGACTAACATAAGTAGATTGGGCTAATTGTGATGAATTATTAGCCTATAAATATTTTCATCAGTAGGTGAGAAGCTGAAGCTTGGAATCCTTGACAAGCAGTTTACATTGTCGATTGTGATGATTATTTACATTCATGTTTTCTCACAATCAGCCAATCTCACCATCTGAGGTTTTAATTTCTGTTCTCTATGTTTGGCTATACTTCTAGAATTATTTCCTATTCTGCTTCTCTTTCTTTTGTTCTGTTATTATATGGTTTTCCTCTTTAGATCAAACTGCATATTTTTTATTTCACGTCTAAACTTTTTGGTTGTTGATGTGCTATCTACAATATGCGGCATGCCTTCTTGCTTTAACGTTTTTTATCCTCTACCTCCTTTTTATTTCAGTGTCGAGGCATAGAACTTTGATGAACCTGTTTAACAAAGTACCAGTTGTTGATAAAGATGCATTTGTGGCCCCAAGTGCCTCTATAACTGGTGATGTTTACATTGGTCGGAGTGCTTCTATTTGGTATGGGTGTGTTCTGCGAGGTATGTTCTGCTTCTGCATATGATGGTAGTGTCGGTGCTTAAAAAATCTTTTTAGAAGTATGCTGCTGTTATATTGATTGATTTTGAATAATACATATTTTGTCATGGTAAAATTTTCCTGGAGACATTTGAGGAGGGTGAGAAAAGCATTCTTTCTTGTATCATAAAAACTTTGCCTTTTCTTGAATTATGTTATGGGTAGATATCTAGAAGACTAACTGTGTTATGGACTCCTCAAGCTTTGTAGTTGAATCAACACTACGTCCTGTACAACTCCTTATTTATAAAATGCTGTTTGTTGATGTTAATTAGCTCAGCAAAGTAGAGATTGCTTATTTGTTGAAATACAACATTATGCTGGTACATGTTCTTCAGAACTGATAAGTTTGATATATACCTTGCAGTGGTAGTTTTCTATAAGACAAGGACAGTAGATATTGCTAATTTATGAAATACAATATTATAAGGTCACATGTCTTGCAGAACCTGATAGTTCTGATGTGTATGTCGTCCAGTGGTTCTTATTTGTAAGACAAGGGATAGTAGGATTGAGTGTTCAATCTTTTATGCACATTATAGGTGATTTAATTAGGCCTTTCTTCTAATTTAGTTACAATAGATTAACTCTTTTCAAGGTGTACCTAAACACCAGTTGTGAACAATAATATCGAGCTTTATAAAAGATACAAGAGTCAATTAATTTAAACAAATCCGAACCCAATAAATCTGTTGAATTGGAATATGAAAAGAAGTTGATTGGAAGAACCCAATAGAAATTGACATTGAGGATTGGCACTGACAATATCAGGACAAGTCTCCAAAATTAGTCTACACCATCCACAATTCATCATCATGTGTATTTAGTCTTAACACTTCAAAAAATAATTTAAAGAAATGATATTAGGCCATTTATGCTTTGTACAATCTAAATGTGACTCAAGATTTTGGGGTTTGTGATAAAACTTAATTTAGAGATCTCTACGAAACTCAAAGTTGTGGATTCATGGTATGTACATTCTTAATTTTGAGCTCCTAGCTAAAGAAGACTACTTTGTTACTCTTTGACGAGCTAAGAATTGTATTAGAAACTCCATCTATAGCAGAAGTGAAGACTGACAACACGATAAATACAAAAATTTCCCTATATAACAATCACAATCTATATATCCTTTCAAAAAAGTAATGGTGGTATCATTACAACTTACATGTATCTTCATGAGTCATGAAAAAGTGAGTTTCATTGCAATATAAGACTTCTGAAAAGAAATTTAGCATTTTCTGCTGCAGCGAGAACACGTTTTTCTCTAAAAATATGTCAACTAATTCTTTTTTAATATTAATCTATGAGAAGATGTTAATGTATGAAAAGGTCAAATTGGTGATATAAAAGATTGCTATAGGACAAGACACAAAACCCAAACTTGGGCTCATTCAAAGTTGAAACTTACTTATTATATGCCTTATATTTGTTCAGGGACAAGACACAAAACCCAAACTTGCCTTCACTCAGACAACTCTACTTTTGACCTACTTCACAAGTACTACTCCATGAATCTCTTCAACTGTGATGATATCTTTCGAAAGCTCAATCTACAACTTAGCCGACTAAACTTTGAGAAAATTTTGGTTTATACTTTATACACACTCATTGCAGTCTTTGAATGAAATGCTTTGGAAGTAGGTGTCTTGTTTAATGCATGTTGCCAATGATATTTGACTGAGTGAATATGCTAACATGCCTACAGTATTGAATAAGATTTTGTGTGCGGAGTGCCCTGGAATCTGGATTTGTTTTCTTTAGTTTTCTTGTTCTTTCTCAACATGAAACTCCGTGCAGGTGATGTGAACAGTGTCAGCATTGGAGCCGGAACCAATGTCCAGGACAATTCTCTAATTCATGTAGCTAAATCAAATATCAGTGGAAAGGTTTTGCCTACGATAATTGGCAAAAATGTTACCATAGGTGAGAAATATCTGGCAATTTAGAGCATAATATACATCTGCCATTAATTTTTGAGCAAGCTTGATGGTTTACTTTTGACATCAAAATATAAGGTCATAGCGCTGTGTTACATGGATGTACCGTTGAAGACGAGGCATTTATTGGTATGGGTGCAACCGTGCTTGATGGGGCAGTTGTAGAGAAAAATGCTATGGTTGCTGCTGGTGCCCATGTAAGGCAGAACACAAGGATTCCATTCGGAGAGGTTCGTGGCAGACTTTAAGTCAGTCATTTTGCCATTATCGGGGATTTTGCATGTGTATACAGGTTCCTACATGGGTAGTTACCAATTGGTGAAAAAGTAATTATTTGTTCATACTGATGCTAGTTTCCATGTTAATATTTAGTAAATTGTTTAACTTCCCGATTATTCACTTGTGGAACTGTGCATGTAACTGTTGACGAATAGGCAAAGATGATATAGGATGTAGCCTCATACAAGGGAATTCCTAGGGAAAAGTTCTTTCCAAGTTCTCTTGTTTTCTCGGCTGTTATGAAATATGTAGTAAACTTTTTTGTTGCAAATTCCAACTTGCTAACACACGTAATTATGACACTGAAAAACACAGGTCTGGGGAGGAAATCCAGCGAGGTTCTTGAGGAAGCTCACAGAAGAAGAAATAGCATTCATCTCAGAGTCAGCCGCAAACTATTCTAATTTAGCACAGGTTCATGCAGCTGAAAATGCAAAAGAGTTGGATCCGATTGAATTTGAGAAGGTGCTACGGAAGAAATTAGCGTGTAAGGATGAGGAGTATGACTCTATGTTGGGTGAAACTCCTCCAGAGCTTGTCCTGTCTGATAGTAGCATACCAGACAAGGCACCAAAGGCCTCCTAAGTGTGGATTCCTACTGGGGTATCCTGGGATTTTGTGGTGTTATTGGATAACTCTTTTTGCTTTGGGTGGTTTAACGTGGATATGCCTGCGTTCAGTTTCCAAATAATTAAGGCCCGGCTGAAATATCAAAGGTTAATACTGGTATGCAGCTCTAGCATTTTTCTACTTATCATGTCTGGCTGATCAGAGCCTTTTGAATGTTCATGAAAACCAAAGTTACAGTAGAGCTTATATATGTCTGTTTAAGCAATATGAGTAACTTCACAGATCTTTCCCCCCTCGACCTCAATTTCTTGATGCGCATTTCCTTTCTAATAGAAACTTTAGAAGACACTTATCCTGTGTTGCACTATTTTACGGGGTAGCCAATTTTTAAAAACAATAATCTGATTTCTGTTGCCACGCCCTCCAGATTATGGACTTATACTTATAAAAAATAGATATTCTTTGAACACATCAAAGAACTACAGGATAAGTTAGATAAGATGCAGTGTTCAATTAAGACATTAAAAGGAAATGAAATTAATAAATATTTGAAGATCGCAAGAGTATTTGTGGACACAGTGTGAGTGTTTCTCTTTGAAGTTTGTATACAATTTTGTTCATGGGACTCGAGTTAGTTAAGAACCGCAATTTTTAAATTTTTCTCCAGCTATTTGGGTTTCTCCTATTGCATATTCTCTTTGTTGAGTTGAATTTCCCAGCAATTTTTTGTACGTGGGAGGAGTTATTCTTGCATTACATATTGTATGTAGATAGTTGAATTGCATATAATTTTGTTAAGAGGTAAGGTACTACCGTAATGTATACCCTTCTTTATGTGGATTCACTTTTTGATTAGCAAGTTTACATCAATTCCTAACCACACTTTAAGGCATAATTCTGCTGAAAAGAACATGGTCTTGCGGAAGGGAATGCTAAGCTGATAATTGGTGCACACTTTTTTGACGGCTAACCTCGTAAGAGGATACTTTCGAGAAGGCATACTTGTCATTTCAAAAATCTTAGTAAGGGGCATAACAATTTCTCTTCTTAATTTGATTGTAAATGTATTTTATCCCAAATTAACTTTTGCTATGCTCTCTTGATTTCTTTTTAGCTTTTAGCATTTTTATATTGATTGGACATAGCTAGTCTTGATTTTTTTGATTGCTATATCTGTTACTGTATTTTAGTCTACGGCCATGATGCCATAAGTGAAAATTTTGAAAAGTTGAAAAAGCAATTTGATTTGACGTCAGAAAATATTACTATCACTTATTTCAATTTGTTTGTCTTACTTTCCTTTTTAGTCCGTTTCAAAAGAATGTGTCTTTCCTTTTTTTGACAACACTTTTAATTCTATTTTCACATGACATGTTTAAAATCACAAAATTTAAAGGGGCACTTTGATCACAAGATTCAAAAGTGTTCTTTACTTTTTTAAACTCCGTATATAGTCAAAATCAGACAAATAAATTGAAATTGATGTAGTACTCCGTAACAAATATGAAATACCTAAGTGATAAATATCATGAAGAGTGGATGCAGGCGATTTGTATATTATGTTGAGGACAAAGGGCTGCACGCTTGTGTTTTATTTGCAGTTCCTGTCCATGCAATCATAATAACTTCTTTCATGCACCTTAATTAAATGTATATATTATTATATGGAGCCTTAATCTACAAGATTAAATAAATAAGTACTACACACTGTATCCATACATGATTAAGTTTACAGACATTAATGATTGAAAATGAGTATTTGGCTTTAGCAAGATGTGACTTTGAATAAAGTTAACAAACATATTGGACCCAGAGGCACACACTCTTTAGCCTTTAATTAGGAGCCCTTTTTTTTTCCTTCATGGCCTCAATTGCACAATGCCATAATTCACATTTGCCCTTCCTTTTTCAATATAGTTTTCAATAAGGAATTTGCAAAAGCATTCATTATTTGGCCTCTTGGCAATTCATAATTGGTTGGTTGATGCAAAGAGTAACCAAGAAGAAGAGCCTATTTCCTCTTTTTTAGACATATTAAAGTAGTTAGAATAATGACATATTTTGGATCTAAATCTTGTCTTTCCTATGTTATAATTCTTTGGATCTTTGAACAAAACATAAAGGTAATGCTGAGAGAAAAAAGAGCAAATATCTCTCTGTATTAGCTAACTTTGTGCTGTTAGAGGATAAAACTAATTTTAAAGTAATCAAAATTAGAGATCCTTGAGTTTTATGAATAATTTCGATTGAATTATGCTAATATTATATGTACAGTATACTTATACTAACTTAGCACACATTACTATAAATAAATAGTGGAATTTTTACTTATATAAATAGCATCACACAACTTTTATTTTGTGCCTTATTATATAATCTAAAAATCAATCTAAAATCTTATCCTTTTTGTGAGCATTTGCAATTAAGATATGCCAACCCATATATATCTCGGATAACATTAGTGCCCTGGCAAAGAACACAAAATACTTATTTGCAATTATTATGACAATTGTGTTTACTGATTCCTACGTCGTTTGATGAGATAAACTGTGTGGTTTTAGTTGAATAACATAGTTGTCATCAATAAGAGCTGGTGGTCCCATTCACCAATTCATCATACAGCATATTAGTTGATGTTAGTAGTACAATATAGGCTAGTGTTGGAGCTTATTTAGTAAGGGACAAAGCATAACCTAATTAGAACCATCATTTTCCATCAATTTATTTGTTGTAATATGTTCATATTTCTACATCAAGAACAGTTGTAAAGAGGCTATCAAAATCCCATCCCAAAAATATTTAAAGCAACTTATGACTTAACCAAGAAACCGTTTAGGTTCGTATATATCTTATGTAGTATATATTTCTATATTTAAAATTAATTAATGTGACCCAATGTATCCATCTACCAAAATATACTCTTCGAGTCTTCTTAATTGTGTTGATTTCAGTAGTTTCGTTATTAGGAAAAATAGCTTTCATTTTCAACTTTGTCCAGTATTTCTGTTTATTTTGTACTCCCTCTGGTTTTTTGTTTTTTTTTTTACTTGTCACTTTTAACATATTTCTCCGTTTCAATTTGTTTGGCCTAGTTTTTTTTTTAGTCCGTTTCAAAAAGAATGTTTCTTTCCTTTTTCGAAAACTCTATAATTTCAACTTTCCACATGTCATATTCAAGACCACAAGATTAAATGATATTTTAAAACATTTGACACATCTTTAATTTAAGACCACAAATTTCAAAAGTTTCTTTACTTTCTTAAACTTCGTGTCAAGTCAAAATATGTCAAACAAATTGAAATAGAGGGAGTATTTTTTTTTCATGTTTTTCTCTTAGCATTAATTACTTATTCTCCAAAATATATTCCAATACCTAATACTAAATATCAATTACAAGGAATAATGTGGTAAAATAGTCATGTAAATTATTGTCTTCTTAATAGGCGTGTCAAATCCAAATGTGATAAATAAAAATGAACGGAGGGAGTAATTGTCATGATGAACAACTTGGGATTGTTGTATTTCTTCTTCTTTTCCGCCCCCTTAATGTAGAGGATAAAAGAAATCAAATACTATATATCAATATAGCTCAAGAATTCTCCACTTTAAGGGAATTCATTCTTTTGTTTATGCAATGTAAAACACCTTCAAGTTGGTGTTAGTTAGATATATATATTTAATAGAGGAGTTAGAAATTAATTAAACAAGAAAAGCAAGGATGTATTCTTGTCTTTATTGTGTGATATTGTTGACAAAATAGGCAAAGGCATGGCCTACAAATTAGAGAGGGAATCGCAACACGCAGATTCTTTGTATTCTTCTTAACAAACTAATAATGAAACTAATAATGAAGACAACCTCGAATGCAGTGCCGGAGCCACAGTAGATATAGCGAGTTTGATCGAGCTTCGATTATATTTTAAAACTTAAATCGAACCTTATATATGTGTGAGAAGAAATAAATCTAAGTTATTAAAAATACAACTCATTGATTTTAATTTCTAAATCTGCCATCGGTTGAATGTACTTATTGTAAAACAAGATCAGCACTATGTTCTTCAAATCTCTTGTATTAATTTACATTATTTCAAACTACGTTTCTTCAACTTTTTTTTTTCTTTTCTGACATACAATTTTTATATTAAAGAAGGTAGTACGTAGTATATTATAAAAAGAAGTTTGGGGGGGCAGTTATATGATTAGTTGTTTGAAAATTTGAAATACATGGAATGGGGCCAATTAAGTCCTACGTGCAATCCACAAAGTTTGAGTTGTTTTGAGTTTTTTCAGTATCCAGAAAACTCACCAATAAGTTGAACATGACAGTTTGCTTAACTTAAAGCTTTCTAAAAAAATTAGTTTAAGTTGAACAACTCCTTAATAATCTATTTTCACTTGTAATTAGGCAGTAATTAATTAGGCAGTAATTAATACACTCACCCTGTTCTATGTTATTTATATATTTTAAGATTGTTTGGAGAGTCAAACTACGTGTTACACACAATGAAAAAAAAATCAACTTCGGATCAATTTTTTTTTACAATCTAGAATCAATGTCTGAAAATTGAAATAAAATAAATAAAAAATAGATAAGTTGATTTTCATGTTCGAGACTACACAATTCTTCATCGGGGTAGATGAATGAAACAATGGTGTATGATCATTTTACGTGATGTCAACTATTTAATCGAATATCTACTAGCGTATTACTTTTCACTATATCGCAAATATCGAGTAAGAAGATTTTTGTTTTCCCTGCTAGTTTCTCTGTCTTTGACTCAAATGGAGTAACAAAGAAGAAAAAAAGAAAATGCATATCTAAACACCTCAATCAATTTGGTCTGAATTGACAATTGACTCCAACTCGTTTTTATTGTGTCTCGTGGACACCCACATAAATTTGAAGAGTCTAGATAATTATTTTGTAAAAGTGTTCAACTATATGTGTATATTTAAAGTTGGAATATCAATTATTTATTATGTCAAAAAAGAAGAAGCTAGAGTTGAAGTTGATGAGGTGATAAGCAGCAATATGTATAACGTCCGAGAAAGATGCCGGAGTTATATCCAATAGGCAACTCTTTTGTCACCACGCCTACTGGCTACTGTCATCTTTCTCTTTTCCTTTTTTCCACTAACGTTAATTGCCCATTTTACTAACCAAAAAGTTTCCTCGATATTCAAAATTCTAAAAAATATGTCTTCTTCTTAACATTAGTTTCAAAAAAGCTTCTTCTTATAATTCCCATATTACCCTTCATTCTTTCCACCTTCTTCTTTCCCACTTCACACTGTCAACTGTTTCTTCTTTCTTTCTTTCATTTCCATGGAAAATTTGTCACATTCATTTGCTAAAAAGAGTTATCATGGAAGTGGGTTCATTACAACACCAAGCAAGTCTATATACGACGACGTTTTTGGTGGTCCGCCAAAGTTCGGAGTCCCAACATTAGCTCCTCGTTACGAGGATTATACTGAGATTTTTGGAGGTTTTCACTCTTCCCGAGCTTCTTCTATTCCCATTTTGGATCTTCCTGTTCTTGATGACGACGATGATCGGCTCTCCTTCGATTTCCAGACTTCTCATTTCGACTATTCTGAGATTTTTGGAGGTTTTCCTGTTTTTGATTTTGCCCTTTCTTACGAGGATTTGGTTCGTCAGTCTACCTCTGGCTATGATTCTTCTGACGAGGCCTGGTAATTTGCTTTATTTTTGGATTTCTCTTCTTTGAAAATGTGATTAGTCTGGAGAAAACTGCCAAAATAAGTTAGGAGTATTGCATTCACTGCATCTTTTTCGTATTAAACTTTTGAAATGGTTAGTTGCTTTTTACAAATTGAGATAGATAAAGGGAGATTTTTTGCTGCAACGGCTAAGAAAATTAAGAACGCGAATTCTTCACCTTTTTAAAATTAAAATACTGGTATTCGGGTCAGCTTCATGTTCATGTTTTGGTAACTCTATCCACCTCCACTTAGATAAATGGGAAAAAAATCATCTGATTTTTCTAATAGGCCATTGTTGTGCTGTGTGCGTGTGCTGGCCTTAATTTCTTTAATTTGAGTTTGTTTGTGTTTCACGTTCTATGGTGCTGTCCCAAACATTGTCCTGTAAAGCTTTGGTTATATTGGAATTCAACAAGTTGAGAAATTGAAGTTTCTCTCCTTGGACCCTGTAGCTAAGAGTGTGAGAATTTGTAATTGTGATGTGTGAATCCATATGTTTATCCAGGCAAAGAGCTAATTTCTTTAATCAAAGGTCATAAACAATGAATGCTTGCGGATGATATGTTTTACATGTCTGTCTGAACTGAAACAAAGCAAAAGAATGTATCAATCAATTTTCTTAATCAAATCTCGTTTCACTTAGGTAGTTAGGGTGGTATGTTTTTTCTTCAATTTGCCTGTTAAAATTAGTAGGATCAGTTTTATCCTTCTCAGTGCTCCCAATATGAACATGTGGAAAAAAAAAAGGAGAGATCTTTTTTCTGTTCGAAGGGGTTAGAGTTTGGTTGAATCATTTATTTCTTTCTTCTTTTCATGATAAAAGGAGTCCAGCTCAAAGTGAGACCCTGTCAAATGAGTCAGATCCTTCTGCTTTTTCTGAAAGGAGTCAGAGCTCTTCTAGTGCTGATGTTCATCATTCATCTGACGACACCAAGCAGTTCAACATTTCATATCACAAGACTTTCCAGAGGAGCGATGGAGTCATATCAAATGGCATGACACATGTTACTCATCTGCATGCTATTCCTGGATATACTTACATGGTCAATGGAAGTCAGGCTTCTCGAAATACAGAAGATGAGGAGCCACCTGGACAGGCAACTCTTGATCTCAACTACAATGTGGACTTGAGTGGACTGGTTTTAGAAGACAAGCAATTCAAAAGGAACACATCACGTAATATGAGCAGCAGTTATATCATGCATGGAAGTGATTCAAAACTTCCAGAGAAATATAATGAGGCAAGTTGTACTCCAGATAAGCCATTTTTAACTGTGTCAGACATCAGCTTAAGAACTAGGCCATCAAGGTTGCCGCCTCCATCAAGACCGCCACCTGCCATGGCTTCCAAGAAAGGAGACTTTGATAGACTTAATTCAAGACTCAAAGCTTCTAACAGTTGTGCATGTGAGCGAAAACAAGGTGATAGTTCACAACCTTACTTTGATTTGGAAGTATATGCAAGTTCATCGGCAGCCGCATCTTCTGCAGCTATTAAAGATGCAATGGAGAAGGCTCAAGCAAAGCTTAGAAGTGCAAAAGAGCTAATGGAGAGAAAGAAGCAAGATCTAGAATGTTATGCAGAACTCCATTTGGAGAATGGTATTTTGGAGGAAAGACCAAGCAAGACATTTGACAAAAATGACATGGAACAAAGCATATGTGTTGGAAGAGTGGAAGAAGTCTTTAAGAATAATGAGGTTATTTCAGGCAATATTGAAGATGGAGAACATCTCAAATTTACTGGAAAAAATGAAGAAAGTGAGCAGGATAAGACTAATATGTCATTTCAACAACCGTATAAAGCTGAAGGAAGAGTTGCATGGAGGGAAGGTGCAGAATTTTTCGAAGTAGTTGAAACTTACCCATCTTGTGGGTCTCCTGAGAAAGTCAAGATTGAATCTGGTTTGCTGCATAATATGGAATCACATGAATACAGACAATCCGAAGCAGCCACTGACAGATTTGACCATCTAGAAACTTGCAAAAATGTTGCAGCCAAGGAGGCTCCGGACTGCATAGAGGAAAGTGAAGAAAAAGTGAGTAATGGGTCTTACCAATGGGCTAATGCGCATCAAAGGTCAAAAAAAGAAGATGTGTGTGGTCAATTGGAGCACACGGAGATGGTAAAAGCAGAAGAAAATTTATCGGATGTTAGTATGAGTGAGAAACATGTTAAAGTCCAGCAAGAGGGAACAAGTGAGATGCTAAGTGGCAGTTCTCATAGTGTAGAGTACATCAGAGGAAGTGGCCAGAATGTGAATGAATGTAAAGCTACTGTGAAACTAAATGGTGGAAGGAGAAGATTAAATGATCACACGAGATGTATAAATACTGATTCTAGGCATATTGATATAGAGCTGATGGCAGAGTCTGAGATTGAAGAATGTGAGGGAGGACTTTGGGATGTTGTTGATAAAACAGGAAATGGACAGAGAGTAAATGAGATACTCAAGCAAGAAAGGAAGAAGCAACTTGATGCAGTTTCTGAAAGAGAAGAAGGCGCTATTCATTGGGAGGAGAGTGCAAAGAAACCAAAAGAGGATTTTAAATCAGAAAAGGATGAGAAGTCAGAGGTAGCTTGTAAACAAGAGAACAATGAGAGGGACAACGAGGTGGATTTCAGGAAGGACCCAATGGATCAGGATGCAAAAGGTGCTTTTGAGTGGGAGCAAGAGGACAGCCAATTTAGAGTGGCTCTCAAGAAGAAAGAGCATGAAGGAGAACAAAATGAGGCTGAAGAAGGAGAACAAAATGAGGCTAAAGAAGGAGAAAAAACTGAGGGAAGACTGAATGGCGCTTGCAAAGGAGAAGATGGTGATGTGGAAATGACTGAGGCTTCAGAGCAGCAAGATAATAAGAGAGAATCCTCCTTGGCTTCCGAATTAGAATTTGAGAACATATTTGAAGAGGCCAGTGAGCTTGAAAAAACTGAGCAAACAATTGTTTGTGATGTTAAGTGGGACGAATCGCACGAACAGACCGAAGATAGCGCCCCAATTGAAATGGTTGGGTCTGTTTTGAAGCAGAACACTAATGTTGAAGTTCGCAAGGATGCTATGCCGTTTGATTGGGCTGGCCAACCAAACTATGAGACACTACTTGTGAACAAAATGTCCAAGAAGCTGGAGGAAAACATCGGAAAACTGGAAGCAACTCAATCAGCCCTTTCCTGCGAAGAAAATGAGAGAGTAGAAACAGAGTTGCAAAATTGTGAAAAAGAATCAGAAGTTGGACTGACCAATCTGCTGCCTAAAGATGGATGCAACTCTGTTTGCAAGAGACAAGATCTCTCGGAGCATGGAAAAGGCCCAATTAGAAGAGCAGATGTAACAGGGTCTACTTCTTCGAATGAACATTTTACTAATCCAAGTGGAGCTGGTATCTGCATGGGTAAAACATCGGATAGATTGAAGAAGACAGCCTCTGAAATGGGAAATCATTCTGATCAAAGAAATGGAAAACCTCCCGAGTGTCTGACAATGAATACCAAGGGATATCAGTCTGGCAGTAACCAGGAAGTTACAGAGGAAAAGTTTACAGCTAATCACTCTAACCATAGAAATGGAACAAATGCTGAAGGGCCAAGAGTGAACACCAAGGTTGTTCAGTCTGGAACTAAGCAGGAAGTTATGGAAGAAAAGTTAACAGCTCATCAGGCTTCCAGGGAATGGGCCACAAATGCAAAGAAAATTGGAGATACTTTGGCTGCTGTCCTAGAGGATGTTGAAATCCTGCCAAGTGCAGACCAGCGAGCCGCAACTGGAAGTGCCCAAAAGAAAGAGAGAAATTCAAATAAAATCATTACTCCTGAAGCCCAAAGAACGGATGAAAGACTGAAAAAAGAAAGAGAAATAGAGGAAGAATATATGAGAAAGTTAGAAGAAGAGAGGGAGAGAGAAAGGGAAAGAGAAAAGGATCGGATGTCTGTAACTCGTGAAGCTCTGGAAAGGTCATATCTTGAAGCCCGTGGAAGAGTAGAAAGATCTGCCATGGAGAAATCTGCCACTGAAATACGTCAAAGAGCTATGTCGGAGGCCCGAGAAAGATTAGAGAAAGTATCTGCAGAGGCTAGGGAGAGATCTTCAGCAGAGCAGGCAGCTACTGAGGCTAGGCTCAAGGCGGAGCGGGCTGCAGTAGAAAGAGCAACTGCAGAGGCTCGACAACGAGCTTTTGAGAAAGCAATGGCTGAGAAGTCTACCCAGGAATCATGTGAACGAGTGGATAGATCATCTTCTGAAAAATTTTCTGCTTATTCTAGGAGCACCGAAATGAAACAGAGCTCTTCTTCTGTGAGTATCTCTTCCTTCTTAAATGTAGAAATGCATGCCGGCTGCGTACTTATTGGGGTCTGTTGACAGGAACAACATGCACATCAGAGCTCAGAAACCTCAAAATTGAGATATTCATATTCTTCAGCTCATGCTGGTACGTAGAAGAAGCACAAAGATTTTTTTCCCGTTTATTTGGTTTATAATCTTTTTTTCCTCATGTTTCATGATCCATTAATCAGGCATTTCTGAATTTCCTGTTTGTTTAGTAGCACAAGTAACTTCTTAAGATCAATTTTTTCTTGTGAAGCTTCTAGTAATATTAAATGCTTTGTAGGCATTGAAGGTGAATCACCTCAAAGATGTAAAGCTCGGTTGGAGAGGTATCGCAGAACATCAGAGCGTGCAGTATGTGCTTCCTAACCATCTTTTCCCTGTTAGAAGGTAATTTTTCTTTTTTATATATGTGAAACTTTCTTTTGTCTTTGATTTCAGGCTAAGGCCCTAGCAGAGAAAAATATGCGTGATCTTCAAGCTCAGAGGGAGCAAGCAGAGAGAAATGTACGTATCCATCTCTTTGAATAACACCATATATCATGAATGATCTACATTTCATATTGTTTTACTTGAGGGATTTCTGTGCAGAGATTAGCTGAAACTCTGGATGCTGAAGTGAAAAGATGGTCAAGCGGGAAAGAAGGCAATCTACGTGCACTGCTTTCAACTTTGCAATATGTATGCTTGCTCTTCTAATGCTTTATATTGATAAATGCTTTTCTTTGATTAATCAAATATTAAATGCTTGTTGAAAAAAAGCCAAGTTCGTCTTAATTCTATACCAAATAGATATTCATCAGGATAGCTGAAACAGTACTTGATTTATGTATTGCAGATTGACCTTTGCTTAGTCATTTGTCTGCTTAATTCAAGGCGTTTCATTCTCATTTAATAGTTCTTTTCAACCAAAAAAAGTTAGTGTGTCTTGAGCCATAAATCTTAAGCTAAATTTAGCTGCTCAATCTAGACTTTACTTGGTCTCTTCCTTTAATTACCTCTGCCAAATAATTGGAGTGGGTAAGTGCGACTATCAAACAAGCAGTCCTAACATCTGTTGACAGGACAGTGGTGCAGTTGAAACAGAAATGTAAAAGAATATCACATCCATATTTTATAACTCTTATTTGCTTCTTGGTCATTTTTATTGAGGATTTACTTGTCAAATTGTTACATATGGGCTGTACTATTAGTCATAGCAGTGAGAAATCTCTGGATAACATCTGAACATGACTGCATGACATGTAAATAGTAAAGATTAATTTTGAGTTCTTAGTAGTAACTTATAGCAGCCTTTTCACACTTAATATGATTATTGGTCAACCTCCACAATTTGGAAACTCAATCTATCTATTACTAATCGCAGATCCTTGGGCCTAATAGCGGTTGGCAGCCAATTCCACTAACAGAAGTTATAACTTCTGCAGCAGTGAAGAGAGCTTATAGGAAAGCAACTCTTTGTGTGCATCCTGACAAATTACAACAGCGAGGTGCTAGTATTCATCAGAAGTATATATGTGAGAAAGTCTTTGATCTTTTAAAGGTGTGTTTTCTGAATTAGCTTTCTTTACTTTTAAACTTTATCCAGCCTGTCGATTTTCTGTATACCAATGCAAGCTTCTAGTACTTCTTAGTGGTGACAGGTTTGTCTCTTAGTTTGAATTAGTCAGCTACGAGAATATTCTGTATGCACCTATTCATTGTTAGTTAGGACATTTGTTACAATTGATCAAAAGTGTCAGAGATGTGGCCATTTTCTGCACCACAGTTTTCTCTTAACTTACATATATCTTATATGTGATGGTACTATAATATGGTGCATTGTACTTCTAATTGATGTAAATCTATCACTTGCACTCAAGTTTCTTGCCAGACGACGTATAGAGATTGGGGGGGGTTGAGGTGGAGGGAATATATCTGACAACATAGGAACTCCCAGAATAACGCATGATTTCAGTGCTACCTGGTTTGTCAAAGAACTTTGCTTGTCCGGTTGTGCTTTTGATGGAAAGTTCTGTTAGATGCGCTGAAAACTGCGACATGCACTTCCAATATCATTTCTCTTTAAATCATGCCACGTCGTGGTCATTACTTGTGGAAACATGACGCAAAATTATCAAGCGCAGTGACTACTCTGTTATTATAGCTATTAACTGACCAGTAACCCACTAGTATATTATTTATTTGTCTTATTTCTGTGCTTCAAGTGCATAATTAGCATCTGTGGTTACTCCCACCGTTCCACTTTATGTGGCAAGATTCGGAGTATAAGGGTCAAAGTAGTTAATTTTCAGTAAGAATTCGGACGTAGATTTTTCAAGTTGTTGGAATTTACATATTTGGAAACCACATAAAAAGTACTATAAGTCATTTAATAGTTAATAATTCAAAATATCTAAAAAATATTTAAGAAAAAACATGGTCAAGGAAGAACCTCTTTGACTTCCCAAATAATAATGTTGCAATATAAATTGGGAGGGAGGGAGTTCTTTGGAACTGTACTAGTTGCCAGGTCAATCACATCTCAACCCCAATCCAAACTAGTTGACTGGCTCAATGAATCCTCTATCTAAGTTCAGCTCTATTCAAGCCCATTTTAGTAGTTGTAAGATGCCAAACAAAAACTGATTTACAGTGCCTAGTTAGTTATAGAACAAACAGGGTGTCATTTTTGCTACGTAGTATTTATCTATGTTGCTCGGACTCTTCAAAAATGCCAAAGGGCGTGTGTCTGATTCTCCAAAGGTTTGATGACTTACTAATCAGAAAAAATAAAAAGAAAAAAGAACTCCATTAACTAATTTGTAATGCGATGATCCACGTGGCTTCTTCGTTTCTCTTGTTCCCCCTTCCCACTCCTCTTCTTAAGGTCTTTTTTTAAAAAAATAAAAATAATTGTCTGTTCTGTATGAATCTTTAACTCTAATCAGAATGATCTTATTTTGGGGGTGACGTAAAGACAGACTATCATCTGCGACCTTATAGAATTCACCTCTGCCTCCTTACTCTAAAAGTTTTTCTTCCTGCCAGTTTTACCTCCCCCTTTTCATTCCACGGCCCGTTCCCTTTTATTGTCTTCTTTGAATTCTCTTAGTGGTTCTCATTCTTCTGTGTCTACAGGAAGCATGGAACAGATTCAACTCTGAGGAGAGGTAGTTGAAGACTTGTTTGCTCGGTTGAACATATAATTTGCACAGTAGTGAGTAAATTCTCTTTCTTATATATATTTTTTTGTTTCTGCATGTAAGTGCAAGCTTTAGAAATCTGCCCCGAAAGAAAATGGGCTAACATGGCTATTCATTGAAATGAAACTTTCCGTGAAAAGGTTGTATTATCGTGTTATGCTGTTATCGTTCTTATAGTTATTATTATTATGGATATCATCATTATTATGATATTATTATTATCTCTAGTTTCCCTCCAATGATTACGAAAGATGGTACTCCTCAGTTTAAATTTGTTTGTCCTACTTTCCTTTTTAGTCAATTTTGAAAGAATGGCTCTTTCCTTTTTTAGCAACTCTTTAATTCCAACTTTACACACGACATGTTTAAAACTACAAGATTAAAGGGCATTTTGGTATATTTGACATATCTTTAATTTAAAACCACAAGATTCAAAAGTCTTCAGCACTTTCTTAATCTCCGTGCCAAGTCAAAATAGGACAAACAAATTGAAATGGAGGGAGTAATTGTTTTTGGCAAATGGTATGCAAGAGCCTTGAAAACAGTTTTTCCATAAAATTAGATCTTGCTTTTGCAAAGGTTATAAATCGGAATATTAATATGTCCTTGTATTGGTATTCAGATCCTGCAGTGATTATAGATTTTATTTTCCTGCAAAATATACCTAGAATTCTTTGATATCCTAGCTGCCTGAATTAAGCAGGATGAGAATTTTCGTATATCATTGACCATTTAACTCCTTTAGTATTGAAAAACCTCAAGCAGATATCAAGAACCAAGAAGCAAACATGTTTCTAGGCAAGCTCGCCTTTTATTTTGTAAGGTTGCGGTTCTAGATTTCACCATTGGTCAACATTCCTGTACAATTTGCAACTGGTGCATTCTCCTTGCCACTTGAATATTTTTCAGCAGAAATGGGAATGGTTTCTTTGTCATGTCCGTTGTCTGTAGTGCTTCGTGTAGATAAGGGAAGCAACTGCTTCTGTCGGCAAGTCTCAATAGCCCCTTTATACATATCCTCTAAAGTGTATTTGAATTGAAACCCCATGTCCATTAGCTTCTTTGACGAAAAAGATACTATGGGCAAGTCCTTATCAATGCCTTTAAACCTGTTATTTAACCAGACTGAGTTACCAAGCCATCATCCAATAAAGGAGCCAAGTAAACTTAGGAATACAGAAGAGCAGAGAGGCTTACTCAGTAGGAACATAGTACTCTGGCCACTTTTGTCGCACCATCTTAGCCACATCGTAGATGATAGCATGATGTGACGAGCAAATGAATCTTCCCTCTGCCTTAGGGTGCTCATACAGGAATATATGAGCCTCACAAAGATCATCCAAATGCACATATTGACCTTGTTTAATGATGCAGTAGTGAGCTTCATTCCCTGCACATCTCAATCTGCTTATGCCCATGATTGTGCAAAGGCTGTTTATTAAAGTAATTATTGGGATTAAAGAAAGTGACTGTCTTACTGGTAATTAGTGAAAGGGCAGTGATTAAGCTAGGTGGGAACGTATGTGTGATGAATGGACCAACAACCAGTGGTGGTATGATGCTAATAAAATCAATGTTATTCTTTTTAGCTTCTTCCATTGCAGCCTTCTCAGCCAGTATCTTGGAAACAAAATACATCTGCAATGAAATTAAATTCACAAGGCAATATGATGAAAATACTGCTTTTGTTTTTTTAACATAGAAAGGGTATTCCTAAAAGAAAAGAACAGCCAAACGAACCCATCCTGTCATCTTCTTAGCATATATGAAGTCCAAGTCGCTCCAGTTGGTCTCGTCATAGATCAGTTTTTGGTTCTCTTGGACATCAAGAGTTCCAGCAGATGAAGTGAAAACCAGCCTCTTCACTGTGTTAGCTTTAGCACATGATTCAATGATGCTTAACATTCCTCTCACTGTTGGTTTAATTACTTCGTTCTGTTATTTGTCATAGAGTTACATTAGTATTTATCAGCCAGAAATGTAATAAGGCAATAAGTATAGATGAGTTACTCTGTTATAGTACCTCAGGGTCCTTGGACTCGAAATCCATAGGTGTAGCCACATGAAATACTCCTTGACAGCCTTGAATGGCTTCATCAAAGCTTCCTTCCACTGTCAAGTCTGCTTTCCACAGCGTTAATTTTGTATCAGCTTTTGGCAATTCCAACAGATGTTTCACCTTCTTCTTGTTCTCTACAAAAGTTCATGCATCTAAGGGTCATTGCATACAAAGAGACCTTTAGCGCTGTCATACACCTCTCTGGATTCTCATAATGTGTAGAAGTTAAACTCTTAAATAAAGCAAAAACATACCAGGATCACGAACAGTAGCATGGACATTATAACCACGTTCAAGGAGTCTCATGACAAGCCAAGAACCAATAAATCCAGCTGCTCCAGTGACGCAAACTGTCGGTGCCACTGGAGGAGGAGCATCAACAACTGCATGAGCTTCACTTGCCATTTTCAGAAATGAAAAAAGTAAAAAGAGTCGGAAAAATTAATCTCAAGTGACTGGACTATTACTAGTATAACAATTACAAGGAGATGAGCTTTTATTTATGTTTATGTATTTTGTTTTTATACTGCTTTCACGTAGGAGTGGTAATGTTAGTTAGATGGTAAGCACGTGCTCAACGCACCTTTCAGTAACTTGGTTGAATTGACCCAATATGACTGGTTGGTGACTGGTGAGAGAAGAAGAAAATGGGTTGGGAGGGCTAGTGTCAAGTGTCTGGCCACTCTCTTATCTGCATATATAATATAGAATTAAGTTGTACGCGGTGCTTTGATTTCACTTTTTCTGACTCGAGAGTCTATCGGAAACAACCTCTCTATCTCACAAAATAGGTAAGGTATGCATACATTTTACCTTCCCATGACCTTTATTACACCTAAAGTTGATGAATCAATTGAGTTCATCCACCTTTCAACTTAAATTGGATGAGATAGATAATGAGAATTCATATTGCTGTCTCCAAAACTCAAATAGCTTGGGATTGATCGGAATTGTTGAGAAGTTTTATCAATATTCCATCCATTCTTAAATAAGTGGTTATTTAGCTTTTTTATTTTGTTTCTAAATAAGTGGTGTTTTAGATAATCAAGAAGACATTAATGATGTTTTTTAATTTTATCATTGTTTAAATAAAGAGAGTTTTACACAACCAAGAAATTATTAAAGAGTTATATTTTTTTCTAGGTATTTATTAAGGGTAAGTTAGTAAAAACATTCTTTGTTTTCTAGGAATGAGTAATTTCTTAAGGGCGTGTTTAGTCTAAAACAATCATTTATTTAAAGAACTAAGAGAATAACTTGTTAGGACTTGATCCCTCGTCCCTTCACTGGCCTTGTTCATTTTGGTCCTTTGGAGAAGCCTGAAACTGTTCAATTCTAAACAGATATCTATTATATTGAATTTACTCGATAATCCTATTTTGGGAATGTCTAGTGCCACTATATCCTGAAGTAGAGGAAGCGACATTTATTGCCTCGAAATTTTCATTTGTGCACAAACATCGTAATGGCGACTTAATTAGTGTTTCTAATACTCCCCTGTCTCATATTAATTGGTCATTATATTAAAAATAGTTATTTCATATTAGTTGATCACCTTACTAATAGAGTATAACTATGTTTATTTACTCTTTACTCTTTTGTAAAAGAACCTAAATTATCTAACCTACAACTTAATTTAACAATATTGAGTGATCAAGTACGTAACTCAAAGAAAAAATAAAATAAAATAGTGAGATAAGATTTATAGAAGATATATAAGAAGTCATGGTTGAGCAGCTGAAGCAGGCTACTTATTATTACACAAATGGCTCCCATATATGTTTACTGTTTCATAAATGACTCACATTTACCCTTTTTTTAATAGATTAACATTTAATAAATTAAAAAAATATTTTTATTGACTTTTAATTGAGAAAATATCATGTGACACTTAAAAAAATACTTAATGATTTTTCACCATACCTGCCTGACCCAATTGGAAACAAAAATCTCACCCACTCAAATAAATCTGACCCATTTCGTTGCATTAATATGCTCAGAGAAAACAATTAATAGATGAAAAAAATGTTTTTTATAAAAAATAATTTATTTCATGATTCTAATTTAAAATCTCTCGTTAAGAAAAATTATTGGTTAGGGATATTTTAAGTGTCACGTGGTATTTTCTCAATTAAAAACTAAAAAAATAAATTTTTAGTTTATCAAATATTGATCCGTTATGGAAAAGGGTATATGTGAGCCATTTGTGTAACAGAAGGGGTATCACATTTTAGACGAAAATACATCAGCTCTAAATCACAAAGTTGATAGGTAAATAAGGACATTTTCCCTATTTACTTTGATACTGCTTTGTTCTTTTTTAATTGTCAAATGTCATTTTTCGAACATTAAATTGTATGAATTTTGATCAATATTTTAAAATGTAACTTTGTATTCTATCAATATTAATATTAAAAAATTACAATTTATAGTATTTTTCATATAGTTTTTAAATATCAAAATTTAAAATTTAAATTATTTTAATTTAATTTGACTTCAAAATTTAGTTAAACTGAATCTTGTAAAGCGAGTTATGACGAGTAAAAAATAACGAATGAAGTATGTTACTCAAAGAACCATTGCTGATTATTCATTTTTCAAGCAAAGAAAGATGGTGAATATCGTTAAAAATCAAAATTAGATAAAATACGAATAATTTAATTATTTAGCAAAGCAAATTATCAAATTATTTTATAACACATTCCAGTTGTTAAGTTGACTTTCCAAGCTTATATTTATAACTAGACATTGTTGCCTATGCTTAGCACGGGCTCAATAATTTGAATTTAGATATTTTTTATTTATTTTAAACTTGCATCAGTATATAGTTAAAAGATAAATATAATATATATTAATTGACCATAATTATTGAGAATCTATATATAAATACATGACATGTATCTACTAATTTGACATAAATGTCAAGTACGATTTAAGTTTTTACCTAGCTATTTTTTCTTTTTTTTTTTGGAGGGGGGGAGTGCACATCTTAAAACGGTATTTTCTAATACATTAAACTCTAAATTGATTAATTATCCCTCAAAAGAATAAGATGCATTCTAAACTTTCATAGCTTCATATTTAATAATATATCTTTAATTTATAATTTTTTGTATTGTCAATTATCTTTAAATATACTCCAAATATGAAGATAATGATTTAGTTATTTTTCATTTACATTTTCTATCTTAAATAGTTTATCATATTTGGGGTTGACAGTATCTAACAGAAAAATAACAGTCCAAATAATAGTTTCAGATTTAAAAGTGATGATGTTAAAACAGTAAAAATTGATTATAATAATTTATAAATAATAAATTTTTCTGGAACTAACTAACAGACTAACAATTGTAATATGTGTTGAAATTTGATTATTTCCTTTGTTTTCTGGCAACGACTCTTTTCCCTTTGTAAATCAAAGAGCTCAACATTCTCTGTTCATTCATTTTTACTTTCCAGTAATTAAAAATAGATTTTTCTTTTTATTTGTTAATTTTAACATATAAAAAAATATTTTTTTCATGTTTTATTTTTAGCGTTAGTTATTTATTTTTAAAATTATTTTTAAAAACTTAATACTAAATATCAATTAATAAGAATATTATAATAAAATTTTATATCAACCATTATTTCTTACGATGCATGAAAAGTCTAAAATAAAAATAAGTAAAAGTGATTAAAAAAATAAGTTAGTATAATGATTCTTGGTAAATGACCAATGAGATGCTGTGAATGAATATGATGATGGTTGATGACATAAGCAAAGGGGGTGAATTGGTCCAACCTTGAAAAGCTTATATGAGAAGTATAATAATGTTCTTTTTTTTTTTTTTTTGGTCAATAATATTGTGTTGTTGTTGACAAATTTACAAAAGAACCCTTAGTGGACCCATATTGGAAAAGGTAGGACAGACTTGGCAATTAATGAAAGATAATGTTAGTTTGGTCATATTGAGTTCCCGACAAAGCAATGAAGCCAAGTGTTCAGGCGATATAAGGCAAAAAAATTAATCAAAATGATCAAAATATCTTTAATAATAAATTTTATTACACTGAGCACACATATTGATCAGGTGTGTGCTTATTATCTTAAAGATATTGAGTATTCATGCTTTAAAATTGAAACTTTACATAAAGTATTTAACAAATCTCACTGCTTAAAAAAATGTAAAGTTATGAATATATATTGAGTCTGTGCACAGTACGGACGAATTTCATTTAGTAGACGATAAGACAAATGGCTCGAAAGGAAAACATTTCTACTTTTCGGAGAAATTCTAAGCACTAAAAGTTTACCTATCGATGAACATCGGATCGACAAATTTCGTATGTGAATTTTGTACTAATTTGTGTGTAAGAACTTGCCAAAAGTTGACTCTATTACCACGTGGAATTATACAGGACGTCAGATCCAATAACTTGAGAAATTTGATAAGAGACAATTTTATTTGCTTATTCTAGATCTTCAGCACTTAATGAAGAATGCGAAGCATAGTGCTTTTTCTAGGACAAAGCACTTAACTTTTGTTTTGTCTTTGGTATTGTTGGTTAAATGAAATACTACTATTCAATTGAAAAAGTGAATTTACAATGGAAATATCATTTCCACATTAATACTTTTGAAAATATAAAAACAATTACAAAAATGGATGTACTTTTTTCTTTTCACAGGAATGCTAAACATTTTCTTTACCTGTTTAAAATTTTCAATTTGAATCATTCTAGAGATGTGTATATGTACTTGCATTCTTGCAATGTTTGTCGCATTTTTAAGGGATTTTTACACTTTAAATATAGCCGCCACTTAAAATAATAGCTTGCATATATATGTATACACACACACATAACTAGCAGAGATAATTATTTTTGATTGGCCGATCAAATATGTAATTTGTCTTTTTTTTAACGTACACGGACCCAAATAGTGATGAATATCCTAGACTTTAACAAGGTTTCAAATTCTTAAAAAAGAAAAGAAAATAGGTTTTAACAGGTGATGAAAACTTTTAAGTAGAAAAATTTAACCATGCGTCGATTAATTAATACTCCTGAATAGAAAATGAAGAGAAAATATTTGACAAGTCGTACCAATTAGTAGTGATAATAATGTTACATTTTGGAGACATAAGCCATGTTTAGTTTTTTATTATTTTAAAATTTCATAATATTTTCCATTTATAATCTTCATTCAGGTCCTTGGAGGTGATTGATTGGAGAGGTATTCGTGGAATGAAGTTCACCTAGAATTCCAAATTTCACCTTGTTGAGGACATCCATCAAACAGCTGGTCCTCATTGTGTTCTGAAATTGTCTCACTGCTATTATCAACTTTAAGTTGTTCAGCCATATATGGCCTGGTCATCTGAAAGCACCTCACTAATTGCATTTGAACATGATGTCAACGCATTGTCGAGTCGAGCAGAAGAGGACTTAAGTTCGTCGAATTGACGAATCAGAGACATCACGGGTGCTCAATTGAGTGTGGATCATGGTAGAAGAATGAAAAATATTACCCATTTGGAGGGAAGATCAATGAAAGCATCAACGTACCTAGTAAATTAAAGCTTTGGATTGATTAATAAAGAGCTTACAAGCAAATTGTTCATCAACAATAACCAAAAGGAAAATAGAAAAGGGAGGTTCCAGAATCCAGAGTGCTATTACGAAATAGCTAATCAAAAGAAAATAATATAAGTCTTAGCATAAGCATTAATACAATATTTCCCTCTTTTACTTATAGGAATCTACCCGGGATCTCTCACGTAATTTAACATATTCCCACATAGGTCTTCCATTCTAGTTAAATTTATATCATCTCTGCAGTGCTTTGGGTAGATAAGGGAAGCATCTGCTTCTGTTGGCAAGTCGCAATGGCCCCTTTATACATATCCTCCAATGTGTATTTGAATTGAAACCCCATATCCATTAGCTTCTTTGACGAAAAATATACTATGGGCAAGTCCTTATCAATGCCTTTAAACCTGTTATTTAACAAGACTGAGTTACCAAGCCATCATCCAATAAAGGAGCCAAGTAAACTTAGGAATACATAAGAGCGGAGAGGCTTACTCAGTAGGAACATAGTACTCTGGCCATTTTTGTCGCACCATCTTAGCCACATCGTAGATGATAGCATGATGGGACGAGCAAATGAATCTTCCCTCTGCCTTGGGGTGCTCGTACAGGAATATATGAGCCTCACAAAGATCATCCAAATGCACATATTGACCTTGTTTAATGATGCTGTAGTGAGCTTCATTCCCTGCACATTGAGAAAAACTGTTTATTAAAGTAATTATTGGGATTAAAGGAAGTGACTGTCTTCTGTACACTGTGATTACATCATACCGGTAATTAGTGAAAGGGCAGTGATTAAGCTAGGTGGGAACGTAGGTGAGATGAATGGACCAACAACCAGTGGTGGTATGATGCTAATGAAATCAATGTTGTTCTTTTTAGCTTCTTCCGTTGCAGCCTTCTCCGCCAGTATCTTGGAAACAAAATACATCTGCAACGAAATTAAATTCACAAGGCAATATGATGAAAATACTGTTGTTTTTTTTAACATAGAAAGGGTCTTCCCTAAAAGAAAAGAATATAGACAAACGAACCCATCCTGTCATCTTCTTAGCATATATGAAGTCCAAGTCACTCCAGTTGGTCTCGTCATACAAGAGTTTTTGGTTCTCTTGGGAATCGAGAGTTCCGGCAGATGAAGTGAAAACCAGCCTCTTCACTGTGTTAGCTTTAGCACATGATTCTATGATGCTTAACATTCCCCTCACTGTTGGTTTAATTACTTCGTTCTGTCATGTGTCATAGAGTTACATTAGTATTTATCAGCCAGAAATGTAATAAGGCAATAAGTATAGATGAGTTACTCTGTTATAGTACCTCAGGGTCCTTGGACTCGAAATCCATAGGTGTGGCCACATGAAATACTCCTTGACAGCCTTGAATGGCTTCATCAAAGCTTCCTTCCACTGTCAAGTCTGCTTTCCACAGCGTTAATTTTGTATCAGCTTTTGGCAATTCCAACAGATGTTTCACCTTCTTCTTGTTCTCTACAAAAGTTCATGCATCTAAGGGTCATTGCATACAAAGAGACTTTTAGCGCTGTCATACACCTCTCTGGATTCTCATAATGTGTAGGAGTTAAACTCTTAAATAAAGCAAAAACATACCAGGATCTCGAACAGTAGCATGGACATTATAACCACGTTCAAGGAGTCTCATGACAAGCCAAGAACCAATAAATCCAGCTGCTCCAGTGACGCAAACTGTCGGCGCCACTGGAGGAGAAGGGGCATCAACAACTGCATGAGCTTCACTTGCCATTTTCAGAAATGAAAGGTAATTTCAAGTGACTGGATTTAATTACTAGTAGTATAACAATTACAATGAGATGTGCTTTTATTTATGTTTATGTATGTTGTTTTTATACTGCTTGCACGTAGCCCGTAGGTGGTGTTAGGTGTGGTAATGTTAGATGGTAACTTGGTTGAATTAATTACCAAATATGACTGATTGGCGAGAGAGGAAGAAAATGGGTCGTGGGTTTGGAAGGGTCAGTGTGAAACGCATTTTTGTAATTTTAATATTTTCTTCGTTTTAATTTATTTGTATTTTTTTTTAATATGTTATATATTTAAAAAAAAGTATTATAAATCACAATAATTAATAACTTAAAATATTTAAAAGACACGTGAAAAATTTGGTTGACTTTCAAAATTCTATCAGTGCCACATAAATGTATTATTTGAAAATGACATAAAAAACATTATAAATCACAATACTTAACAACTTAAAATATTTAAAAGACATACAAAAAATTTGGTTGGCTCTCCAAATTCTATCAATGACACATAAATTAGAGCAGAGAGAGTAACATATATTATTTAAAAATGGGATAATTTCAAATATATACAATAAAGTAATTAGTTTACAATAAATATAGCCAAGTTTTCTTTACAAGAAAAATAGCCCAAAAATGAATTAGCCACAAAAAAAAAATTATAAAAAAAATAGTCGCACGTATATGTAATGTATCGATAATGTGTAAAAGTTATGTAATGTATCAGTATTATATAAATGGTATATAAACATGTATTAATATTGTATAAATATGTATCGATATTGTATAAATGATATTTAAACGTGTATCGATATGATATAAATAATTATGTAATGTATATGTAATGTATCGATATCCATATTTATTTATTTTAGAAAAAGGAATCAGTGAAAAAAGTTTTAAAAAATACCAATTTTTTTTAGATCGTGTATAAATCAAGTACAAACGAGTAGCTTGGTCCGCATAGCTTACTTCTTTCTATTCAATCCTAACGAACTCAAAATCTCCTCTAAACAATCTCAAATTTTAAATATGAGCTCCTCTCGATGTTTCGAGTCTTTTGATATGTTATTCACTCAAAACGATGTACGTTTGCGGCATATCGAATTTCAAAAAAAATGGAAAGCAACAAAGAAGAAAGAAGAAGAAGCAGGAAAAAGAATAAAAGAAGAACGAAGAAGCAGGAAGAAGAAGCAGGAAGAAGAATAAAAAAAAAAAGAAGAGGAATTAGAACGAACAAAAAAAAAAGAAGCGAGAAGGAAGAAGAAGAAGCAGAAAGAAAAAAGAAGAAGAAGCGAGGGATTATGGCCAAAATGGCCAATTATGGTAATAAATGAGTGGTAATTTTAAAGTGGACTATTTTGAGTGTAAACAAGTTTGGTGGACTGATATTTTGCCTAATTTTCCTTTTAAAAATTATGTAGAAAGCACTATAAATCACAATAATTAACAACTTAAAATATCTAAAAACTATTGTATATAAAAAAAATTGGTTGACTCTCCAAATTCTTAATAATTTCACAAGAAAGTTTTTAGGCATGTAACAAATAATTGCTAAGATTTTATCGATTTTAAATGTTATAAATAGAAATTATAAAAAATGTCACCCCTTTTCTGAATTATGAATTCGAATTCGCATTCTATCATAACGATTTATTGATTATATATATTCTCTTATATTAATAAGAGACTAAAGAGACCAGCTTAGGATCGTCTAGGAGGGTTAAATTGTCATTCAATTACACAATAAAGCAATGACTTTCTTTACTAAATTTGGGTCCCATGTTACACTATAAGAAGCTAAAGAGATCAGCTTGAAGTAGTATAGGAGGGTTAAAATGGTCAATTTAACAGTGGCAAGGCAATGACTTTTCTTAGGAAGTTTAGGTCCCAATGATGTTATGCCATTAATGCGCTGCTTTTGTTAGAGAATTGAAAAACACATTAGGGATAAAAATAATTAGTCTCGAGATAAGAAAATAATCTAGAGATAAAATTTTGATATTTTGTTTGGTTGTCAAGTTTAGATAATTTATCCCGTCATTTATACCATAGTGATGAGATAAGTTATTCGATATACATGGTGGAATAACTTATTCCAAGATAGTTAATTCCGAAATAATTAATACGAGGATAACTTGCTCCCAACCAAACGACTAAAGAGACCAGCTTGAAGTAGTATAGGAGGGATAAAATGGTCAATTTAGCAGCAGCAAAGCAATGACTTTTCTCAGGAAGTTTGGGTCCCCGTCCCACTGATGTTATGCCATTAATAGGCTGCTTTTCTTAGCTAGGTTTTAGCGATATTCTCAAATATTTTTGGCAAGTTATTTTTTGGTGAAGTCTCATCGTGTATTTGATCATAGTTTTTGAGAAATATATTTCACTTTTTAAGAAAAAAAATTTAAAATATAATGTAATTATACCCATAAGTTTGTATTATCATTTTATAATGAACATGTTTCGGAATAGTTATGTTTACCACTGCTGACTTGACCTATACGCATAAATGTACACATTTTCATTTGCTCGTCAGGAAACAAGAATGAAACAATTAGAAGTTACAACTCTTGAATCTTTAATACTAGTTCAATAACTACATGATCACTTAATTGTTCTCATCGGCTATCAAAGAAATTTCGATAAATTTTACAAAGATCCATCAAATTTGATAGATATATTAGTTGGGAGTAATAAATAGTGGGATTTTCTTATAAAAGTTTGGGGTAAATATTAAATTTTTAAAGTTCCCAAGAACTAGATTTAGGTTTTGGCCCAAAAAATACTTTTTCTAATTTTTGAGAACTTGAGATTTTTACCAAATATTTTCGTCAAAAAATAACAAATTGTATGATCAAATATTTTTTGCCAAATTTTTTTCGAAAAATACCTTGAACTTTTTATGATCAAACGGATCCTTAGAGAATTGAAGAATACCTTATAGTTATAATGTTTTAGTTTAGCCATAGCTTATAATGTTTTCTTTTGGTAGTTTATTTATTTAGGAAAAATTAGGTCACTCAATTTCTTTTTCTTTTTCTGGACTTCATATAAGAGATTTTTATTTTTACACATAAAAGATCTGAAAATATTATTTTATTTGTTATTAATTTATAGCTTTAATTTATTTATTGATGATTAATAAAATATTGGTTTTAAAAAGAAAGATTACAATTAAAAAAATCAAAAATTAAAAAAAAATGAATCAAACTACCATAAAATTAGACTTCAAATAAGAGAGATTCGAAATTTTAATTTTTTTTTATGTAAATCGCCTTACAAATAGTTTTTCTTATAAGCATTCTCCTCTGTTTTAATTTATTTTCCCTACTATTTTTTAACACTTTTTGAAAAGAATATTTTTTTTGCCAACTCTTTAATTTAACTTTTTACATGACATATTAAGAATTATAAAATTAAAGAAAATTTTCATACATTTTACATATCTTTAATTTAACACCACGAGATTCAAAATAAACACGCGTACAACACTTCTCATTAGCAAATCACGTGTATTCGTACAACACTTGCTTCCTTTCTTTATTATTTTTTGAGCGAAGTATCAAAAACACACTTAAACTATTTCTATTTTTTGAGTTTCATACTTAAACTATTGGAAGTGTGAGTTTCATACCTAAACTATCACTCATTAGTTTGAGAAATACACCTCAACTAATATGTGATGGTATGTGTATTACACTCTCTCTTTTATTTAAAAAATCATGTCATGTGATACTCCGCGTGAATTAAAAATTTCACCTTGATAAAAATTAAATAAATTCTTAGTATTAGGTTAAAAATTAAATATTCACTGTGTTGAGAAATGATGATGAAGAAGGAGAAGTTTAGGGTAAAATCATTTATTTATTTTTTAAAAAAATGATGTGTTAGTTAAAAAAGTAAAAATATGCCACATCATCAAAATATTTAATGGCCAGACATACCTAAATGTGTTTGTGTACAAATACTTGATCCAGTCACCATTGAGGAATGTTTCTCAAACTAATAAGTGATAGTTTAGGTATGAAACTCACACTTTCAATAGTTTAAGTATGAAACTCAAAAAAAGAGGATACTTTAGGTGTGTTTTTGATACTTCCAATAAAATGTAATTTATATTAATTAATTATAATAAATAAAGTAAATAAATGATATTTTTTATTTGACTCTTATATATCAAAAAATAAGATTCTTTTGTTCAGTATTAACTTGACACACCTCTTAAAAAATAATAAATTTGCGATATCACTCCTTGAATAATAATAATTTCAATGTTTTGGAAAATGACTATAGTTAATAATGATGGTAATTTAGTAACTAAATAATAAATTATCTTTTAAAAGTCTTCCGGTAAAGTGTTGTAGACAATTTTGAATAATATTTTAACTATTATGTATAAATTATGCGGTTTATACAATTGTGTTTATCTCCTTGTTTTGCTTTTTTTTTAATAACAGTTGACATCAAATTTTGACTTTCACGATTGAACTATAAATATTTTAATATTTTATTTTTATAAATATATTTCTTATAAAATATTATTACACAATTTAAATTTGATTGTTATCGAGATATAATTTTATAACAAGTGTATTGTTATAATGGATGTCGCTACTGTCATAGAGAAATAATATATAGCATGAAAAAATATTTTTAAAAAAATTTAGAGCGTTATAATAAAATATTATTTAAAGAATGACCATTATAATGAGGTTTGACTGTACTTTGCATACTCCATATATTGTTTCATTACATTTATAAATTTTATTACTTTAATTATATTCTCATTTTGAAATTTTAGAGTCCAACTTACGGGACAGACACACACAAAAGCTATTAGATTCAAATAAATTTATAAATTATATTTATCTATATTGAAACTAAAAGAAAAAATTATTTCTTGAACTTTAAATAAAAATAGTACTATAAATTTAATTTTTGTGTAAGCTTGAGACCGTGCTAACACTAGTACCTCACCACTAGTATTTATATTTATGAATTATAGCCCACACGCAGATCATTCAAAACTTAATGCTCCAACTACCAACTTATGTAACCGACGATATATATATATATGAATTATAACTTATACACAGATTATTTAGAATTCAATGCTCCAACCATCAACTTATTTAAGTGATTGCCTCTTAGTTAATTACTTCTCATAAAAACACAACAATATAATTAAGTAGCTTTAGAAGATTTTTTATTTATTTTTTTGGTCAAGAAAGATAAATATGTACTAACTAGACATGACTCATGAGTACAGGGATGGTTGATAATTGCATTAATTACAAAAAAGGACATTTCTGATGAAATATATTGCTAATATAATGTACTTTGTTTTTCCTCTTCCTAATCATACACAACTCATGAGGATCAATCATTCATATATTTTTATTTTTCACAAAATGCTTTTGTTTAAACCTATTCTAATTCAATCACAAAGTTTACAGTTTAGTGATATTCACGAGAGTCGTTCAATTTTTATTATATTTCTTCCTCCTAATAATTTTTACCTAATCCCCCAATATTGTAATTTTTTTTATTTTTAAAAGAAAGTTCTCCTTCTCATCTAAACTAGAAATGATGTACATGTAATTTCTGATGAACATATTTGTTTATAATTTTTTAAAATTTAAGTTATATACATCGTCACCGTCAAGTCACCCAAATTATATACATCTACAAGCTAAGGTACCTTAAAGTGTGAAATTTGTAGTTTAGGATATCTACAAGTACCTTAAAATGTGAAATTTATAATTTTAAAAATAAAATAGATTATTACTTGCCAGATAGCATGTATAGGCAACATGATAATATAAAAATTTCTTATACCAATATATATATATATATATATATATATATATATAAAGGAGGGTTATAGACAATGTGATGTGGCACCTCTCTATAACCTTTATTCATATTTATCTTTTTTCTCCTTTTTTTGAATTTTTTTCTTCATTGTTTTCATTAATTTATTTAATAATTAAAAAAGATTATATTTATTATATCTAATTATATCTCATGAGTTAACAAAAACCTCTATCTATTTGTATTCTCTACTTAAATAACATACTCCTCAACTTTCTTCAACTTAATTCTTATTATTCAACTAATCTATAAATAACATGCTCTATGAAATTGTTGGATGCACATTTTCATTCTCCCTTTTTATTAGTGTATCTATTTCTCTTCTCTTTTAGTTTTACACAAACAACGTAACGGTAACTTAATTAGTGACTTCTAATACTAGTATGCCTATTTAATCGTACTCTTTTACTATAAAGAGCCTAAATATCTACTCTCTCCATTCTTTTTTAGTTGTCATTATACTAAAAATAATTATTATAAAATACTTATCAATTTAAAGAATCAAGAGAGAATTAATTATATTTTTTTAACTTTGTCCTTAGCATTAATTATTCTAGAACTAAGAGACATAAATAGATAAAGATTAATAAGGGGTATATGAGTCAAATTACACTCCTAATTAATTTTTCTTAATAAGTGTACAAAGTCTTATCATGATAATTAAAAAGAAACGGAGGGAGTAACCTACAACTTTAAAGTTAAAATTATTTTTTATTTATATATAATAGATGTTGATTTCCCTTAACTTTGTCGTGTATTTATTACTTCATATTTTTTTAATTCTCTTAATAAAAATCCCTCTGCTATTACGACACGCATGGTGATAAGGAAAAGACACATGAGGTATCACCGATCTATTTGTCTTTCCCTTGCTCTATTACCATGTGAAATTATACAAAACGTCTGATCCAATAACTAGAGCAATTGGATAATAAACAATTTTATTTATTTATTCTTGATCTTCAACGCTTACTGAAGAATGCGAAGCATACTGCTTTTTCTAGGACAAAGCACTTCTCTTTTTTTTTTTTTTTTGGTATTGTTGGTTAAATGAAATAATCAATTGAAAAAAGTGATTTTTCAATTGAAATATCATTTCACATTAATGATTTTGAAAATTTAAAAACAACTAATAAAAATGGATGTACTTTTTTCTTTTTGCAAGGAATGCTAAACATTTCGGTTACCGGTTTAAAATTTTCAACTTGAATCGTTCTAGAGATGTTTATATGTACTTGCAATGTTTGCCGCATTTTTAAGGGATTTTTACACTATATAGCCGTCACTTAAAATAATAGTTTGCATATGTATACTATATATAAACTATACATAATTAGTGTATAATTTATGTCTATTTAACTAGCGAAGGTAATTATTTTTGACCGGTCGATTAAATATGTAATTCGTTCCTTTTTAAACATACACAAGGACCTAAATAGTGACGAATATCATAGACTTTAATAAGGTTTCAAATTCTTAAAAAAGAAAAGAAAATAGGTCTTAACAGTACGTTGATGAAAACTTTTAAGTAGAAGAACCATGCGTCGATTAATTATGACTCCCGAATAGAAAATGAACAGAAAATATCTGACAAGTCATACCAATTAGTAGTAATAATATTGTTACATTTTTGAGACATAAGCCATGCTTAATTTTTTATTATTTTAAAATTTCATAATATTAATTATATAATATTTTCCATTTATATAAGGATTACTATAATCTTCATTCAGGTCCTTGGAGGTGATTGATCTTCCAAACTCAAAGTGTAAAATAAGGAGTGGATGACAATTATCTATGTTAAAACTTTAATCCATGTTATATTATAAGCTAACGAACTTTCTATCACTTTTCCTGCTTTCTCCAAAACGGACTGTACTCGTTCAAACATGTTGGTCTAGTAGAACGAAAGATATATAAAATAAAAAATTGTCATCATGAACTGGACCGGACCGGCCCAAATATTAGTTAATAGCCATAAATCATGTGGTGGCTTTAACATGTATACTAATACTAGTTAAAAAAAACCGTCCAATAAATACCATTTTAATTTATTTATCTCAATTTTTTTTAATCCGTTTAAGAAATAATATCTCTTTTTTTTCCCAACCAAAAACCCTTCGTCCATATTTATATGTACGGTATTGACTTGGCATATCCCTTAATTAAGAAACAATAAATAGAATGATAATTTTATTATATCATAAATATAATAAATATAATATTTTAGAAAAATGAATAGTATTTAATAATACAAATATCATGGATATAAAATAATAAATTATCTTTTTATATTTTAAATTAAACAAATAAAATAAATATCTATTTATAATATAGTGAACAAGTAAAAATAAACGAAAAAAGTATAAACATAATTTTAATATTGAAACATTGAAGAAACAAATGAAGAACCAAAAATTCAATGGCCAATATTATTGAAAAATTTGTAGTTCAAAGAGATAATCAAAATGGGCCCAGAATTTCAGAAAATTATCTACATATATTTAAAAGATATTCACGACAGAATGTAGGATGACCAAATTGCCCTTTAGAAATGAAATTCATTTCGAGAAGCATGCACATTGAAGAAGTGCCTGATTTCTCATTTATTAGATAGTAATAATTCATTTCATAGCATGCCTTATTGTAATATATATAAGCTCGATCGGTAGTCACACTTGCATTATTATATGGAAAAACTACATAATTAATCAAATATCCTTACCATAACTATATAATATCCCACTACTTTAAAATAATTACACATATCTCACTAGATTTTAATTTCATAACAAAAGGTGTATCTCAGCACATCCCTATTAATTCGCCCCATATCACTCCTTCTCCCAAATCTCTCTATCTCTCTATCTCATGTTCAACAGTAATTTTTCTCTCTCTATCAAATATTCTACCAGATCAAAGTTTTCCAAATTACGGTCTAAATTTCTCTCCCACTCCAACACAATCTTTCACCAATTTTGAATCAATCCAAAACTTCCATCTTCAAGGTTTGTAACTGATTTTACATATACTACTTATATTATGTATCTGGGTGTGTTTAGTTCTAAGTTCTCTTCTTATTCAATCCAACACTCCAACTTTCACACGATTTTTCTTTATTTTTTCAAAAATATTTACAACTTCTCGTTGAAAGTTGAAAACCTCTTTTTGTTCTCTAATTGATGATGTAGCTTGAAAACCTCTTTTTGTTCTCTAATTGATGATGTAGCTTTCTTTTTTGATAGTTGTTCAAATATTTACACTTGAAAACCTCTTTTTATTCTCTAATTGATGATGTAGCTTTCTTCTTTGACAGTTGTTCCTGGATTTTGTACACACGCTAACATAGATGTCAATGGATGGTTTTTGATTCGGGTTCAAAACTAATCCCAAGTGAATTTTTGGTTTGAGGTGGTGGTGGATGATTCGTCCGCCACCATGTCAATGATGGTAGTTATTGAACGGTGGTGTTCGATGTGCATCTATGCACGAATTTGAGATACAAACACATGTATCTTTTGATGAATATTACTTGTCAATACCGGATACATGTACGGGATACATCAAATTAGTACTGGATACATATAAACATATAATGAAATCACCTATTGGATACATATAAACAGAGTAATAGAAATCACGGGATACATCAAAAGAATACTGGATACATTGATTCAAAAGAATACTGGATACATCAAAAATCACGGGACACATGTACAGGATACATCAATTTAGTACGGATACATCAAAAATCACGGGATACATGTACGGAATACATCAAATTAATACTGGATACATATAAACATATACATGAAATCACCTATTGGATACATATAAACAGAGTAATAATAATTATTTTATTATTTTAAAGAGTAATAAAAATAAAATTAATCAAATTACATAACCAAAATATATATTAAGTTAATCTCTTGATTTCCACCTTATATTAAGAGATTTATTACTGAAAATATCTTTAGTTATCGAAATTAGTGATTTCCTCTTAATTAATTGCAAATCAGTTACTTCCTTTTAAAGCGTCCCAATTAGTTAGACATGTATCTAGGATACATGTTTTTTACTGTAAATACACGCCTAAGATTGTGAAAATTCCGGGTAAAATGTAATTTTTAAGAATACTGATTTAAAATGTAATTAGGCATCAAACTAGCGTGTTTTATGTTGTTTACACTTTAACTTATGCAACCTGTCTATCTATGAGTCTCTGGAATAAGGCCTTTTTGTGGACTTCCAAACATCGCATTTTTGGTTATCATTTCATGAACTTGCCTATCTATATGGTTGATTAGTGTGGAAATTAGTCTTAGATTTTCATCAATCCTAAATATTTCACATGCATTATTCTTTAGAGTACCATTTAATTACACAGATATTTATCTAGAAGTTAATTCCATCAAATTTGGAATACAAATGTTACTTTGGCTATAAGATAATCTTCTGAATAATTTGTTTGTAATTAATAATCGGCATAATATATAAATAGACATTCAAACTTGGCCTCAGTTGGCAAGTAAGCGCTCTAACTTTGAGTATGCACATCTAGACAACTCAACTCGTTTTACAAAATGATCATCTAGACCCTTCAAAATTTATGTGTCATGACAACATCGGGTGTTCACGAGACACATTGAGGACAAGTTGGAGTGATTAGTTGCCAGTTGAGGTGTCTAGATGTGCACTCTCAAAGTTGGAGTGCTTACTTGCTAGCCGAGCCTAAGTTTAAGTGTCTATTTATGTATTATTCCTTAATAATAGGGAAAAACACAATGAAAATTTAGATTTCTTTTCTCCTTCCATTACTGACAGGATATATAATTGGAAATTACAAACATGTAAGTAACACCACAAGTAGTCAAGTACCCAGAAAACAACACAACTACTAAGTAATCTATTAACCCACCTGGATGAAACATAATCATCTCTAAGAGTGGCTATTGCAAACACTATGTCATACAAAATCCTTTAGGACATTTTTTTTGTCACACATACTACTAAATTTGAAATCATAAGTTATAGCTTCAAACTGAAAGCATCATATTATCAGTTTCGGATTCGCCTTCCTTTGTTCCTATCTGTCCAATCACCCCTTCTAGCAGCCTTTGCTCTCTTCCACCTCTGAATGTTTCTCATTCTTGCAAATATTTTCCGAATCTGGTACAGCTTATGAGATTGTTGAGCAATCAAATTTGCAGTTGAAGGGTTCTGGCTTAAGATTATCTCGTATCCATCTCCAAATGAGTTCATTCCTTCACTCAAAAGTTGCCAGAAGAGTCCCCCTGCTGCTGCTCCCCCGCTCTTGGCTGATGAATATATCTTGTAATAGACTGTGTTGTAAAGAAGGTCCCTTTGGTAGGAGCTGAAACCTGAATCTTTCGAAGATTTTCCAAACTCTGTGATCAGCAATGGCTTTCTGAGAATATATTGAGCATCTTGAATGTGAGAGTCTAGCCAGTTGTTGAGAAATGATAGCTGGGCTTGATCATTGGAGTTTGTTATCCTGTCATATCACAACTTTACAATTAAGAAACTCTTAAATTTTGTAACCATCTGTGACGTGCAGACCTGATTCTTTTTCCACGTCAAGCACATAACTATTTTTTTTTTTTTTTGTGACGATGAGACTTAAATTCAAGATTGCTGATCATGTAAAACACTTGAATTTTCAAGACAACTAAGGAAATTGATGTGATCTCTATAAAGGATTTTATTGTAATGTGCAATGTGGTCCTGAAAAGTTTTACCATTGATCAGGATAGGCATGAACAGTGGCAAAATCAATGCCAGGGATGCGGTTGTTGGCGATGAAGTCAGTTCCTATGTCAAAACTAGGATTCAGATTCCTTCTCTGAGGAGTTGTTTGTCCATAGAATCCTTCTAAGCCAACTTCTAACAAATGGTTTCTGTCAATAGATTTAACATAAGAGGCCATCTCTGTTGCCCAGGCCTGCACACAACAAATGAAACTTAGCACAAATCCTTTTCATATTGTGCCCCTCCAGAAAACAGAAGTTCTTGCATTGATATAGTAACATCAGAAGCAATAAATGAGTGCACTTGAAAATGGCAGGGAATGCAGATGACAATAATTTCTAGTCATTTACGGCTCTGATGAGAGGGTTGTGTCCATGACAGGGTCATCGAATTATGTAAGCTAGAGCTAACCTGGAAGAAAATTAATGGAGAACTTGCTGGGATCATGTATTCGAGGACAACTTAATGCTTTCTAATCGAATTCTGTATACATATGAAAAACAACATTCAAAATGTATAAAATATTTAATAAAAGTTAACACTTTGGTGTTCATATAAGGGGTCTGTGGTATTATGATATACACCAACTTTTGTATTATGCATTACTAAGAAGGCCGTATTTTATTAATATGAGTTTAGGCCATCTCATTATGTAAAGCCCTCGAATGCCTTACACTTGAAGGAATGAAATTCTAAGTTAAAATTGATATTCCCTCCGTCCCATTTTATATGAGTTACTTTGACTTGGCACGAACTTTAAGAAAGAAAAGAAGACTTTTGAAACTTGTGGTCTAAAATGAGTCTTAGATGTTTGTGTGGTTGTAAAATCATTTCATTAAGGGTAAAATGAGCATAATGTGTCATTCTTTTTGGGACTGACTAAAAAGGAAAATGAGTCATATAAAGTAATAGAGGGAGTATAAAAGAGTTACTGTACTTGCAAACCAAATAAAGCATTGTATCCCATATTTTAGTAGGACAAACCAAACACTAGATTATAGTTTATTTATTATTTAATCTCACTTTATAATTCATGTATTTCTCCCGTTTCAAATATTTGTCTTACTTTTCTTTTTAGTCAATTTTTAATAATATCTTTTTCCCTTTTGGCAATTTTTTTAATTTCAACTTTACACCTACATGTCTAAGATCACAAGCTTAAAAGGCATTCATACATTTTACATATCTTTAATTTAAAACTACAATATTCAAAATTTAAATTACTTACCAACTACTAAGTTAAAATACAATAAACAAATTGAATCAAAGTATTATTTAACCTAATCCTATATCATAATTTATCGCCGCATTTCAAGGCTTAATTGTCTGCATCTAACTTGCAAAAATGTAAAGTAAAACCACCAAAGCAGAAAAGAATCCGACCACACTCCACAGTTTAATTTAAAATTCAGCAAAATGAGGAATTAAAAGATAAAGTGGACTTCATTTAGTTTTTCTTCTTAAGAGTGCACCCATTGATTTAACGGAAAAGGGTCAATTATACCCCTGTATTATCAGAAATGGTTTAAATATACCCTTCGTTATACTTTGTGTCCAAATATACCCTTTCTGTTATACTTTAGGTCCAAATATACCCCTGTATTATTAGAAATGGTTCAAATATACCCTTCGTTATACTTTAGGTCCAAATATACCCCTCCAGATATATTTTGAATCCAAATATACCTCTCATTATACTTTTATGCTGATTTAACCCCCCTCCTCTCTCTTTTTTTTTTTTTTTTATAAAGGCGATTTATCTTTATTTTTTTTACAAATGGACACATGATGATGAGCTTCAAAATAAAAATAAATCATCACCAAATGTAAATATTTGCGCGATTCACTTTACAAACTCACCTATTTAATTCATCTCCAGCCCACTCTCTCAATTCATACAAAAAATAACACATATATTCACAATTTATACCCCTATCATCTAAATCTTTTTTGGCCTCACGGTGAATAAACTTCATTACAGAGAAAATTTAAAGTTTCAATATATACTAAAAAATATTTTCTTTCTGCAATCATCTTTTGGTCTATTATCATATGTTAAAACTTATACTTGAAATAATCAGCTAAGCAAGATTGCCATATATAAATGCAGGAAAAAATTCCAATATCTGATAAACGGATCATTAATGTCAACGGGAAAGTATTCAACAATAGGTGGAGCAAAGACTTTAAAGAGGTTGGATTCATAAGAAGCGGATCATTAAAAAAGAGAAGAAAAGAAAATAGAAGAATGCAAGAAAAGAAAAGAACTTAAAGTAGAGGGAATTGAGATGATTTAAGTGGGTGAGTGTCAAAAATAAGGGTAAATTAGCATAAAAGTTTAATGAGAGGGATATATTTGGACCTAAAGCATATCGGGAGGGGTATATTTGGACTGAAAGTATAACAAGGGGTATATTTAAACTATTTCTAATAGTACGGGGGTATATTTGGACCCAAAGTATAACGAAAAGAGTATATTTGAACCCAAAGTATAACGAGGGGTATATTTAAACTATTTCCGATAGTAAAGGGGTAGATTTGACCCTTCTCCGTTGATTTAAAATTCGGCTTCTTAAAAATTATTAAACCATGGATATATGGAGAAAGAACAAAGTATAGAGCTCAAAGCACAAGTACCTGAATGGTTCTTCCTGAAGGATCTGATGTACATCTAGGTTCATTCATAAGCTCCCACGCCATGATTGTAGGGTCATTCTTGTAAACAACTCCACTGAATTTGTTGTATCTGTTGAGTACAGTCTACATAGTGAAAAAAAAAACAAAGAACTCAAACGTCATGCCTTTTTCGACACAATTTAAAATGACCAATTAGAATCAAGGAAAATAGTAATGAGATGAAATTTTAATTTCTGGTTATTACCCTAATATGATTCTTGTAATATCCCTTAACAGCAGAGTTTCTGAAGAAATCATCATCCGAATTGAGGTACTGTCCATGACTTCTAGCCCAATTTACATACTGTTTCTTTCCCCCAAAGCTCTCATAGTTATTTGCAAAGCTTAATACAACCTTAATCCCATACCTTCTTGCTTCAGATATCACAAAATCCAAACCCTTCAAATAAATTAGTTACAGAAAAGTTAGAATTAGGCATAAAAAATAGAAGGATATATAAAACAAAATGAGTAGTACAAACAGACCTTAAACATGTCCTCATTGTAAGAGCCAGGAGCATATTGCAGTGGCCTGTATCCCCCATCACTAAAAGCCCAAGTTCTAGCAACAGTAAGGCCGTGACTCGAAGCTTCTCTAAATGCAGCTGTAACTTTAGATCTTTGAGATGGGTCAGCAGCAATATACATTAGCCAATATGCATTAAAGCCATTGGCATAAAAAGGGTTACCATTCAACATGAAATGGATTCCTCTGGTCCTAATGAACCCATCCCCTGCTTCAACTTGAACGAATAAGCACAAAATTAGAAAAAATGCGTAAGCCAAATGCTTCTTCATCTCTATGTTGGTTTTTTCAGAATGGCAATTAAGGCAAGATAAAGCATTTTATTAGCAGTTGGAGTAGCGTGGGGATCTGTATATTTTCGTGCAACAGTGTGTCCCCACCAAAAGGGACTGCCAATTGGTTTGTTTTGGGAGGTGGAAAAGAAAACAACAAAAGGGAAGAACCATTCTTTTTTTTAAAAAAAACTAAAGGTGAAATGTCAAGTTCGTCGGTGTGAAATTCGTTAGTATAAGGACAAATTATGCTAAATATAGAGTAATTTGTTAACGGTATAAATGATTCGAAATACATTAGAGAATTAAAATAAAATATTTTTATATAGTAGAAATGTAAATTTTGGACTTTCTCTGTTACTTTTTGCAACAATGCGCATAACTAGGCCTTATAAATTCACACTTGATTTTCAACTGTATGAGTAGGTCTAAGCAGGATATTGCTAAAATTTTAATTCCGAGTTTGACATAACTCAATAATGATCAAAACTTTATATTTGTATTAAGAAATTAAGTAACCTATTTTTTTAGATTCGCCTCTAGATTGAAGTGAATTAAATACATTCACATGTGTTATCCTTAATAATATAAGTTCGTCCATGGTCCAGAAACATTTGAGCTCCCTAGTTAAGGAAGCCTAAATCATTTTAATAAACCGTGCTTCTTTTTCTTTCCTACTTCTTTCACTAGAGTTGTGCCTTTATTTTAGACCGTGAGAGCAGGATTTACAATTTTGCGTTTATGGGTCCTAAGTTCTAGAGAATGCAGTTTATTTGGATTTTAATAAATTATTTATATATATCGATTGAATTTTAAAACATAACTATACTATCTTTACCAAAGATATTGGATTCTGTTGAATATGTAGGCGAAGCTCTAGCTCCGCCAGTGCGTAAGAGTTGAGAAAGCTTTTTACATTAGGGGATGATAGGTTGCTTTAAACCACAGAGTAGCTCTTACATGATTGACCTTCCAGGCCAAAAGCTCTGCATGATTTCTTCTCCTGAGATCACAACAAATAAGATATTTGCATGCGGAGAAAATGTAGTACTACTTGAGCATGTATGTATGATTATGAATTAAGCAAGCGCGAATCAGGGACTGCCGACACTTTAGAAAAAAGAGTTAGGGCCATTGTGGAAAGACCAATGTATGGGACATGAGGAGTACTTCTTTTTCTTTATTGACAAGGGAACCAGAGATTTTTAAATCCCTAAACCATTGGGCCAAACTTTAGCCTTGTGTTCAAGGAATTCAAAATTAAAAAAATCTTATATATATAATGTAATTTTTTACCGAGGGAGTTTGGGTGGACACCCTTGTCCCTTCCTAGATCTGCTCCTGAAGGAACCCCCAACCTCTATCCTTTTCGTGCACACATGATAAATCTCACTTCCATGCAATAGCCTAGAAATCACACAGAAAAGTAATTCATACTAGGCAAGCCTCATGCGACGAACTCGACATGGGAAGTAGCTTTGTCCTACGAAACCGTTCCATTAGTAAATTATGCGCGCAGGATTATTAAAGGCCATCAACTACTGCTTCCTACTATTAAAACCAGCAAGTCAGAGTGGTAACAGAGTAATTGTAGACCTATAGTGCTACTGTGTTTATGGAAAGAGGCAGTAACTGCAATTCTAACGAACAGGTAGCCTTTCCAACCACAAAATTAATTAAAGGGTAAAATATTTAAGAAAGAAAGCATCAATTTAGTGGACAATATAATTAATGTGCCGATATTTTCCGAAAGCACTGTGAACTGTGACACAGCTCTCTTTATCTGATTTCCACATCTATTTTGGTTCATTCACTTTTAAGAGCATCTCCTTAAAGATCATATTGTTGAGAACTCGAAACGATTCTTTATCATTTTAAAGCTATAGATGCATCACACAGCCAATTCATAATCGAAAGGGCAAAGTATTGTTACCCAATTTTAGATAAAGCTTAATTGAACCTAACGAGAAAAGGTTGCCCTGTCCTTATCGAGATTTTTAAGGCATGTAACCCTCCATGTGGCTACAAATTACGAACATCAAGGTAGGGTTTCAAGTTTCAACACCCCATGTGAGAAGAGGACAGCAAGCTACTCATCCTTTAATTTCTCTTCTGATTTTCCCATTCGCCTTGTCTTTCCAAAATAATGCCAAGACACTATTTTTGAATGATCATACCGTAAGTAGTAGTAACACTTTTTATATATAGTTCCATGTATGAAAATTTTGTTTGTTGAAAAACAAGAAACTGATACAGAGAAAATTAGACAGATCTTCTCTCACATTTCACACAGAGTCTTTTTTCCTTTTAACAATGGGAGTACTCCCTCCATTTCAATGTGTTTGTCTAGTTTTGATTTCATACTAAATTTAAGAAAGTAGAGGAAATTCTAAATCTTGTGATTATAAACTAAAGATTCATTAAATATATCAAAAGATTCATTAAATATGTCCCATTAAGATATTTCTTTAGGAAACAGATTAAAATTAAAAATAAGATGAATAAATTGAAACCGAGAGAATAATAATTAGGCTGCCGTGTGGTCGTATATCATATCGTAAGAAACAAAAATATAAATTCTTTCATGTATGGTATAGTACAAATATCCTCCGTTTCACCTGTTGGTCCTAGTTTGGACTTGTTATAAAATCTAATTAGAAAATGAAAATCTTTAAAATTTGTGATAATATAATATTTACGTGATTATAAAATTTTAAATTTATAATTCTTAAATATTTGTATAATTATAAAAAAAGAATTAGGAAGCAAATTATAGAAATACTTTTTTAAACAAATTAATAAGAAAATAGTATTTTTTTTACATTTTAATTTATTTCAATTTTTTTTTATCTTTTTCTATTTTTATCAATTTTTTAATTTTAATTTTTCATATAACATATTTAAAAGTTAGGATTAAAGACATTTGTATTAAAAAAAGCGTAGACCGGAGTGGGAGAAGTAGTTCCTTATTATTCCTAGACTAGAAGAGACACAATTCTCGAAGGAGGTTGTAGGTCCTACTTTATTTGGTTAAATATTGGGGTGACAAAATCAAATTCAACTCGTTTAATTTGTCCAATTCATTTTGATTTGGGTTGATTATTGACCCGTATATTTGTTAGCTCAACCTATTTCAATCCGATTCATCTCAACCCATTAAAAATTGGCTTGATGTAACCAAATTGACTTTTGAGAAATCTTGTTAAAATATTTTGAAAAAACTTTTTTTTTGATTTTATATGTTATATATAGTTATAATAAAGAAAAAAATAATTTTATTAGGCACTAAAAACTTATAAAATAACAAATAACGCAATTAAAATTTAGTAAAAATTGGGCGGTTGGGTTATGACCCGTTACTAACTCGTTACCTAATCCATTTTGACCCAACCCGTTTTGATCCAAGCAAATTTAGATTGGGTTGGGTCTTGACCCGTTTATTATCTTGACCCATTTTGATCCGCCCAAATTTAACCCAACTGGCTCAAATGTCACTCTCCTAATTAAATACATTTGGCGCTAGAAGAATGGACGCATTTAGAGGCGAGATTTAACCACCTTTTGGTAGAAGACACGTTGAGTGGCGTGTCCAGCCATCTGATTCTTGTTTCATCACAAAATTCCATCGTTGAGGGGCCCCTACACTCACTGATAGGTGAAAAGTAAGTATAATAGAGATGTAGAGTGATACCATACTTGCATCATACTCATCAGACACAATCTTGTGCCTTCTTAGATTCAGTTGGTCATTGTTTAATTACATGGGGCTGGTAGGCCAACACCATCACTCGATCTCAAATCTCAGGTGGTCTTCTAAAGGACATATAGTAATCAATATTCATAACCCAATAGCTCGGATAAGTCACAAGTCAAACACTATGGCATACTATCTTCAACATATTATGTAGCTTTTTCAATATCTTGAGCGTTGTCATGTTTCGCTTCTCGAAAGTTAATTTGATAAATCACCTTCAAGAAAAACGTATTTGCTTCCTTACATCTCTCATAGCATGTGCTAAAAGTGACATCTCCACTCAAAAGTTATAGTACATTTTCTAATTTCCCTCTTCACTGGACTCAATGTGACTGGGAGAGATGGTAATTCTTGGCCTGATGAGACTACTAAAATATGTACTCTGAATTAATCCTTTTCCCCTCCATCCAACATCGTCATGTGATGCGGATGAAATTCCTGAACCCGGTATATAGCAAGGCCTCGAACAGTATCGATCAGCTTCTTCACATTGCAGTTCCTCTTATCAAACACCTCTCCAGCTCCTTTGTGATAATAGTAGCATTACAAGTTCTTGACTGAACTGTTTTCGACTGCGTCCAAGCTAGATTCCTTCAAAGTATGTATGTTGCATTCCATCATATATATATATTTGGCATTTACTCGAACAACATATCGATGAGACTAGTTGCCACAGTTGAATCACAGGAGGGAACTCAAATTTTTACTCCTCACTATACTACTTGATTACCTCTTTGAATTCACTTGTCGTCGGTGTATGCTTGTGACCCATATGGTCCTCCTTTAAAGCAAATAGGTTAGGCCATCTTGGTCTAACCATTAGCAGACTAAGAAACTAAACGTCCGGCTATTCTGTTACTGTGGGGGTAGGGAGATGAGTAAGAAATGCAGCAAAGTGAAAACCAATAAAAGTTGTGGAAAAGATGAAGCCATCTCTAACTCTTGCTGCTAACACTCAGAAGTAGCCAACTTCAAAGTAAATAAATTCTCCACCTGATCTGCATGTCTCCAATATAAGTACGTTTACGGTTTTCAAGCTTAATCTATTCCAATTAATTTAGTATCATGCTATAATTGTATTGCATTTTTTTTAATTCTACATCCTTCTAGCACGATTATGTTGCAACAAATGATGGAATTTGGTTATTTGGACCTTAAATTTAGGCAATTGGAAAGTTTAGGTAGTCACCTGATTGACATGATTATCTTTCGAAATCTAATCAGGAGCTCTGTGGGCAAGAACAGTGCAATTTCTCCTCGAGGCCTGCGAAGTTCACAAAGAACAAGTTCCCACCACTTAAAAGTTATATGAACCATTTCGTAGTGGTGCTAACATCCCCAGAGCAAATACTTTATTTATTTTCGAGGAACTGTACATGTGCAATAGCAGAAATATGCTTTATGTATCAAAAAGGGAAAAAAAAGTATATGATGATATTCACAAGACAGTAAGATTGATCTCCTGCTTCCTTATTTCCCTGTATAATAAGCACACCTTAACCTATTCATTGAGAACTCATAGTTCTGATGCAGAGTCACTCTCAAGACTATGAGACTGATTCAAGGAAGATGATTCTCTTCCAGTAGAAAAGTAAGACCATGCTAAGACAGCAGAGCCTAGTGTAATTGTAGCAGCAACTGAACCCCATAGCCATTTCTTCTGCCTTCTCTTCCTTTTTTGCCTAAGACGCCGCGCTGTTTCTACACAATCCAAACGAAAACAAAGAAATTGTCATATTCTACGAAACAAACAGCGTCTGCTGGTGGATCTCCTTCTCAACCAACGACAAAACAACTCAGCAAAACAAAAAAAGGAGCACTGCTTAGCATTTACCCTGATAGACTGCAGGTACCAAGATTAGATAATCAGAGAAGCAGCATGAACAGTTGTTACTCAGGATAATATAACTACATCTGTAAGGTCTTCGATGACACACTAACCTACGAATTGGCCTATGAACCAAATGTACTCCTGGTGTAAGTTATATGTTTGCAAGGAAGTCACTAGTCTCAATTTTTGGTCTTTCATACAATTCTGCAAATCGGATTACCTGTATGCATACAATCTAATTTGACAGATATAAGGAGTCAATATGCCTTGCATATAGTATTTTTGTTCACACAGTTAAGAATTAAATGTCCTACTTTCATCAATACGATTATAGATATGAGAATTAGAATTTAGTCTATGTTAATGTTATTCTTTTATTTTAAGAAAAGAATACAGAATAAACTGCATTTATGAGTGAAAAAGTTCACAATGAAGTTCGGTTTTAGAATAACAGATAGCCCAAGACACTATTCTGGATGGACTAAAGACGAAACATAAACATTTGGCATGGACAGCAGGGAATATATTTGCAGTTCAGACGAAACCAATAGTGATGATTTTATGAATCAGTTCAGTTGGAAAAGAAAAACACCATGTCTGGCTTATGCTGAACTTAAATTTCAAATTCGTTGTGGAAAAGAACTACTTTATTAGATTACTATGTTTGTTTTGGCCCCTCTTGCTTCTCCAATTCAATGCTGACAACTGAATTTGCAAATTAAACGTGATATTTTTCCTATATAATAGAAGATGCCATCATAAAGTTCTTAGTCTTTCACAAATCTCAGATAAGGGAGGAGGCAGTTGCCATCACGGCTATGAACAATATTCCTATTAAAACTATATGTAAAACTAAGTAATAGATATTAAGGACCTAGTTGCTACCTAGCGGCATACCTCATCTATATTGTGGAAGCAACAAGTCTAAGATTGATAGACACAGAAGTATGAACAACAAATGAAAGATCTCCCCAAGCATTTGCCTAAACAATGCTGAGAGAATAGGCATATACCTACTTTAAATGTGCAACAACACATCAGCTTCAGATTATAAGTAGTAACATGGAACATAAACTCACCTATAGCTTCCTGATTCCTCTGTGACATCTCTCGATTCACAGCTTCGTAATAATTCAACCTGTCCCATAGTCGAGCTATCTCAAAGTTCTTCGACTCAATTTGAGCCTCAATTTCTTTCTCCACCTCAGCCTTTGCTATTCCCCTTCCAATGGATTCTGATACAAACCGAAGAGTGTGGACTTGTTGACACAAATTTTCCACCTGATCATCTGGCTGTTCATTGTCCAATTCCTCTCCAGCAACAAGATTAGGAGGGAAGTTCAACCCCACGAGAGATAATCGTTCACAAATCCTCTGACACTGGGTTTGCATATTACTTAGAACTTCTTCTACTTGCTTTCGCTTTTCAATTTCCGTTAATAAGCTCGATCTTATTTCTCGTAGCTCATTTTCATAATCATTTGTAGGTATCTGAGGCCCATTCTCTGAAGATAGTTCTGAAGAGAGGATGTACACAAGACAACCAAAAATAATGTTATACTAGTATTACAGTAACTTGTCATAAGAAAAAGGAAAAGGCACTCAATGGTAACAAGGTATTTACATAGAATACCAAAACTTGCATAGTTGACTGAAAAATGTAAATCCAACAACTATGCATCAGGGAGAAAAAACAAGGAAGCCAATGTGACAGCCAGGAAAAATAAAAGGAAGAAATAGCAAAGAGAACATTCAAACTATTACTAGAAGAGGAACAAATAAACACCTCAAGTTCAATTCAAATATAAGATAAAAAGACATGACCATGAAAATTATCAAATTATGAAAAGGTGACTACCTTCCCAAGCATCATAGAATTCTCCCATCGGGGTCATGGAACTTATACAGCGCTGAAATCCACCATTATTCTCACTCTCACCAAAACTCCTGACACTCAGAGATTCTTGTGGGTCAAAGAAATCATCAGCTTCACCACCTCTCCGCAAATTGAATGCAACAGACTTCATTGTACCATTTTGCCCAGCTGAACCATTATGCAAATCTTGGTGAAGAAGCTCCCCATCACAGAGGTCAGTCACTTCAGCACCCTTAACCATGTTATCAGTAGTGAATAACAAATTATCCTCTTTCGCACAAGTAACTGTCTCCCTAGAAAGGGAAGGGTCATCAACAGATGTACTGGGGAGCTCCTTCTCCATGTCTCTTAAATTCTCATCTATCTTGTCTCCATCTAGCGCTTGCTGTTGAGTGCCAAAATCATCTTCGGTGTAACTCTTTGAAAGGCGTGGACCTCGGCGCTTGTGATTGATTATGTAGGGCGATGGAGGAAATGACGAAGGAGAATCTGGATATGACGAAGGAGAATCTGGAAGTGGTGTTGGCTTGGGAATTGTGTATAGTGCAGGAGATATTTGAGTCCAGTGGTCTTTCCTATCTCCTGTTACAGAGGACTTACCATTGGTATCATCTATCTTTACATTAGACAGGATAGTTTTCCTTTCTAGTTTTGAACTAGAACCATTCTTGCTTCTATCAAAACTTGAATTAGGAACGTTGTTCCTCCTCTCAAACTTTGATACATGAATGCTCTTGGAAGTCGTCATGGATTTTGAGCCCCCGGATTCTATTAATCTGTCCATAGCTATTGCTGTATATGTCGGCATGGCTTACTATACCAGCAACACCTATAAGCAATAACAGAAAGAAACATAGCACAATAACCAATTAATTCATTAAGAATACATAAAAGCACGTCCTAGCAAATAATCTGATCCTGAAGATGAAAGATAAGCAGCATAAAAGAAAGGAAATTGAATTTGTTCCAATCTCCGATACTAAATGATCAGACAGAGAAATTCAATGGAATCGCGAAGGCAAGTCGATAAAATCTAGAAATGCTGGTATTTATTAATACAAAATATTCGAATACTTAAGTCCCGAATCATGATTACATCTTAATCCACCTAAATTTTACTATCCGCTAATAAAGGTTCGCTCAACTTTTAAATCCATTCATCCACACATAGAAGAAGAAGTAATTATAGGTCCAAATGATCAAATTAAACGTGTCAAAGTTTCAACAATTTCATTATAACAACAAGAGAAAAAGATGATTGAATAGATATGCGAGAGTTACCTGAGGATGGGAAAGAAGCCCTAAGGGGGGACTCAGGAAGGGGGAGAAATTGAAAAATGGAGAAAGGTCATGATATTTTGAGAAAGTGGAGGTGAAGGTTGTTCAGTGTGGAACAAGTTCCCATTGATGCACTTGCACTTCCCTGACCCTGACCTTTCGGACAAGGCAAAAGAGAGCCAAGGTACCCTCAAGGAATGCTTCTTTCTTCCTTCCTTCTTTCTCTGTGTGTTTGTTAACTAGTTACTGTCTTTTCCTTCCCCTGCGTTGTCTTGTATGAAACACCTTCCTTTTTTCTCTCTATCTTTCTGGTGCCTGGAATCAAAGGCCTAAATGCAAACACAACCTCCCACTTTATTCTGCACTACTAATATAAGATTCTTTTTTTTTTGGTCCCACCATCCAGATTCCAGAGCTCGCGTCCCTTTCTTTTTATTTTTTATTTTTTTTATACATACTTAACACGCGTGACAAAATTTTCTATAGATGATGCTACAATTAATGGAAAGAACTTATTTATCAAAAGACTAATTATGTATGGTGTAACTAAAAATATTTGGGTCCCATTTAGACATGCGATATGAAATCAGATTGATATGAAATTGAAGTTTTGTTTGGACATATAATTTGTACTTCTTAAATTATATTTTTCTCATAAACATGAAAATTCCACAAGTTTACTATCAAATTTTTCCTACTTCTTATACAATCTTACCAAATGAGCAAATCATAATTTATAAACAAGATATCAAAATATCTTAAAGTGTCGCATTGATAAATCGTACATTTCCATATTCTTTTTATAAATAAGTGTTTGTGATTATAAACTTTCAAATGCACATAATTTTATAAAGATTCACTAGTCAATAATAGTACTAACTAGTTATTCTTTCACACAATACAGATAATTTCTTCACGCCGAATAATTTAATTTTATTTATTTTACAAAATTTAAAATAATACGTCCTTTTTAAGAAATATAAACTTATGACTCAAGTTATATATTTTTAAAAAATTAAATTCATGAATTGAAATCTCAATTCATGTTTTTTTTGGAGAATTTGAGATTTGAAATCATGACCCCAAATTACATATCTAAAATGCTAATTCAAAATCATGACTTCATATCACATGTCCAAATGCAAGCTTATGGATTTATTCTCTATTGAAGAACTATTATTAGTAGATTATAAGTATTTTGTTCACCAAAAAAAAAAAAGATTATAAGTATTTTGGGTTGGCTAACTTGGCCAACTTCGTCGAGTTACAAAATTTTATATTTTTTGGATTTTTGACAACGATTGGAACACTTTTAATTAGAGTTACCTTTATTTTATTTTAACTAAAAATGAGAAAAATCATGTGAAGGCCAAAATGAATTTTGTTTCATAATTGATGTGTTGGAAAGTTCAAGGGGAAGCTAGAAGGACCATATATTCCACCTAAATCGAAGCAATTTCTGCCAAGTGTGTCATCACAAGGACTTTTTTATTTTTTATTTTTTCTTTTAGTCAATTGAAGGGCTAGAAAGCTCAAAAAATCTTGCCCATATAGGACCGTTAGCCGAATAAAGTAAGCTAACGCCACCTCTAAGGAGTGGACCGACAGTTATAGTTGGCGGCTCTACCTTTTTCTTTCTTAATTAAGTTTGCATAATTAGATTGTCTTTATATTATTTTTATATTCTTCAATATCATGTGGGATGACAATATAACCAAAAAAATAGGCTAGTGGTCATAAATACAAAGTCTAATAATTTTGGTGGACGTGTAGATATCTTTCTCTTCGTTTATTTTTATTTGTTCAGTATATTAAAAATAAATATTTATTTTATTCTTCACCTAAATTAAAAATATTTATTTTTACTTGTCTAATTAAAAAAATCAAAAAATAATTTATCATTTTATTCCTAATTTATTCTCATTATCAACTACAATCATTTTTAATATATATTTTCAAAAGATTAAATTATACAAAAGATGATATAATGAATTTATTATTTATTAAATCACTGGTGGGTTACATCAAACCCGAACAAATAAAAATGGAAGGGAGTATTAATCCTAATTAATAATTAGAGTAATAAACAAGTTCCACATTCTAGAATGCTCATTTCCTCACCGCTGCTCTAAGTTGACTTTCTCTTGTGATCTGTTTAGGAGTGGGAAAGGGCATCGGGTTTCAAAGTGGAGAAAAATTAAAAAGTTCTTTTTTCTTTCTAATTCACTAATTAAGCAGAGAAAACACGAACATAATTAGATTCAAACTAATGAATTGACTATTGATAAATGGATTAACTACTCTCACAGAGACCTCTTCCTTTTGTTTCTCCGTTTTTGTTCCATGAGCTAATATTTTGTACAGTACTGATTTTATGCTTGATGAAATAAGAACATCTTGGTGTAGAAGAAAAGATAAAGAGTTGATATCTTAATACGCATGATCACCAATGGTGGCACTTGAGTTTGTCCTTGTAATTTTCCAGTGTTTTAATTTGTTCGTAACTTCATATTAATAATAAAAGAAGTTGAAACGATTAGACCATGAAAATTATATAATGGTGAGACTATGCTATGAATCATATTTGGAGTCATGAATTAACTTTTAATCATTGTTACCATTTCGCTCCATTGTCTTCCACAGTTGCCTGATTCAAAGATCTCTCTTTTATATGTATGTACTCAAATATTATACGTAATATTTTATTGTACCCGCCCATGCCACTTACTCGTGGTCTAGAAGCACAAATAAATAGCCTGACTAGGTATGGTATACATATCGTTCCCATTTGCTCATGAAGAAGTATGGTGTTTATCACGAAATGATATGCTGGTAATTAAGTCTCTTTTTATCCTTAACTAGAGATCTTGAGATCGAATCTTAATAATTGAGTTGCCTTTGATAGAAACGTCATTAACTTCAAGGTGAGATCCTTTCGGCCTAATTAATTCAAATTATTCGAATCCTAAAAACGAATACAGGACACTTGAATTTTGTAATAAAAAGATAAAAGAAGTATGGAATACTCTCTCCGTCCAACAATATTTGTCCACTATTGACTTTCCACACTTCTTAAGAAACTATAAATAGAGGGGTATTTTTACCATATCACCCTTTGAATATAATAAATATAATATCTTGAAAAATGTAATAGGAAAATGACTATAATTAATGATAAGGGTAAATTAGAAACTAAGTGTAAAATTATCTCTTGATTTTATAAATTGGATAAATATTATTGGACATTATTTTTTTAGTATAGTGGACAAGTAAGATGGACGGAGGGAGTATTAACTAAGGCTCATGATGACCACATGATATATACAGCTGCTCCAAGTTGACTTTCTTTAACTCTTAATTTTGTGCATATATCATGATTTGTACAGGAGTACGTAGGACGAAAGAGGGCGGTGGATCAAACTTAAGAAAATGAATATTATCTCATATTTTATTTACGTAATCAAATTCATCACACTTGATCCCATGTTCTCTTCATCAGGCAAAATTAAAGGAGGTTGGCAACCTCCGGTTTGGTGTATTATTATCAGCATTAATTTGAACCCAAACTCCAAATTAGGAGAAGATAAAGAGAACAAACAAGCTAAGATCACAAACACCTTCTTAATCCATAACAACAGCTTAATTGTAATTTGAATGATTACATGGACAGTTTGATTGACAAGAATATAAATCATCATGGTGATCTATATCACCTCCAAATTTTAAGGATCTCTAAAATCACAAGATGATATGAATTACTATTATTATTTTATCACATGTTATCGACGATCTTCTGTACCAGAAAATCAAAAAACAAGCTGTCCCAATCATAATTACCGAATTTATTTAATCAATTTACAGCCGTGGTGGAGTTGGAGGAACTGATGAAGTTGTCTGCAACACATCTCCATAACCTCCCTCTCTAACATACTGAATGTACCTCGAGAATTCAGGCCTAGCAGTTGCCTTCTTCTTCCTCTTCGTTTCGAATAAACTGAATATCGGATGAATCTTGCTCGCTTTCTTCGCTTCCTTATTATTCACCTGAGGACTCATCGGAAAATTCTGCTCCGGCGTCGTTACCTTTCTGGACGGACTAAATATTTTAGCTACTGGAACGCTTCTGTTTCTCATCAATTTTGGCTCTACTAGTGGAGCTGATGGTGCCTCCTCTTTAATCAGTTCATCGTATCCTCGATAGTCTCTTCGTGTGCTAAGTGCTCTAAACATGGCTAAGCTAAATTAATTAACTTACAGAAAGAAAGAAAACAGAGAAAGCAATTCCCAGATCTATTGAACTGGACGTAAAATGAGAAAATTAAGAGAAGAAAAATTAGTCATATAGAGAAATGCTAGTGTAACAAGGAAGTATTAAATAGCTTGGTTGGGTAGAAAGGGGATTATTTAATTGCTATTAGTTGAGGTATTCTGACAAGTATGGTGTATTGCCTTATTTTTCAAAAATTGTGTACGCCATATGAACTAGGAGGGTTGAAATTTCGTTTTTCTTTTGGGTGAAAATAACAGCTAACAGCAAGCTTTCCTTGTTTGACCTTTCCAGTGCCAAAATCAACTAAATTTAATGCAAGTGGGACCATATTGGAAAACAAATATCCATAGAACTAGCTTGCAGTATGCATTTTTTATTTATGTTTTACTCAGCTCGTTGTCTGGTATTCATACTAGGGTCAGGATAAATTCAATTTGGTGCTTTCATAAGATTAATTAAAGGGCGAAGCGATCAAGATTTTTTCAGTACTTAGAAATCGAGATTAGAAACTTTAAATTAAAGGTAAAGAAATCTTACTAATCCAGACAGAAACTTTGTTGAGGAATTATATTGTTGCCACCACATGCATCTGGATTCAACGAATGGCTATTAATGCTTTGGATATATTAAGGACTGGACTATTTATTTTTACCTTTTGTCGTATTTTTTTCTGTTAAAAGAAAATTAATAAATTAACATTAATTTTGACTTAACCGAAAAGTAGACATGTTTGAATGAGTAGGCTCTTTTCAGAGAAAGCTGAAATTGAAAGCTGGATAAATTAATAGTAATTGATTAGCCAAATAACCGACATGTTTGAATGAGTATGCATGCCCCTTTTAGAAAAAACAGGAAACTGATGAATCAGAAAACTGCCCCTTCCAACTTTATTTTAAGTAAATTATTTCCTTTAATTTAGATTAGAGACATTTTCTTCATTCTACCCAAGTAATACACAATTCAAATTATGGAATACCTTATTCCAAATTATGATCTTTATTTCATTCAAAGAATAAACAGAGGGTCAAGTGAATTTTTGATTTGTTATGAATCTACCGAAGTTCGTATCTAATTTCAATTTTTTTTTATTTGGAGTGATATCCTATATTTTTTTTATCAAAACTTTGTATTTGTGTCAAAAAATTCACTTAATATTGAGAACCCATAAGCTCAAAATTCTGGATTCGTCTCTTGCTTGAACAATTACAAGTTATTCCGAACAAATAATTAGAAAACATAACAAGTTTGCATTATTACGTATATGTACACACTTCATTACAATTGAATATGATGCTCATCAACTCCAAATTGTTTGGTACCGTAAGACCACACATAGTGAACTATTTATAAAATGTACTAATATTCAATGATCTTCTGTACCACAGAATTAATCCAAATTTAACTTATAACATATTTCAAAGCACTAATTAACTGCAGGCAAGTTGGATTTGGAGGAAGTACTCGTCTGCAATACATCACCAAAACCTCCCTCTCTAACATACTGAATGTACCTCGAGAATTCAGGCCTAGCAGTTACCTTCTTCTTCCTCTTCGTTTCGAATAAACTGAATATTGGATGAATCTTGCTCGCTTTCTTCACTTCCTTTAACTGAGCATTCGCCCGAAAATTTTCCTCAGAAGTCACCTTCTTGGATGATGAAGAGCTAAAGAATTTAGCAGCAGCTGGAACTGTTCTGTTTCTGCTTAATTTTGGCTTTCCCAATATTGGAGCACAAGGCTCCTCCTCTTCCTCCTTGGTCAATACTCCATATCCTCTATAGTCCCTTCGTGTACTCATTGCTCTAAACATGGCTTAGCTTTAATTAGTGTACGTGAAAGTTACAAAAAAGTGATCAAACAGCACCCAAATTTCTTGAATTATAGGCTTAAAATGAAGGAAGAGATTGAGAGATGAAGAAAACAAATTAAAGGATATGTTATATAGGACTATAGTTAGCTAAGGGAGTTATTTAATTGATGTATTTTAAAGCAGCTGTGGTCTCACTTGTCAAAAATTGTGTGCTCCACGTGGTTGTAAAGCTTTGAAAGTTTATTGCTGAAGAAAGCTGGAACTTTCCTTATTTTGACTTCTCCTGCTAATTAAATATAAAGGAACTCTGACCATATATGGCGGGAAAATAATTATTTTAATAATACAAGTGTGACCATGGACTTTCTTAATTCTAACAAGGCATGCTATAAATATAATTTGATGTTAAAGATAATATTATTAATTTTAGGTTTTGTATCTTTCTTTTCGTTGAAAAGAATCAATTTGGATAGTTTGATTAGTGAAGACCAACAAATTAACTTAATTGCATATGTTTGAATGAATACTATTCTTCTAAAACAAAAAAACTATTGATAAAAAGTTTGTTGTCTTACATTAGATAATTGAATCATCCATTTTGTTGGTGAACCAATCATTTGAGTATCAGTGTTTCTTTAATTTTTGAGTGAATTATTGTAACACTTTTATAATTAGACTAATGAAGCTTTAGATAATCCTTTTATATTTCAAAATCAAAACTTAAACCTTCCTGTATATATAATAGAAGTTAAAATACATCGATTTATAGTTATACCTATATTTAAAAAAAATAAAAAAACAAACACTTACACCATTCATATAATAAAAATTGTACATAATTATAGGGGATTTAAGTGAATTTTGAAGAGTAGAGGGTTATTCATAAATTGAATAAACTAAACAGAAGAGTTTGTACCTATATAGAACTATTATTTGAACGAAGTGAACAAAATGTTATTTTTGTGTATAACAGAACTCACACTACTACCTTATTGAACTAGTCAAGATCAAATTTATTTGTTAAAGTATTTCTTCGATTGCTCAGGACATCTGTTTTAAACTACGAGTAACAAGATAAGATCATTTCATTCTGTTCAAGTGAATAATGCCCCACTGTAATTAGACAATGGCAGGACGGAAACTGTATATGTTGGAAAAAGGATATTTAATTTGCTAGACCAAAATGCCGAAAAGTATGAACAAATATCTTGCAATGTATTTAATAAAAAATATATGCTCTTATATATGTCTTGATCTGTGCATGGTCAAAGTTAACACTAATGAGAGTCGCACTCTACAGTCTACTAGGCTGCATTGGAGGAATTACGAGGGATTGTAAGGGAGAACTGATAATGCCAATTTCCAAACAAGTTAAATTCAACAATAACAACTTGTCAGAGGCTCATGTTGCAAAACGAGTACACAAGAGTGGAACTAGAAATGGATTCACTCATAGTTGCAAACATACTCAGAATTTGAGAACTACATGTTAGAGTTATTTATTAAATATGGACTTAACATTAACTTATTATTACGTTTTAGTAAAACGGGTTGAATGTTAATAATTGGTGGACAAGACACGGACCATGTATTATGTGGATCCCATATGGGCCTGTATTATTTCATGTTATAGGTGTGGTATGGCAATAGTGTAGGCTTGTTGAAGACCAGTGAGCCCGTAATGGGGAGGCACACTAGGTTAAGGCTTTTAAGCCTATAAAATATGAGGCTAGGTCCCCTCTCCTGGCTTAACCTAAGACGTATTCCCATAAGGTGTCAGCCGTTGTAAGCTAAAGGAGAGGAAGACTCAGCCTAATTCGTCTTCAATTGTGTATTAATGTGGCGGACAAAGGTACGCACCTTCTTTCGTGGATTTCACTATATTATGGGTGTTCTTAGTCTAGCTATGTAAATATTGTAGCGTGTTTCTCGATTATTATAACACTACAAACTTAGGTCAGTCATAGAAGATACAACACATACATAAATGCAAGCAAATTTTGAGTTCAATGCAAAAATTATTTTAGGTATAGATTCGAGCCATGGAAGCAACCAATAATGTTTGCATTAGTGATAACGGACAAAGAGGGAAGAACAAGAAGGAAAGAAAACAAAAGAAGGATATGTGAGTTAATATTCAAACTCTTGAATTTATGGGCAACAAGGGACTTGATCCCCTCACCTCCCAATTGAATTCAATAATTCAAACACAAACCCTAGTTTGAGAAAAATCAAAGGAACTCAAGAAACCACAAATGAGCAACCTTCGATTAACCAAACCAAGAAGTTCACCAACAATTCCAAGATCCACACTACTAAAATTACCAACTAATGCTAGGCTTCACCTAGAAACTAAAAGCTAAATACTTAGAAACTACAAGCTTCAAAGCTCAATATTCAATATTCATCAAAAACTACTTCAAAATAAAGAAAAGCTACTACTTATACTAAGTAAATAAGAAGACATTGACTTTTTACAATATTGCCCTTAATGAAGCAAGGGCCTTGTTTGGTTGTCTTCTTTATGGATTCTTGAATTTAAAGCCTAGCCACTTGCACAAATGGCCTCTTTTCTTCATCCACATCACTCCCACGGAATCATAAGCTTCCCTTTGCATGAACATCGTATGTGTTATCTATGCCATCCATGCTCATGTCAACCATGCTATCCATGCTAGTATCATCCTCTCCTTCTTGAAAATGATTCGTCCTCGAATCCAAACCTTAAAACATATGAGAAGGACAACAACCAAAACATCCTCAAAGCATGAGGATTAGTACAAGGGTTAGCAATAATATCATCATGCCAAGGAGGCACAAATTTGAGGTACAACCAAATATCCTTTGCTTCCAATAAAAGCAACTCATCATACAAGGTGCAAAGGTTTTGATTATGATAAACATCAAGAGACAAGGCAAATACAAAGGTCTTCGTGGCATCAAGAATTCCAAAAGATGGTATCATATTTAACTTTGGAGCCATAAGACACAATTGTTTCATTGTCTCGCAAGAAGGCCACACCAAAAGTGGTGCAATCACCCATAAGGATTCATTGGGGTGAAAGAAGTAAAAGACCCACATATCGTGGTCACAAAGATAATTGGACAAATTATAGGAACCCCTACCTCTATAGAAAACAAATTTAATACAAACATAGACATCATCATATGCAAAGAGGTAGTAAAGAAAGGTGTCAAGATTGTCAATCCTCTTCGAGGTGCCCTCACATGCAAGATCACAATTTGGTTCATGAATCTTATCAAGCACATCAACACATGTTGGGACACATGAAGAAGACAAGATAGTTTGTAGGAAAAAGTCACCTTCCTTCCTCAAGTTGCTATCCCCAATTTGACCCACACCACCATTAAGACCAAAGAGATAAGGATTCGAGCCATCACATGAATTAACTAACTCATCTTCATATTTAACAAACAAAGGTGGGGTGTCATACAAAGGGTCATAATTATCATCAATTTCATAAGGATAATCACTAGTTGTGTTTTTCAAACCATCAAACAAATCAATGTTAGATTTATCCCAAGGATCATCCCTTTTGAAAAGTGATAGGCCGATGTCTTCAAATGGGTAGATAGTACAATCTTCACCCACATCTTGCTTGTCATCTTGACCAAGCTTCACCTCACAAATAAGAGGTCCACAGTCCCTTAAGAAGGAAATTCCTTCCTCAGGAAAGGTGTCATCATCCCATAGTGGATTACCAAATAACTTGTAGCCTCCAAGAGTAGCTACACTTTCAACATTATAAGAGCCACCACTATGCACACTTTTAATAGTCATGTCATCATCAAATAAGATATTATCCTTAACAACATATTCCATCACATGAGTTCTTTGAGAGGCACAAGTAATGGAATCACTAATCAAGGAATCATTATCTAGAAGCAAGGAACCTACATGACTATTCGCATGATCAACTACATCAACATCATCACTAAATTGAGGTTCATTTAGCACATCACAAAATTCCTCATTTAATGGACAAGTATCACAAGAAAGTTGATCACCACAATTTGCAACACACAAGAAAGAGCTATTAAGCTCACCACATGGTAAAGACTCATTAAGATCATACAAAGATAAACTATCACTCACACTCAATTGGCTATTAGCCACACCAATCCATCAAGTTTAATAAAGTGCAAGAGTTAGCTTTGTTACCTTGTAGCTCATAGGAAGAATTGCCTTCACCTTGGTTATCAATATTTGAGTACAATTGCTCTCTTTGGAAGCTTTCAACCACTTTATGATACTCCACATTTTGAGGTTCCACAATAGGTTCGCTTTCAAGAATACCTGCACAAGTATCAAGACAACTAGAGAAACAAGAAATGTTACATGAGTTAAGATAAGGTTGTGACAACCCTCTCACATCACTCCACACAACCTCTCCTTTTTCCACTCTAGAGTTGTCACTTATCATACCCTTACTCCTCTCAATCTTTTGTCTCTCAATTTCATTGGAGTTAGGACAAGTGTCAAGTATCCCTTGCGAAGGGTTAGATGATCCCTTCACTTCAAGCTTCCATTTTGGTGCATAAGGAGTTGATGTGTTTTCTTCTCTAGGAAATATTAGTGGAAAGAGAAGTTCCCCTTGGCGATCCATGATATACTTGTACCAATCTTGTGCATGTGGAATCCTATGACTTTGGAACCAAGGATTTCCCAAACATATGTGACAAGTATCCATGGGAGCTATATCACACCACACCTCCTCTTGATATTTCCCAAGTGAAATAGGTACTTGCACCCTTTTATTAACATGATACCCTTTTTGAGTAACAAAGGAGTCTCGCTTCGGCCAAAAAGGTATCCCAAACAATTCAACCAAGTGAGGGGTTATAAAGTTAGAAACACTATGATCATCAAGGACAAGATCAAACCCCGTAGTATGATAAACATTCACTTTTGTTTCAAGACTTCGCCTCTCCGGGTCTTGCCTATCTTGAAACATCAACTTGTCTCTACTTCCTCTAATACCATTTTTATATCGTGTACAAGACACATTGGTATTAGGATAAGAATCACACATTATCATATTTTGAGAAGTAGGAAATGTACCTCTTCTATAGCCCATACGATATCTTCGAATTGGTACCAACCATACATCAATACCTTCTCTTTTAGGATAGAAAGTGGCACAAGATGAGGAAGGACATTCAACCTCACAACTTCCATTTTCATCAAGATTTCCCTCAAAGGATTCACAAGACATACGGAAGGAAGCATTGTACCTCACATCGCCTTCATACTCATGGTGTGGAAAATGAGAACTTTCATAACCTTCTTCTCCACTATAATATTCTCCACAAGGTTCCTCTACCCCTTCAACATCATCACAAGAGCTATAAGCTCCATTCATCACATATTCATCTCCGGAGTAGTAGTTCTCTCCATCATAATGTTCATGAACACATAATCCTTCATATCCCTCATTGGCTCCATCATAGCCTTCATAGGCCTCAACATTAGAATCGTAGCCTCCATCACTACAAATAGAGCTTTCCATGTCATCATCACAAGTATCCGAAGCTATGGATGACATGCTACCTTATATCTCCTTTTGTACCTACAAAACTCAACAAACAATAATAGTAGAAAAAGCCTCACATCACTCTTATGCAAACTCTCAACTCACCTCCTAAAATGTCGTCTCAAAATTGGTAGTGAACTAGCTTTGCTTGATCAATTCAAGATCACCTATCCTTTGTAGTGGAGTGGATTTTTGTGACTCTTGAAAGACGGACGACTCGATTGAAGGTAAAAGGACTTGAATCAAGAAATTTATCAACGAATTAAGATGAGAAAAGTTGAAGAAAAAAAAGCACGAAAGAAAACGAACTCAAAAAAAACTAAGTAACAAAAGTAGAAAAGTTACTTGTGTTGCTTAATTTGAAGAATCAAAGAGATGATTTGATGATTAAAAACTAGTTAACAAGTAATTAAAGATGTTAATTAGATGTTAAATAATTAAGAAATCAAAGAAAAATGAGTGTAGAAGAAGAAGTTTGAAGTTCCAACACTTAGAAAAATTTTGAGGTCTCAAGAGTTCCAACACTTAGAAAAATTTTGGGGTCCCAAAATTTGAAGCATTCTGTCCAAGTTTGCAAATGTGCATTTCAGCCCCCAAAACTTTTTCTAAGGGGCAGATTTGGTCCTTTGGAATTTTTTTTTTTTTTTTTTTTTTTTTAAATTCCACTTGTGGACCCAACAAACATCTTTGACCACTTTGACTTGGAAAAGTTGGATCAAATATACCTTTTGGCTTCTTCTTCTTCAAGATGTTCTTGATAAATATCAAAAACACCTAGAACACCAAGAACACACACTAAACACCAACACCTTCAAATCAACTCGGAATTGGCTCAAACTTTAGGATTAGCTTCCCCTCGACTTAGGAAACAAACCCCAATAGTTTTTAAGCTTCAATTTCTCCCCAATCCAAAGACCCACTTTTCAAGTTTGCAAGTTTTCAAAGCTTCAAAGTCCTTCAATGGCAACTTCACTTCTACAACTCCAAATTGAATATAATTTGAAATCTAGATTCAAAAAACACTATGGAACAAGAATCTAGTGTCAAAAACAAGAAATCAAACAAGAAAATTTTCGGATTTTTTTTTTTTTTTTTTTGGACGATTTTTTTTTTTTTTTTTTTTTTTTTTTTTTTTGGAACCTAAGACCTAAGAATTGATGGAACAACTCTTAAGACCTAAGCTCTGATACCAAGATGATAACGGACAAAGAGGGAAGAACAAGAAGGAAAGAAAACAAAAGAAGGATATGTGAGTTAATATTCAAACTCTTGAATTTATGGGCAACAAGGGACTTGATACCCTCACCTCCCAATTGAATTCAATAATTCAAACACAAACCCTAGTTTGAGAAAAATCAAAGGAACTCAAGAAACCACAAATGAGCAACCTTCGATTAACCAAACCAAGAAGTTCACCAACAATTCCAAGATCCACACTACTAAAATTACCAACTAATGCTAGGCTTCACCTAGAAACTAAAAGCTAAATACTTAGAAACTACAAGCTTCAAAGCTCAATATTCAATATTCATCAAAAACTACTTCAAAATAAAGAAAAGCTACTACTTATACTAAGGAAATAAGAAGACATTGACTTTTTACAATATTGCCCTTAATGAAGCAAGGGCCTTGTTTGGTTGTCTTCTTTATGGATTCTTGAATTTAAAGCCTAGCCACTTGCACAAATGGCCTCTTTTCTTCATCCACATCACTCCCACGGAATCATAAGCTTCCCTTTGCATGAACATCGTATGTGTTATCTATGCCATCCATGCTCATGTCAACCATACTATCCATGCTAGTATCAATTAGGAAAGGTTGTCCACATCACATTTATTGGGACGTGGCCTTTCCTCATATCCTACTAATATAGAATGCTTATTGTGCACCAAATTGCCTTTTAATGAGGCTTATAAGCTAAAATATGCTTCCACTCTTCAAGAGTTTTTTTTTAAAATCACTCTTCAAGATGCTTCTATACTGTTTAACTATTAGGTTCTTCCTAAAAATGCTAGGGGACCTTATCAGTTAGATAAGTGGGGACTACCTAACTATTAGGTTTGTATAGGCAGGTGTAGTATATATAGGAGTTGGGTACATGACTATATTAAAATGAAATAAGTAAAAGGCAAATAAGAAATTAAAAGGAAATTAACTTATTAAGTGATGAATATTATGAATTTTATTACAATTAAGTTGAACCCTGTCCAAAAATCATGAATTTGTACAACCAGCTTGAACCGCGCGTTTCAAGTTTCTTACTGATTGTCTATTGAACATTTTCAAATGACAACCAACACTTAGTTATCCCGATAAATAGAGCAAACAAACCAACATATATTCCCAATCTATGAAATTAATTATGTAATCGATGATCTGCTAATATTCCAAAGAAGCAAAATTAAGGAACCCCGCAAGTTTAATCTCACATTACTGCAGCCATATTGTTAGATTTGGAGGAAGTGGTCTGCAACACATCTCCATAACCTCCCTCTCTAACATACTGAATGTACCTCGAGAATTCAGGCCTAGCAGTTACCTTCTTCTTCCTCTTCGTCGTTTCGAATAAACTGAATATCGGATGAATCTTGCTCGCTTTCTTCGCTTCCTTTAACTGAGCATTCTCCCGAAAATTGTCCTCGGACGCCACCTTCTTGGACGAAGAGGTTATAAAGAAGTTAGCAGCAGCTGGAACTGTTCTGCTTTTACTTAGCTTTGGCTCCAACATTATCAATGGGGCAGAAGGCGCCTCCTCCTTTATCAATTCTTCATATCCTCTATAGTCCCTTCGTCTGCTCATTGCTCTAAACATGGCTTAGCTTTAATTAGTACGTACAAGTCACAAAACAGCTCCCAAATTTCTAGAGTTATAGGGCTAAAAATGAAGGAAGAGATTAAGTGAATAAGAAGGAAGATATTGAGAGATGAAGAAAACAAAAGATATGCTATATATATATATATATATAAGAAAGTTAGGTTGGGCTACTATAGCAGCAAAGAGAGTTACTTATTTAATTCCTACTATAGTATAAGTTGAGGTATTAATTTAAGTAACATATAAATGTGGCCTCCTTATTTTTCAACAGTTGTGTGCACCATGTGGTTGTAATGTTTTAAAAGTATATGGCTTAACAGAGCGTGGGAAGTATATTCCATCTAATGTATGAAAACAACAATAACAATGGGAAGTGTCCATGGAGCTTCCAGATTCCAAGAAGGCAGCTCCTTTTTGTTTTTTACTATACATTTGGATAAACTATTTGATTGGTGTAAATTAATCAACGTGTTTGAACGAGTACTCTCGGGTTTAGCGAAAGCAAGAAAATTGATAATGTTCCTCTTTAGTTGTCAGGATAAGACTTTGCATAACTATTAAGAAAAATTAATTAGGAGTATAATTTGACTCATATACTCTTCATTAATCTTTGTCTATTTATGTGTCTCTTAGTTATAGAATAATTAATGTTAAGGGCAAAATTAGAAAGAAAAAATTGATTCTCTCTTGATTTTTTAAATTGACAAGTATTTAGGAATAATTATTTTTAATATACATAATAATTAAAAAGGAACGGAGGGAGTATAAAAAAAAGGTTCGTACTTACATAAGAATTAAGATAATTATCATTTGTCCATATTCCACATTTTGGGCTTATAATATCCTTCCAATCAATCATCTACAAGGACCACCCATTTAATTTGTTTATTAAACAATATATAGAGTAGTTTTTTCCTTCATGAGTATGAATTTTACTTTTTTTAAAATTAAATTATTGTACCACCTTTACAATATGACTAATTATGTTTTATAAAAACCTATCATATTTCAAAATAAAGACTTAAACCTTCCTGCATAATAGAAGTCAATACATTGCGTAATAGTGGCTAAATTAATTAATATGAAATTAAATGGAAACTTATTAATAATATTATGAAATTTTAAAAGAAAAATAAGCCTAGCTTACGTGTCCAAAACGTAACGATGTTATCACTAGTAATTAATACTATCTTATCGAATAATTTGTCTTCTTTTTTTATTCTTTGAAGAGTCTTAATTGACCGATGAGTTTAATTTTTCCACTTAAAAGTTTTTATCAATTGTTAAAAAATATTTTCTTTTCATTTTTAAGAATTTAAAACGTCATTAAAGCTTACAATATTCACTACGTTTTAGAACCTTCGATTTTTATATTGTCAAAATCCGCCTTGAGATGGCGAAAGATTTGACTGGACCCTACCTTTTCAATTAAAATTTATAAGGTAAATACATAAAGATAGGGTACATGAAGCCTAACCTCCATAATACAAACGATTGAATTGGGCTTATCCACTTTCCTTAAAAATAGATTCGTTTATATGTAAAAGAAAAACGTGACATATATAAGCAATATCAGTATATAAGCTAGATGTGTTTATCATTGTTTTTAAATTGTTATAATCTATAATCAATGTAAAATGATTATATTCCATTGTAAATTCATTTTCTTTTTTTTAACAAGGGCATTTTACATAAAACCCACATTTTTAGAGTCCAATTACAGCTTAAGACACTAGTTTACCTAATTATATTTTTTACCACTTTTCATTCTTTGGATACATGCATATTTCACGCTGATTGTATGTATCTCAGATATAACTAATTATGAAAATTTTAATTAATCAAATCCCTTAATATAATGCGAAAATCAAGGCATGTGTATGTATTTAATTAATTTTATTTTATTACTTTTTAATAATAAATTCATTAATTTTTATTATTATAAGACGAAAACATGTATATCTTGATTATGTAATTTGATTATTTTTAATCTAATGTATCATTTTATATGTATCTAATATTAATTTCATGTATATTTTAATATGTATCAAATATTATTTCATGTATCTGTTTATATATATCTAGTATTAATTTCATGTATTTGTTTATATGTATCTAATATTAATTTCATGTATATGTTTATATGTATCTAGTATTAATTTGGTGTATCTCGTACCAATTTCATACATTATATCCAAAAAATAGTGAATCCAATATTAATTTGATGTATCCAATATAAATTTCATACAATGGATCCAAAATACATGTATCTAGTATCAAGTTACCCCATCGAAACTTTTGATACATGTATTTGTGCATAGATACATGCTTAAAAAAAGAAAAAGAGGAAGATGATGAAGAATAAAAAGAAACACATATCTGGTCGGAAAACTCTATTTTTTCGGTGCCCATTTCCACCAGAAGAAGAGAAGAGAATCATCCAAATAAGCTATAAATGAATGCCCTTCATTCGCCATTAATGGAGTTTAAAAAGCTTTGTGTTAAGTCAAAATCACCAAATTTTTAAAATGGGTTTGAAATTTGTGGATTAAAGTTGAAAAATTAGAATTCAAAACTTCAATATACTACAGATACATAACTTAAATATTGATCAATTCATCAACTAAACTCACCAAATTTAAGTAATGAATCTCATAACTGTCAAATCCTTGATAATGGTGAAAAAAGTTGATTTATTGAAGATGATGAAAGAGAAACAGGGTGGGGGGGGGGGGGGGGGAGGAAAGCAATTAACCGTGAAAATTTAATTTTGGGTTTGAATTTTGGGAGTTATCGTGATTTTAGGCGGAAGAGGTGGGATATGTTGTATGGATGTGAGGCTATGTATCTGGGAGAAAGAAAGAGAGATTTTTTGTTAACATATGGTATATAAAGTAATTAAAATAAAGTAGTGAGAGATTTAGTAGATATAGTAAGGAAGTATATTTCTTTAGGTAATTTTTACTTTTAATAATCATTAATTTCGGCTTTCACATCTCATGATGGTGGTTATGGTTTGAACCCCTAACCTGTGCAAGAACTTGATTATAAGTGCATACAATTCTCACTCTAATGCTAAAAATAAAAGAAGACTTTTGGCATATACATTCTAAAACTATTATAAGTACTTATGATCTTAAATATATTCGGGTATTTTTATGCTTATAAGTGAACATGATTTAAGAGTAAAAATGAGAAGTTTAAAGGCGAAGAGTTTTCCATTATAATTAAAATGTATAATTCTCTTTTAAATAGACTAAAAAAGAAAGAGTGCATATAAAATAAAACATATATATATACTACTTAATTTGTTCCTCTCTAGGCGGCTATAACATTCAAATGCAGAACTGTTCTATTATTACAAAGAACCAAAATTTTAGTGTAATTGGTGATCCTTTATTATATACTCCAAAGAATCAAAATTTTAATCACTTTACAGCAGCCATACTGTTGGATTTTGAGGAAGTTGTCTGCAACACATCTCCATAACCTCCCTCTCTAACATACTGAATGTACCTCCAGAATTCTGGCCTAGCAGTTATCTTCTTCTTCTTCTTTGTTTCGAATAAACTGAATATTGGGTGAATCTTGCTCGCTTTCTTGGTTTCCTTTAGCTGAGTATTTGCCCGGAAATTGTCCTCTGACGCGACCTTCTTGGACGAGGAGCTAATAAAGTTAGCAGCAGCTGGAACGGTTCTGTTTTTACTCAACTTTGGCTCTAATGTTATCAATGGGGCAGAAGGCGCCTCCTCGTTAATCAATTCTTCGTGTACTCATTGCTCTGAACATGGCTAGTAGTACTCACAAGTAATGAAAAATAACACACCTCTCAATTTTTCTTGAACTAGGCTTAAAATGAAGCAAGAGATTATTAGAGTAAAGAAGTGATGCATTGAGAGATGAAGAAAACAAATAAAGGATATGTTATATAGTAGACTTAGTTAGGTTGGGCTACATACTAGCTAGCCAAGGGAGTTATTTAAATCCTATAATTAGTTGAGGTATTTTAGTAACATATATATATATATATATGGCACCCTTATTTTTCTATAGTTGCCTGCGCGTGTGGTTGTAAGGGTTTGAAAATATATATATGGCTGAAGAGCAGGGCTTGTTTGACTTCTTTGTCGTCCCAAATACAATTATTTCCTAATTCCAACAAGGCATGCGAGCTATGGTTTTCTTTTTAAATATTATTGGATTCATTCACTCACTCAGGCTTTCATCTCATGTGGTGATGGAGGTTTGGCATACCTCTACCATGTTTTTATAGATAAAAGCAAAAGTATAGTAGACATCTATAAAAATGCATTGATTATTATAGCTAGATGTTAAAGAAAACCTCTTTACTTTTAGTTTCTATATGTTTCTTCTTGTTGGAGATAAATCAATTTGGATGAACTATTTGATTACTGTAAGCCAAGGTACGTGTTTGAACGAGTATACTCTATTTTAGAGAAATCAACAGAATTGATAAAATAGTTATCACCCGCCCTTATTTCACATTCTGCCGTGTCAGGTCTTTTATATTTTTTTTATTAAATTATTATACCACCTTTACAATGTGACTGATTAAGTTTTAGATGAACCTTTTATATTTCCAAATAAAGATTTAAACCTTCCTGTATAATAGTAGTCAATTACATCTCTTACATTAATATATACTTAGTTTTTTATTTTTTGGTGTTAACTCTAAAATTAATATAAAGTTACATCTATATCTCAAAATCAAACACCTAGACCACCTATATGATAGGGGGTTAAGCGTCTAATTTCGAAGAACAGAGGCTGTATTTGTAAACTAAATATATATTCAAGTGAAGTTATTAAATGGAAAATTTGAAACTTAATAATAATATTTACTCCCTTCGTCCCAAGTTATAATGTGAGTTATAACTTTGATTTGACACGAAGTTATAAAAGAAAGAAAGAAATTAAATACTTTTAAAATTTATGATCTAAAATAAGTCATAATGTTTGTGTGACTATAAATTATTTTATTAAGAGTAAAATAAATATTTTAAAGTTAAATTGTTGCTAAATATAGAAAGTTAAACTTAATGTTATCCTAGAATCTTGGATAAAGAGAAGCGAAAAGAAAAAGTGTAAACAACATAAAACACAGTACTTTGGTCCCTAATTACGTTTTATCCCACTATTTTAAAATATTACATTTTTTCCGGTAGTTTAAAAAAAGAAAGACGTGTATCCTTTGTATTTTCGTGTATCCTGGATACATATAACCTCTTCATTAATGGTAAATCTGTTTCTATTATGACGCTTTAAAAGGAAATAAAATATTTACAATTAGTGAGGAGTAAATCATTAATTGTAAATCTATTACTATTAGGGCGCTTTAAAAGGAAATAACAGATTTACAATTAATGAGGAGTAAATCATTAATTGTAAATCTATTACTATTAGGGCGCTTTAAAAGGAAATAACAGATTTACAATTAATGAGGAGTAAATCACGCGTCATTCACTTTGAAATGCATCTGCAGTACCCTCATCTCCACAAACAACTGAAGAATTCAAATTTCAATTTAAAATTACTTGGATACACATCAAACCAGCAAGTAACTCCATTATACAGGATACAAGTAATAATAGATCTCAAATATCTAAGGATACACATTTAAACTGCAAACAACAATAGGTATACTTGGATACACTGTTAACACTGTATCCAAGATTATAAGCTTGGATACATTATAACAGTGTTAAGGATACTTCTCAATATCTAAGGATACCCATCTAAACAGCAAAAAGATATAGGTATACTTGGATACATGTTAATATTGGATACAAGTTTGTAAGCTTGGATACATTGTAACAGTGTTAAGGATACATGTTACCAACATCTCAAATAGCAGGTTGCAGTAGTATTGAGATACATGTTAACATGAATTAATCCTGGATACATGTAACACAAGATTTGCTTACAATGTTATCCCTGGATACGTATTGCTTTGTTTTGATTTGAAACTTTAAATTTACAAAAGTTACACATTTACAACTCAGATAGATATATGTATACTTGGATACATGGAAAATAACACTGGATACATGGTAACAAGTTGGTAACACTGGAAAATAACATATGGGTTTGCTCTTCACTGCTCAAAATCATCAATGGCGCTTCGTCGGATACTATCTAAACGCTTAAAACTAGATCCGCTTCCGCCGGTTACGGTTCTAGAAAAAATCCTCCAGTTTCGGCGACTCCACCGGATTTCGTCAACGGTGATTTCTTCATCCAGAGGAGAGAAATCAATCAAGCGGCGAGACTGCCAGAGTTTTTGTCGATTCCGGTGGGAGAAAAATTGAGAGAGAAATTGAGGTCTATGAATAATAATATTACTGGAGAAAAGATTAGATTCGAAAACGATTATAGAGAGAGAACAATCGTTGCCTTTAGATACAAGTTGAGTGATTTTAGGCCCTCTTTTAGGGATTGTGGTGGATACAGTTTTTTAATCATGTAATTTTAATTTAATGGGATAAATGTAATTATTTTAAAGTATTGGGATATTTAGTAATTAGGGTAAGGATGTTTGATTATTTATGTAGTTTTTCCTAAGTTAAAGCCCTTTGTCTCACCCAGGGAAAGTTGATTGGAAATTGTTGAAAAGGTCCTTTTAGAGGCCCATATTGAGGTAGGCATGGCAAGGCCTTTTTCTCAGCCCAGGGCTATTGGATTAGAAATTCCAGACCCATAACCAAGTTTACAAGAGCAAAGTCTTCTTCTCGGCCTAGAAATTCATAAAAGGGCCTGCCTGATTCCAGAGACCCATAACCAGGTTAGCATTGAATTAGGCCTCTTTCTAGGTCCAACGCAAGATGATAGGAAATTCATAAAAGAGAATCACTTTGTGTGTCGCTTAGCATACAACAAACTCTGAAAAAATTGAGTTACGTGACCCATCCCTCCAAGCCCACAACCCAGAAGACTCTGTTGTAGCAACCATTTTCCTTAATCATATCAAAATCCTTAAAATATTGTAAATAATGCAAGTCTATTATAATGGTCATCTTTAGTTTTACTTTAGCTTTCAAAGTTTAAAGTTTCTATATTCATTTTTGAAACGAATAGTCAATATTGTCACTTACGATGCAACAAACTATGGAAATTTTAAGAAACATGACCCACCCCTCCAAGCCCCACAATCCAGTAGACTCTTCGTTGTAGTATCAAATCGCGCCATCTTCCTTAATCACATCAAAAAATTCAGAATATTTTAAATAATGTAAAAATTACTGTCATCTTTAATCTTGTTAAAGCTGTCAAATTTGAAATTCCTACATTTTCAAATTGAACAATTAATAATGTCGCTTAGCATGCAACAACATCTGGATATTTTGAGAATCATGATGACCCACCCCTCCAAGCCCCACAATTGTAGCAACAAATCAAATCATCTTCCTTAATCACATAAAATTTCTTGGAATATTCCAGTAAATGCTAAGGTTGCTCACTACTCATCAGTCGGCAGTCAAAGCCATGACTCAACTACTCTAGGATAATGTTTTGGTCGGTTTTGAGTGTACTAAAATTATCTCCATATCCTAACGCTACCATTCAAAATTAACCCCACTTGTCAATTCCTATTAACTTTCACAACACAAGTGTTAACTAACACTAATACTCCCAACTAACATAACTACTGCATAATAAAAATACAATAATTAAATTAGAACAAGTTAGGAAAAGTAGCTCAAAACGATACTCCCTTCGTTCATAAGTAAGTAGTGTTTTGGCATTTTCATTTTGTTACTAAATAAGTGGTGTTTTAGACAATCAAAAAAACATTCATAATGTTCTTCCAATTTTACCTTTTTTAAAATAAGAAGAGTTTTTTACATAATCAAAAAACTACTAAAGAGTTGTACATTTTTTATAAAGTATTTATTAAGGCAGACCAACGTGGCAAACCTTCATCCTTGAGTATTAATACGTGGCAATATTTTACAGCCCGCGTTGTGAACGCGCTTGAAATCTGGGCCCACTTTTAACCTCCGTAACTGCTGTGGAACCCTGCGTCATTAGAGAGTGGACCCGCTTTTAACCTCCCTAACTGTTGTGGGACCCAGCCTTCATTGAAGGAAATTTCAATGGATAGCCCACACCACGTGGCGAGATTAGCCACGTGGCTTCATATTTGATGAGTTTGACGCCTTGATTTTGATCCTAAACTGGTTCATGGTCGGCTACGGTTACAACTTTGTCAACAGTCAAAAACCGTGTTATTGGGAAAAAGATTTTGTATTTATTCTACGTAAGAAAAAATAGAAATATATGTTTTTACCAAAAATAATAATAATAAGAAATGTATATGCTTTTCCAAAAAGAATAATAAACAAAGATATGTAGATTATGGTATTTCTTAATCAGCCCACTCTCCGTCTCAAATTATCTATTATGATTTCTAAAAATAATTAACTTAAATTATTTATTATTTTACAGATTCAAGATATTTTTATTTTATTTTACGCTTAGTAGTAATTTTTATTGAAAAATACAAACTTCTCAATAGAGTAAATATTTAATAAAGAGATATTATATCTATAAATAATTTGAGATAGAGCAAGTATTTATAATAAAAGAAAAAGTACAATTCACGCGAGTATATTATATAAGGTAACGTAAAATGAGCTGTCCGATTAAAATAAAATCCATATATTTTACAAGGCATCATCTACCTACATCTTTACTTTTTCCCAATTTATTTTTAGATCTAGCGTCTATTAATTGAGTAGTTCGAAGCAAGCAATTGTCTGTAATTTTTTGATTAATTATATTTTCATTAATTTTAATTTTGAAAATAAATATTTATTATCCGCAAACATAGTCAGACACTGATTTATTCATACTGTTTTTCTAGTAAAAATATGATTAAGATATATAAAAATAATTAAGCAAGACAGGTACCCCTAAGTTAAGAACAGTGGACCAACAATTTTTAATACGAAAAAAGAGAGCTGAACTTTGGGCAATCGCTGTCTAGTTTAAAACCTGTAACCCTTGCATTTGCCACGTTGTTCATAGAAACATATTAAGAAAGATAAAATATTTTTGTTTACCCTTTCATACAACTAATCAGTAAGAGAAGTTTAACATCATCAAAATTTATAAATTAGTTTAACATCCCACAGAATAATTATATATTCAATCCACACAATCTTCCTTACATTTCCTCTTCCTGATTTCTTAATGTAATATAATTAAAATAATTAGAGAAGTTTAGTCGTGATCCGTAAAATGGTATTTTGGAATAGAAATTTCAAGAAGAAATTGTAATTATGAGCCTCACACTTTCTTTTTCTTTTGTAAGAATGTTCCTTAATATGTATATTGCAAAAAGATGCATGATTAAGTTAAACACAGGGCCTGTGAATCGTGAGTGCAAGGTCCCTTAATTGGAAAAAAGAGGTGAGAACGTGAGTTGTTCTTATAGGAGCCACAAATCTAACAATTAGAAAAAAGGAACTAAAATTGATTATAGTGAGTAGTTATATATTTTAAGCTAGTAAATTAAACAAAATTTAGTGATAATAATTACAGTAAATGACACTTCGTATAGTATTATGCAGTTACATTTATACTTTTTTATACGGTAAAATAGTAAGAATTGTATCTGTATGTAATCATATTAACTTGTATAGTACGTATTTTCATTCTTTAGTGCAATTTGCCTTTTGATTATTTAATTTACTTACATCCTTCATGTTACATAATCAATTACTCAATTACTCAATTCCTCTAGAAATATTTTACAAAATAGTTTGGGTGTGAAGAAAAAGATATATGTTGGTACTTGGTAGTAGTGTTTGACATTAGAATTATATGTTGGCAGTAGTAGTGTTTGATATTACAATTATAGACTTTATATTTGTGTATAATTAGTTTCAACCCACAATCAAGTCGTATTAGTTTTGTGTAATATTTATTGATATACAGGACGTACGTGTTTGGTTTTAATACATTGTTGATATTGTTACACGCGTGTAGATTATTGTGCTGTATGAGATTTAATGGTTTGATCATATATAATATAGAGTGTTAATTAACTTTATCCTAAATAAATGACTCAATCAAAGTCTAGATCAAGGTTTCAATTTTTGTGGGTGATTTAACGAATGAGATAATGGTGGACCAAATGATAGATTATTCTAGTGTTTTCTACTTTTAACTAATTACTGTAGAAAAAGAAACATTTTTTAAGAAAAGAAGAAAAGTTTGAACCGTTGGATCTTACCTGATGAAACACGCACAGTCTGATCCTGTGGTGAAAAATGTAATTTTCTAGATTTTGGGCCCCAGATGAGCTAAGCTTAGGCAGATAACGAAACAAAACGACATCGTATTGTAAATACACCATGCAATATGGTACTGTTACAATTCATTTTTCACATATTTTAAATTTCCACCCCAACGCCTATATAAACAACCTCGACAACACTCAAAAACTCATCAACAAACATCACAAATCTTCTCTTGTTAAAACACATAAAAACAATCTTTTCTTCAAAACTTTCAAGGGCTAACTTCTTTTTCATTTCTAAGTAACAAAAATGGCACCTAATGTTTTTGACCTTGCCACCAAGGCTACTGGTTTGGCCAAGGGAAAAAGTTTGCCTAGCCGTGCCTATGTAACGTTCTTAGCTGGAAACGGCGATTACTGGAAAGGCGTTGTTGGTTTGGTTAAGGGATTGCGAAAGGCAAAATCCGCTTACCCACTTGTTGTGGCTTGTTTGCCTGACGTCCCAGAGGAACATCGACGTATACTCATCAACCAAGGATGTATCGTCCGAGAGATCGAGCCAGTTTATCCTCCTGAGAACCAAACTCAATTTGCTATGGCTTATTACGTCATCAACTATTCCAAACTCCGTATTTGGGAGGTACGTACGTACTAGAATATTTTTGTTTCAGTTTATGTGATGGTATTTTAATTTAGTGCTAAAATGTTTTTGCAGTTTGTGGAGTATGGCAAGATGATATACTTGGATGGAGATATCCAGGTGTTTGATAACATAGACCACTTGTTTGACTTGCCAGATGACTATTTCTATGCTGTGATGGATTGTTTCTGTGAGAAAACTTGGAGTCACACACCACAATACAAAGTTGGGTACTGCCAACAGTGCCCAGATAAGGTCCAGTGGACTCAACACTTGGGCCCAAAGCCATCACTCTACTTCAATGCTGGCATGTTTGTCTTTGAGCCAAGTCTTTCCACTTATGATGATCTCTTGAAGACACTCAAAGTCACCCCTCCTACCCCATTTGCTGAGCAGGTAACAATTTTTAGCCTTCTATTTTTTATATTTTTTTACTAAAGGAGTAAATTAAAGGGGTTAACTTTAATTTGTTATGCGAAAATTTTTGCAGGATTTCTTGAACATGTTTTTCAGAGATGTGTACAAGCCAATTCCAAACAATTACAACTTGGTATTAGCTATGTTGTGGCGTCACCCAGAGAATGTTGATCTTGACAAGGTGAAAGTTGTTCACTACTGTGCGGCAGGGTCGAAGCCATGGAGGTACACTGGAAAAGAAGAGAACATGGACAGAGGAGACATTAAGATGCTAATCAAAAAATGGTGGGATGTTTATAATGACAAGTCATTGGATTACAAGAAGAATGACAACGTGGCTGCTGTTGTTGATGTTGAAGCTGAAGCTAACAAATTAATTATGGCAGCGTTATCAGAGGCTGGTGTTGTGCACTACATAACTGCTCCATCAGCCGCTTAGAATATTGCTTTGGAAGTGTTTTTTGTTTTTTTTGTTTTTTTACTTTGGGATATATAGAGTCCTAAAGCAAACTATAGTACTACTAGCTTTACAGAGTGCTTTTCTTTTATTACAAAAGCATATTAGAGATTGTCTGTAGAACAGGGGAACAGGCAATTTCAGTTCTATAAGTTTGGAGTGCTTTTTTTCTATCTTCTTTTGTTTTGTGGATATTGAAAGAGTACATAAATGAAAAACTACGTATTTATATTAATACTGATCGTGAGACCCGTTTCAGTGATGTCCTTGAAATTATGTTGTTTTTTTATAATTGCACTAAAGTGAATTAAGTAGCCTTCGAGGAGTTCGTTTAAGCTCTCCATCTGAGCTTTCAAAGATATATTGACAGTAGGCATCTGACGACTATTAGATGTGGTAAGTCGTCTTCTAACCTAACCGACATGTTTTTCAAGTTTAACCGACATTTCGAGTTATTCGTGAACGCATTTTATTCAGATGGTTGAACGATTCATGTGATTGTTTACGATTGAGTGTTGACAATTGTATGCTCCTAAATTAACCATAAGGATCCAAAAAAGTGTTAATTACATCAGTTTATGTGACAAACTAGCTAGCTAGCTAGATGTGAAAGAGTGAGGAAATGGTTGAATTTTCCATCTGGGAAAATTATACTGCTTTTGTATTTGGAACACGTCGGTGTCTGTGGATAATGACTACTTTACTATACTTGGAAAAAGATTTGTTTTAATAGGATTGCAGATAAATCTTTAACTTGTATGTCGGTTATGGATTCATTTTTATTTCTTTAACTTGTATGTCGTACGAGGCGATTTCTTTTAAAACTAGAATATATTTACTAATAAGCTGCTCTTGTTTTTCCCTTTCTACCTGTTAATCCTGTAAATTTTTTATGTAACAAGGCTTTTTCTTTCTATGTGAATGTGGTGAAGGGATTTTTTCCCATGGAGTAAATGTTTGCAGCCTTTATCCCAATGGGTGCATCCTAATTCAATTATTCTTGCATTTGATTGAAACACAGTCAAAGTTCTAATTTAAAAAAAGTATTATTTTGCACAGACGAAAAATGATACAGTAATAGATTCAGACTTGATCAGTATGAGACAAGAATTATTTCTTGGCATTTTCAATTTCTGAAAATCGAACTAGAAAACTAAAACAAAATATCTATCACCAAATGCCTTCATAATTAATGTTAACTTTGTTATCACATTCATTTCTCATATTTTAGTTTCCTGGTATAAAAGAAATGTACTGATGACAACATTTCTAAAATTATCCTTTTGTGGTCTTAGTAGATATAACTTTTATAACACAAATATATCCTCGTTTCATACTATTTATTTGCACGAAGCTGATGTGAATGCTTAGAAATGACAACTCTATTACCAACATTTGGATTTAATGAAAATCAACAATGACAATGGTCCCAAAGAGTTGATTTTTAATATGATGTTAGTACCATATATGAGTATGTGGATGTTTAATTTTGTCTCTTCTCGATTGTATTATGTGAAGCAAGTTGTATGGTGCCCTATTCAAAATGTATTTCATGTTCCACGGCTTATGACTTAAGGTCAATGGGCACCAACAGACAAGATGTAAAATGCAAAAATAATGACATACGAATTAATTATTTCAATTGCTATACGAATAATATGTGTTCTATGTTAGTCTGAATTCTGTAGGTCGTCAGTCACCCAATTTCGAATAACATATAGGAGAAAACCAACACAAAAACCAGCAGCACCAGCAACAGCTACAATCTGAACCCAAAAGTGGGCTATTAATTATGCCTTCATGACAATGGCATCCCACAGCCAGAACCAGAAAATGGAAAAACTGAATCCTAGTACTGCACCCACTGCAACTTGGTTTAACGTGTGATGTCGTTGTGAAACTCGTAGCCATTACAGTAATTAAGTGAAAGAGAAAAAATAGTGCGTCTCATTTTCTGTACCAGAATTTTACTTTGAATTAGAGTTGTCTGCAGAAAATAACTTGAAGAATAACTAAGTAAATACTACTCTGATAGCATATGAAACAACCTAACATAACCAGCAAACACAAAAGGTACAACTTCACACTTACAAAGTATGAGCCCATTGCAAAGATAAGCACACTAGTGGCTGCAGTTATTCCGTTGAACCCGAAATATTCAAACACTGTGTCAAACAGCAAGAAAAATAAGAGCTAAAAACGGATTATCTAGTAAGCTCAAAAACGTAAGTCCACAGGAAAGCCAGAAGAGATAACAAGAAAATTCAAAGTAGACAAGGCTGAGACTATGTATGTACTTTCTAATATATGCAAGTAAAAACTATTATAACTGAATCTACCAACCAGAGCAGTCGAGACAATGAGTGCACAAGGAAAAACAGTAGGTTGGTTATTCAGGCACCAGAGAAATAATATTGGTACATCAATTCCTCATGATCATGATAAGATCAATTTAAAGAACTGTATGAACATGACTAATGTCATTTTCAGTGTCATAGGGAGCTGTAAATTAAATTATCAAAGTTTAAGTCTTGCGTATATAGACAAATTAGAATTTTTGGATGAAGAATCATCTAATAGCAAGTAAATATCTGCATTTGATATATTACTAGGAGAGCTTACTTGAGATGATACAGAACACCACTGTGTAGAAGATTGACTGGGCATGTGAAGAAGGCATCCCAGGGTCTGATCTTAATGTTGAAACGGGGCGTTTATGGTTAAGTATCCCTTTCAGTACAGTTGAGAGAGACGCATTGAGAACACCACCTGAAGTAGCCCATAATGTTTCTATATCGTGCCTCCAAAGGAAGATAATACCGAAAAATACAGCCATCAGCCACTTACTCTGTACATAATTTGGACAACTTACCATTACAGAGCTTAACACCACCATGACCTCAAAGCAGCTATTAAAAGCTGGACATAGCTAGTCAGACACTTTGCTATATAATTTGATAAGCTAAAGAGTGTTGCAAATCATTCAGCTGTACTGGACCATAATGATAATTTGAGGGGAGCGAACATTTCCTTAACTTATGAGATTAATTCAAGTGTTGAATACAAAACAATACAATCAAACATTTGAGTTTAGATATATAATTATACAGCAAAATTACATTATTTATGGCAGGTAACCCTTAGAACAATGTGTACATTAAATTGCCCGGTGAACTTGATCAGAAATAATATAACTAGTTGTCTTTTGAGAACCAGGAACTTGCAGCGAAAACAAATAATTATTGTTTAAAATATGTCTTAGGATATTACAAAAATAATATAGATAGCTTCATTATCTCTAAAAGATTTGCAGTAAATCTATCAGTCAACAGTTTAATATGCACCGAAAGTCTTTTTGATATTTTGATTTTGTGGCCAGTCAAATACCATTATATAAATTGAATAGAGGGAGTATTTGTTGTCACGCTTTTATTCCACTTAGATTTTATAAACGCGTTTGTACTTTTTGCTTTTCCTCGTGTGCCCTTCAACATCTTTAATTTTGTTTGTTAGTTTTTCTTTGTTCTTCCCTTCTGAAATTTGATAATTGATAACAAGTTGTTATACTTAAATCGATTAGTGAACAGTGGAGTGGATAAGCAGAATATTTACTGATTCTTTTAAAAACCGAAACTAAACCGATAGAGAATAACTTTTATTACCCTTCTTTTGATTTTGACTTGGTATGACGTTTAAACAACAATAACATATCCAGTACATTCCCACAAAGTGGGTCTAGGGAGGGTAGAGTGTACGCAGTACATACTATAAGAATATGAAACAATAGGTAGTAACAAAACAACAGATAAGTAACAGAAACAAGACTACCACAAAATAGTACTACAATCCATCTATCCGGAACACCAAACCTTACCAAAACTACAAAAACCAGATATTACACGCGTAGCACTACAACTACTAGCACGGACCCCAAAACACAGCACACCTACCTACTAGCACAGGCGCATCCCTTTCTACTAACCTTCTACCCTAATCCGTATTCTCCACACTTTCCTATTTAGGGTCATTGTCCTCAGTAAGTTGTAACTGCGCGATGTCATGTCTAATGACTTGGTATGAAGTTTGTAAAAAGAAAATAAGCTAAGACTAACCAGGCTGTTAAGAGTAGCTTGAATTCCACCAGAAGAAAAACTAATGGACCCATCAATGAGAGCTTCTTGTTCTAGACTCACACCTTCATCATCGCCGGCAGCAGCTCGATTCTCGACGGAATCCATCATGATAGGGGGAATTATTGTACAATGATAGATGGATTTTTTGGATAAGAATTTTTTGCAAGTGGAAAAAACAAAGGGAAACTGGGATTGGTCGATATACAAGGGTAGTTGCAGCAGACATTTTGGTGGTTGTTCTTCAATGCTTTCCTCTGTTTGTTTTAATTATGTTAATGAACTCAAATACGATAGCTTTGAATTGGCTCATTTGGTAAATTTTATATTTTTTGTTGGGTTTGTTTAGATGGTGGCTATGATTAGATGGTTTATCCACGCTTCTCACAGTAATCTATGAAGCATATGTGATTAAAAAAAAAACGGTTGATTAGTATGAGCCTAATTAATCTTTATTTCATACTAATTTATTGTAAAGCTGCTTTCTTGACTGAAAATTCATTATGGTTAAAAGGGGCGGTTTTTTAAAGAAATCGGCTATGTTAAATTGGGGCAGTTCATTTGATTATGAGCTTGCTACATGTCTGTCCATCAAAATTAGGGGCAAATTTGTGCCCAAGTATAAAGGGAGGGGTATATTTGGACCGAAAGTTAACGAGAGTAAATTTAAACAATTTCTGATAGTACAAGGCTATATTTAACCCTTTTCCGTAGAATCAATATAGGTCTTCATTAATCCAATTTTGAATCACATATAGGAGAAAACCAACACAAAAACCAGCAGCACCAATAAAAGCTAGAGTCTGAACCCAAAAGTGGGTTATAAATGCCTTGAGGACAATGACATCCCACATCCAGAACCAGAAAATGGAAAAACAGAAACCTAATACTGCACCCACTGCTACTTGGTCTAACGTGTGAAGTCGTTGCGAAACCCGTAGCCATGACTGTAAAGTGAAAGAAAAGAAAACATGCATCATTTTCTGCACCAGTTTTACTTTGAATTAGAGTTATATGCAAGAAAATCACTTGAAAAGAATTAATAAGCAGATACGTTCTGCCAGCATACGGAACCAATAAATATATAAGGTACTACTCCACACTTACAAAGTATGAGCCCATTGCGAAGATAAGCACACTAGTGGCTGCAGTTATTCCATTGAACCCGAAATATTTAACGACTGTGTCAAACAAGCAGCAAAAATGAGAAGTGAAAATGGATTATCTGGTAAGCTCTTATGTACATAGACAATTAGAATCATCATAAACCAAGTAAATCTCTGCATTTGATCAATAACTATGAGAAGCTTACTTGAGATGATACAGAATGCCACTGTGTAGAAGAGCGATTGCGCATGTGAAGAAGGCATCCCAGGATCTGATCTAACGGTTGAATTGGGGCGTTCATGGTTAAGTATCCCCTTCAATGCAGTTGCGAGATAGGCATTGAGAAGTCCACCTAAAAAAGCCCACAGGGTTTGCATATCATGCCTCCAGAGCAAGAGAATACCGAAAAATACAGCCATCAGCCTCTTACTCTGTATTTAATTAGGACGAGTAATCATTAAAAATCATAACAAGCTGGACACATTGACTTCAAAGCAGCAATTAAAAGCTGGACATAGCTAGTCAGACACTTTGCTGAGAAATGTGATCAAATAATGAACTAAGAGAGTTGCAAATCATTCAGCTCTACTGGACCATAATGATATTTTGAGGGGAGGAACATTTCCTTAGCTAATGAGATTCATACCTAAAGTGTTGTATGGTGACAACACAGTTCAAACTTTTCAGTTTAGATTATAATTATACAACAAAATTACATTATTTATGGCAGGTAATCTTCAGAACAATATGCACATTCCTGTTGAACTTAATCAGAAACCAATATAACTAGCTCTCTTTTTTCTGAGAATAATCATAAACTTGCAGTGAAAACAAATAATGATTATTACTGTAAAACACTTTATCAGGGTCGATCTCCAACGTAAAGAATACCAGTTAAACAGGGCATTACAAAAAATTACAGAAGTATCTCATCAGATCTTGTACAAAATTCAAGAAATAATGGTCACAAACACACTAATTAAGGTATCACTTTTTTGTGAGTTTCATACATGAACTATCAGATATTTGTGTTTTCTACCTGAACTATTTATCAAAACACATCTTGAAGCTAACTAGACCAAGTGTTTGAATACAATCGCCAAAAAGCGCGTGACAACTTAATTTACCCATAAAAATTCGTCCACATGACAGCAGATACATTAATTTTGAGGCATGTTTTGATAAATAGTTGGTGATAGTTCAAATAGGAAACACATAGTTCATATAAAAAGCTCACAAAAAGAAATACTTCAAGTGTGTGTTTTACCGTTATCTCTAAATTCCAACATAAGTTTTGAGTGGGCAAGCTAAAACAACTAAATAACTAGGAATGACAATGGGCCGGTTGAGGCTTAACCTGCAAAATTTCAACCCTCCCCGCCCCGCCCCCTGAAGTCATTAAGCTGCTAGCTTAATATTAGATGTTTTCAACTTCCTCTAATTTTGGTCTGCATTTATATTTTCCAAATGAGAACATATTCACCAATATTGCAGTTCCATGTGCACGTAGTTTAAGAATTAGATGGAAAAAAAGGTTCAAAGACAATTATCAAATGCAGTAAAGCATTAATGTAGTGATTGCAATTTCTAAACCTTGACAATATATCATAAATAAATTTGTTTAGTTTACAAATAATTTCAAATAAATTTCCAAAAATTAAAAATCAATTTTGTTTTGTCTATAAATAATTTTTTTTTAAAATCATGTAATGGTACTTGTTTAGATCTTAAACAACCCCATCGAAAGGTTGATAGAACCGAGTGATCAAAATTGGAGGGTGTGAGAAAAAAGTTTCAACCTGCAATTCGCTCCGACCCACTAATTTATTAAAAAAAATTGTATCAACCCCCCCCCCCCAACCATGCACCGACCCTTCATTGGCTTAATCCCGCTCGCCCCATTCACTTTGTCCACTATTTCAAATATAGATTTTCATATTTATACTGTCACTTTTAATGTATCAAAAAAAAGATAATTATTTTATTTTTATTTTACCCTCAATATTAATTACTTATTCTCCAAAAATTATTTCCCAAGATCTATGACTATACATCAATTGATATGAATATTATGATAAAATAGTCATGTTAATTAGTACTTTTAAGAGACATACAAAGTGCAAAGTGGATGAGTAAAAATAAAGGAAAAGCTAAAACAGAAGAGGCCAAACGTTGACTTACAATGTTGTTGAGAGTAGCTTGAATTCTACCTGAAGAAAAATTCATGTGCCCATCATTAAGAGGAGCTTCTTGTTCTAAACCTCCCAGACTAACACCTTCATCGCCGGCAACAGCTCGTTTCTTAACGGAATCCATCATAGTAGGGGGAATTATTAGTGGTTTTCGTGTAGAATGAAACATGGATGTTTTGGTTAAGAATTTGTCAGAAAAATCGAATTTGCAAGTGGGAAATTGACGCTGGGAAACTAGCATTGGTCCATATACAAAGCTAGTTGCAGCACTCATTTTGGTACCTGCACTTGTATGGTTTTTCACGACACTTTTTCTTCAAGAAAGAGCAGAGACAGAGAGGTAATTTCAACTGCTCTCTCTCTCTCTCTTTCATATTACTTTTAGCACAACAAAAACGTTATCAAATAAGTACTGGAGTATATATTTTACAAAACTAATTTTATTGGTGTGTTTTAAAATTTTAAATCTGACTATTAATAATTAAAATGGGTAAATAAAAATAAAATATTTATTTTTAATATAGGAGTTAAATAAAATTGAGGGAGTACAAAATGTATCAAGAGGAATTTTCTTTTCTCATAACCTTCTAATATTTTTAATTTGTTTTGCATCATATAAATTTATTTATAAGGCCCGTTTGGTCATGAAATAATAAAAAAATCATATTTTTGAAATTTTTAAAGTTGGAGTTGTGTTTGGTCATAGTTTTTGTAATAATTATCTAAAATTTAAATGTATTTTCTAAAAATATATAAAATATAATTTAAAAATAAAATATAATTTAAATGGAGTTATTTTATGAAAATAAAAAAATAGAATTTTTTTCAAACAAAAATAATAAAAAAAAGTAAAAATAAAGAAAAAAGGTATTGGACTGTTTTCACTTTCTCAAATGCAACTTCAAGTTGTATTTGTAATTTTTATGGCCGAACAATAATTTTTGTATAAAGTGAAATAATTTTTTTGAAAAATAATTAAGTTATTATGGCCAAATGTCCACTTAAAAGAGAAATATACTTTTAAATTTTAAATCGGTAAATATCAAAGTACTGATAGCGACATCCCATCGACAGTCCACACAGACCACACATTGACTGCTAAATGTTGTACAATTTTGACTTTAGTGGCGGTATATAATTTTGGCGCAAGATAACAAGTTTGGCATCTGACTTGCTAACGGGATCTTAAATTTTTAAGATTCCGTTATATCGGGATCATAACGTTTATTATTTTATGTACTATTAGAATTATTTAACTTTTTAAAATTTATTAATTATCTTTTATGGATGTCCATGAACAAAGTTTTTTAAAAAAATAAGAAATTGGTTGTCCATGGTGTTTGAAGCTATTACAGGTTTGGAAAAAATGGTGTTTGATTGAATAAGAAATAAGAATAGAAAATTGTAATATGTGCTTGAAAATACTGGCGTTTGAATGTGGCATGACTTTGATAAAATGGTTATCTATGGCACTTGAATAAAGAGGAAAAGATGATGATGATTAAGGGATTTGAATTTGGTTATGAAGATGGAAAAAGTAGTTAACCTAAATGGCCATAAAATTGAGGCCTTGTTAGATCACGAAAATCAAATATCAAATTGTAGTTGGAGTTGTATTTGGTCATAAATATAAATTGGAGTTATTTTTGATTTTTTTTTAGAGAAGTGGATGTGAAAGTTTTACTTGTTTTTCAAATTTCGGAATTCAACTTCAAATTGAATTTCGAAATTTTTTAAAATTTTATAGTCAAACACTTTTTTCGAAATTCAACTCCGAAAGAAAGCAAAAAATTTCTATGGCCAAACGCTCACTCATTTTAAGATGAAAATTCTAGGATGCCGTTTTGTCTTGAAAATTTCACATTTTTTCTGGAATTGAATTCTGAAAAACACGTATAAATTCAAAAATAAATTTAATTTATTTTATAATCAAATACAACTTTAATTTTTAAATTATTTTTTAATTTAAAAATAAAATTTTTTTTATTATTTTTACAATAAATCATGGACCAAACGCCTATTAAATTTTTCGTCAATGAGCACTCAATTTTGGTTGCTAATTTATAAAACAACACAACAACAACAACAACAACAACAACATACCCAGTGTAATTTATAAAACAACACGTGGTCCATAAACACCATTTATAAAATAATTCGAAAAAAAAAAAAACATCGGACATGACAATAAACCGTAGAATCTGCTTGGCTGATAATTTTACTTAGCATGTTGTCAATAAAAAAATAAATCAGAGTATGAAATACATCAGTCAACTTATTTAACATACATTTCGGAGTTGGTAGTCATCCTTGTTTAATTTCCTTTATTAATATTATTAGTATTACTTTTATATTTAATTTTGTAATTTTAATATTATTACTTAATTATTTCATGTGCTTCAATTATCGTATTATTGTGATTGTTGTTATTGTTATTATTTTCTATTTCAATTTTTTATTTTTTGGTAACTATGTGAAAATTATAATTAACAAACAAAATCGATACACCTAAAAAGCATTTATTCTCACATCCACCTTCTAGGAAGGGCGATATGAAGAACAAACCTCTAGCAAGGAAAATTAAATTTAAATTTTTTATTATTGTATTCTTTTTCATAGTGTTTTCAATATGTTTTGTTTGAACTAAGGATTTTTTGAAAAAATAATTTATCTACTTTCATAAAATAGAACTAAAATGTGTGCTTATTCTCTTCAAACTTCACAGTAAAACTATACTGAATATGTTATAATTGTATTTTACCAAAGAGGGCAGCAGTAATAAATTTTTTTCATTATATTGAAATGAAAAGGTTTAAATTATTAGCTTGTACGAATACATAGGTAATGGAAAGCGCAATAATTCCTGTGAAATACAATAGTTATCACTTTAGTTAATAATTACAGTAAATGATATCTGCGGACTTATTTAAAACATTTTAAAAAAAGATACTACATTCTCCTACGGTAGACACGTGTCTTGTTCCCTGTTTTTTCCCAAAATCATTTTAAATTGTGATATCTTGTTCAAATATGTTAAATTATATTATTTTAAATAATATCGTAATAATCATATTGTTCCTCAATGAAATATATTCTTCCCTTCTCCCACCTACCCTCCCTCCCCTACACATAGACCAACACCATCTCAATTTCATAACCAAATCCATATGAATAAAGACAATGAATCATATAATTAGCATAATTTTTTAATATTTTTATTAGCTTAACACTTGACTTAATATAATTATCAAGTGTTCTTCTTATTAATATAAAATAGAGTCCTAAATAATATTTACTATAATTTTTTTTATAACTTTCCACAATAAAAAAGAGTCCGAAATGTGCTACTTAAAATTTATCTTTAAGTTTAAAAAATTAATTTAAATAATTACAAATTTTTTGCTATAATGAAGGAGTAGTTGAAATATGTAGTTTAATTAAATTTAACTTTATAGTTTAAATATTTCCTATAAAAAATATGATAAATTTCAAAAAGAAAAAAATAAGAAATAGAGGAAGATATTTAAAATTGATGATAACCACAACAAAAACATAACTAGTAAAATATCATAATTGAAGTGTGAAAATACTTTAAAAATTATGATATCGATTTTAAAATGTCATTAGTTTCTTTTATCTTTTTCTTCTCATTTTTTTCCATTTTATACTCTTTAATCTTCTCTTTTATAGTTACAAAAATAAATTAATTTGATATAAATTTTATTTAAATCTCCTGTATCATTATTGTTGTCGTTGTTGTTGCTACTGCTGATACTATTACTATTTATTACTCTTATATTATTATTACTATCACAATTTTTATCTTTCATTTGTTATTTAAATAAAATATATTTAAATATATTTTATAATATTTATAAGGGATAAGTTTATAAAATAATAAGAGTCCATTTAAAACTTTTCAACTATGAATTTTTAAATTTTAAGCTAATAAAAAAAAAATCAATTATATGCTATCTTTTTTATTTTTAATTTCTTTATGAGATTAATCTTGTTTTTAGTTTTTAAAACTATTAGATTATATTTGAATAGTTTTAAAAGAGTATAAACAACAAAATAACAAAATTGACTAAAATTTGAGTTTATCTAACAAACAGTTTATCTAAGTTTGATATTTTGAATTTGAAAATTAGTCTGTCATCAAATGGATAAACAAATACAACTAAGTTTGATTAAATTTAAAATTTATCTATATCCTTGTGGTGATATTTTGAATTTCAACTTTTATACTATTTTTTTTATTTTTCAAATTCAAAAATCATATATCTTTAAAACTTTATAAACTTTTACATATAATCTAGTAAAGTGTTATATGATAATTGACATTTTAGTCTTATATACAAATACAATAGATAATTAAAAAATATTTTATACTATTTTCAATATGAATTTATATTTCAATTATTAAATTACCTACATGAAATTTTAATATTTAAAATATGTTGATTGAAATTCTTTTATTATTTAATTTTGTAACTTTATTCGTCAAGATTTCGATTATGTAATCTTATCTATTTAGCATATGACTTTTTTTATTATATAACAATTTAAAAAATATTATTATTATTTAGAAATTCAAGTAACTATTTTTACCGCCGACTTATAAGTTATATCAAAGTTCATCATTCATGTCGTAAATATTTCAATCAATTATTTTTCAAGCAATTTTAAAAAACTTCACAAAATTTATCCTAATAAAAATAACATCTATATTTTGTTATGAATAAAGTAGCAAGAAAATTAATGATATAAATAACTATGAAGAAAATATCTTAAATACGAAAATAGATAAAAATTAAAAAAAAATATTTTTTCATCTTTTGAGTTACCAGTTACTTAATCTTCTTGTCTTCATTCAAAATTTCTCACAAATTAAATTAGATAAATAGATTTTTATCAAAAATCAAACAAACAAAATCAGAATGAAAGATATTACTACTCACTTGAATTCAGACATGTATATAATTGGAAAAAATATAGCATGTAATTCGATCATCACTCATCTGCATACAAGAAGCAAAAATATTTTTTAAAAATCTAGAATACGAAAAATACAGTTAAAAAATTCATAAATAAAGCTAATGATCAATAAAGAGAGAGAGAAGGAAGCTTGACATTATTTATCATCATAGGAGTATATATAAGAGAATTTAAGAACCTAGAATTTCATTTAAATTCAAATTCAAATATCAAATCAATTTGTTAAAAGAAGATTATCTTATTATTCTTTCTTATCCTTTTATTTTTAAATATAATGCATTTTTTTCTTTTTTGTATATCCATATATTTGAATTGAGAGAAATATTTGAAATTGAATAAAGTTTGCATGTTTAAAAATATTTCAAATTCTAATTTGGATAGAATCTTTATCTTTCCTTCGATTCAAAAAAAATTAATTATCAAATCAATATTTGTGTTACAATTTAAAATAGCATTTTCAACATAATCTCCATCCTCATAAAAATTTAAAATATTTTTATAACTTTATCCATTACACCATATGAATTAATATTCCAAAAAATATAGTGTAGATTATTATTATTCTTATTATTATTATTCTTATTATTATTATTATTATTATTATTATTATTATTATTATTATTATTATTATTATTATTATTATTATTACTACTACTACTGATACTACTGCTGCTATTACTATTTATTATTATTATTGCTACTACTATTATTGTTATTACTACTACTACTGCTATTACTAATTATTATTTATTATTGTTGTTATTATTGCTACTACTACTACTATTGCTATTATTAATTAATTAATTATTTATTTAATATTTAAATCAAACGAATTCAGATTTAGATTATTATTATTATTATTATTATTATTATTATTATTATTATTATTATTATTATTATTATTCTATTGAGTATGTACTACTACTATTACTATTATTTTTATTTATTTATTATTAGTATTATTTTTTATTTAATATTTAAATATATTTTGTAATATCTAAAAAAAAAAGGTTATAAAACAATAATAGTTCATATAGAACTCTTCAATCATGTGTTGCTAATATTAAGCTAACCGATTTATTTTTTTAAAAAAAGCTTAATATTTTTATGAAATAGTAATAGTTCATTTAGAACTCTTCAATCTTAGGTTCCTAGTTTTAAGCTAATGATAATCTTTTTTTAGAAAAAATCATAATATTTTTAAATTCAAATAATTTTAAAAATGCTATTACAAACTATTAAGCTTTGTCCTAAAAAATACCACGTGGCTTCTCAGTAGCTTGCTACTTGGCTTCTTCTTGTGCTTCGTCCTCTGTTTTATAATATATATAGATATAGATAATAAGAGGGAGTTAAAGCAGCTGAGACAGGCACGACCGCACGAGGTCAACGTGCCTGCTTCAGCTGCTTCAACTCCCTTTTGGTCATTTTTCGTTAATTTTTCTGTTTTAATTTGTTTGTCTTATCCTTTTAAATTATTATATATTTAAAAATTACGTAAAAAGATAAATCAGAATAATTAACAATTTAAAATATTTGAAACACATAAAAAAAATTGATTGACTCTGAAAATTCTATCAGTGCCACATAAATTGAGACAGAGGAAGTAACATATATTATTTGAAGTAGCTGAAGCAGGCACGAGGTCAACGTGCATGCTTCAATATCCATGGGCATTTTGGTTATTTTTATTATTTTTTTCGTCTTAATTTATTTATCTTATCTTTTTAATTTTTTTTATATATATATAAATTACGTAAAAAGATAAATCACAATAATTGATAATTTTAAATATTTGAAAGACATAAAAAACTTGATTGACTCTGAAAATTTTACCAGTGCCACATAAATTGAGACAAAGAAAGTAACATATATTATTTGAAGTAGCTGAAGCAGGTACGAGGTCAACGTTCCTGCTTCAATATCCATGGGCATTTTGATCATTTTTGTTATTTTTCTCCGTCTTAATTTATTTGTCTTACCTTTTAAATTTATTATATATATAAAATTTATGTAAAAAGATAAATCACAATAGTTAATAATTAATAATATATGAAAGACATAAAAAAACTTGATTAACTTCAAAATTTTAACGGTGCCACATAAATTTGGACAGAGGAAGTAACATATATTATTTGAAAATGACGTAATAAGTATTATAAATCACAATAAATAATAATTTAAAATATTTAAATGACATATAAAAAATTTAGTCGACTCTCCAAATTCTATTAATGACACACAAATTGGAGTAGAGAGAGTAATATATATTATTTAAAAATTACGTAAAAAATACTATAAAACAACATTAATTAATAACTTAAAATATCAAAAAATTATATTAAAAATAAATTGGGTTGACTCTTCAAATTTCATCATTGTCACATAAGTTGGGACAAAAAGAGTAACATATATTATCTAAAAATTATGTAAAAAGTATTATAAATTGCAGTAATTAATAATTTAAAATATTTAAAAATCGTACAAAAATTTGATGGATGACTCTCCAAATTTCATATGTATCACATAAATTGCGATAAAAAATAGTACTTTCTCCGTTATATTTTATGTGGCACCCTTTCTTTTTTAGTCTGTCTCAAAAAAAATGTCATCTTACTATAATTAAAAATAATTTAACTTTAAAAATCTAATTTTACCCTTGATGAAATGATTTACAGTCATACAAATATTTAAGAATTATTTTAACCATAAATTTTAAAAAACTTTTTATTTCTCTTAAATACCATATCAAGTCAAATAATATCACATAAAATAAAATGAAGAGGATAGCATATCGGGCTCGGGCAATCACGGGCTATTTGTTTCTAGTACTGAAATAAATTGACAAAGACAATTCACTTTGCCCTGGTGGACCCCGCAATCAGCATTTCTTTCACGTGGCTCAATTATCAGCAAGTTGCATCTGAATGGTCTCTTGATATGCCACGTCATCATTATGTCAACAAAATGTGGGACCCACGGGGTCACTTTGCCAAAAAGGTATTTAACCTAAGAAAAAACTATCTACTAACCAAACATTCATATTAAATTAACTATATAATATTCTATTTCTTAATAATTCCCCGGATAAATGTAGATTCGTGCCATAACTCCTTGAATACATACAAATATATGCAATATCCCACTTATTAATAATTCTCCTCGCATATATGCAGATACATACTGTAACTTTTTATATGTGGATAATGTCATAACTTTCGAAATACATGCGTATGTATTTGAGATACTATTTGAGATACTGTGATTGAATCATATATCTGACTCTTTTTAGTAGTATAGTATTTCCTCCATCCTATTTTATGTGACACCCTTTGACTTGCCACGATGTTTAAGAAATAAAAAGAAGACTTTTGAAACTTGTACTCTAAAATAATCCTTGAACATTTGTGTGGTTGTAAATCATTTCATTAAGAGTAAAAAGGAAAATTCAAAGTTAAATTTTTTTAAATTATAAAAACGTGATATTTTTTTTGGGACGGACTAAAAAGAAAAGTGTGTCATATAAAATGGGATAGAGGGAGTATATAATATTGAAAACTAGAGATTGAGAGAGTAATTAACGCTTCTACTGAGAGAGTAATTAACGCTTCTACTAATGAGATTTTTTATTGTTTAACCTTAAGATATTTGTACCTATTGAATCCATCAATCTTGATAAATTTGTACCTATAAAATCTAGAGAAATTTTCGTAAATAGCAAACATCAACCCTTAATTAAAGAGGAGATAGCACAACTTTGAAAATTACGGGAGATAGCAACACTAATAAAAATATAAATTGTAGATGGAGAGTAAATTTAGCTTAACTGTTACACTTAAAAAGAAAAAAAAATTAACGAGTACAAATCTCTACTAATATTATGCGTGTGATCTGCATTGAAGATTCCATTTCCAAATAGAAAACTTAATGAAAAATATTTTTTTTAAAATTAAAAAATATTATTGCAAATTTAAATTTCTTCATCAAAGTTCTAGATTTTGATAAGCAAAATTCTGGTTTCATCATTCAAATTTCTCTTTTTGTTCTCTTTCTCATTTTTTTAAATTTTTCTTTTGATATTTTTTTTGTATCAAACAATACAGTTTATATAATCTTATCATTTGGATGATTTAGCTGTGAATATATACAATTTATCATTTGTATTTGTATACAAACAAGTATATGCATTATTTGTATTTGCTTGAGTCTATGATATACGAATATGCAATGTGTCATTTGATACAAATGTATCATTTGTATTTGTATGTTAAATTTATCATTTGTATTTGTGTATAAACAAGTATCATTTTATATGTATGGTTCAAGTTATATAAATATGAATCCTTTGATACAAATGTATCATTTGTATGGTTCAATTTGTATCAGTAAATACAAATACAAGTATTCATAGAAAAAGAATCAACCGTTCTTTTCAATTATTTAAAAATACAAATGATACAATCAACTACAAATATAAATATAAAATAAATAAAATAATAAGAAAAATATAAATAATGCAGTCAACTACAAATATAAATATAAACATAAATTGGTGCGAATACAAATACAAAAATAAAACCTAAGCCACTCCAACCACTGCCGAAACCACCACGAAACTGTCAGAATCACGTCATTGTTGACTAACTCCACTCACCATTACTACCGCTCCTTATATTTTTCTCCATTAATTCTCCATCACCTCCACTGCTTACACCCCCCAATCACGACCTGACCATCGAAAACAGCTACCACAAAATCTGTCGCAACGCTATCAGTTCAGATCTGTCAAAAATGAAACATCACTTACAGATCTGACCAGGATGATGGAGGAAGTATAAATGGGAGAGAGGGGAGGCCCTCCACCCCTACTAACAACTGTAAATAGAATACAACAATGAAAAATAAGAAAAAAGTAATGAAATTAACCAAAATTAACTGCTGATAATGTTGGTTACCTTATTTTATGAAAGACACGATTTTGAGAGAAAAAGAGGTTGAAATCGTGAAGAAAATGGTAATGAAGATAATGACAAAATTTTGGGAAAGTAAGAAAAGAGGTTGAATTCAAAAGGAAGTGAAGAGAAATTAGGAGTGATATTAGAAGAGATATTAAGAGTTTGATACTCTTCTAAATGTATTTGGAGTATAATTGATGACCCACTATAAATATTGTTATTTTTATTGTGGATAGTAATTATTTTAAAGTATTGTTATGATTCATAATTAAGTGCTTAAGTTTGTTATACCCCGTAATTTTCTCTAAAAAAAATCTAATAGGCCTATTGGTCTTTAATTAGCCCAACAAAAGTTTTTCCAACTGATCAGGTATGGACTTTTTAAGGCTTTACGTCCAACTCAGGTTAATAGGCTCTTTCCAAACTATACCCAAGATTATTTCTTCTGTTGGGTTTGGATGTGAAGGCCCAACACCAACTCTCTCTGCATTTTGAATATTGGGCCTAAAGGAACTAGTGCTCTATGATTTTCTCGAGAATTACTAATCTTATGAGATAATAAAGATCAGTTCATATCCAACATAGATGTAAGTGTTATCTTTGTTGGGCGTGTGCCAATAAAGTGTAGCTGAAAAGAAAAATAAACTACGTAGAGGTGTTTAATACTGTTATAAGGATTTGTTTGGATGGGCTTGTAGCTTACAATTTATTAATCACAAGTCATAAAGTCGGATTTTAAACTTATTTTGGCCTTAAAACAAGTGCGTAGACAAGCTCTTTTTTATTTTACCAAACACTTTAAAAGTACTTAAAAGCTATTTCGGCTTAAAAGGCACCTAAAACAAGTCAATTCGAATAGGCTCTTAATGGTGTGAATTTAGGAAAACCGTGCGAGTTTGGTCCAAAACAGATAATGTCACATCATGTTAAAACTTAAGAGTATCTTTGGACTATTTTAGTCCAACAATTGGTATAATAGAAAACATCCAATTTGTTTTTTACTGGTGACTTTTTTGTTACAAAAATTAATTCAGTGAGATTAATGATGCACAAGTAATGTTTGAGTGTTTTTTTTCACTACATAAAATAGTTTAGTAACCATAGTGCAATAAAAGTAAAATTTGAATCTATGATTTTACTCCCAAAACACTACTATATTCCAAGACTAGCTAGAAAAAACATAAATATCTTTTATATTGTACGTCCCTTATGTCTTAACATGAGCTGATGAGCCATCAGACACCCTTCGACGAAAAATTATATGGTGAACAAAGGTTAAATGTTAGCTATTATGAGTGTATATTTAAATTTGGACATCCTTAACACAATTGAAAAAAGAAAATTTGCACATTTTTTGCCAAATATATATATATATATATATATAATACTTTAAAGTAATAAAAAATAGTACGACGAGTGACATACACGAGTTCGACGCGGAAACGATGGCATATTCCCATGCAAAATATCTTAATCTATAATCACCAGAGAACAATTTTGATGCTTGATGCTCTTCGAGTTGATGGAACAAAATTTCGAATAGACAAATTAAAAAAACAACATATTATATAAAAGAAATGGTGACACACACGGAAATCAGTTCCATATTCTCCTTTTATTAATTAAGAAACTCCACAATACCACACATATGCAGGCATGCAATGTCAAACTTCAAAAGCACATAACAATTGTCTCGGCATCACGAGCATTGCGATTCCTTTTAATAAAGAGTTTAAGTTCTGCGCACTAAACGTTAAATATAATTATGAGTCAGATTACTTATAAAGTAGAGTGATAAATATTTTTTTTCATGATAATCATTATTAATTGATAACCTAAAAATAAATGATACTCTTGTACTATTATACGTAAAATTATACTGATAATATAACTAATTAAATCGATAACTAAATTAAGTTCGAAATAAGTCATTTCGAATTTAGAAAAAGAAAGCAAAAGGAAGTTGTCGCATTTTATCTTTTTGGAGGGATGAGTTCGACCGCAAAAATTGTCCCATAAAAGAAGAAAAAGAAGATATAGTATTAAGGGTTTATCTGAAAGATGAGTAGCCTAAATGACCTTTACAAATATTCTTAGAGCTCTTTACACGCAAGCTGTTTCTATTGTGGGTTCTTAAAATATTCTCCCCTACTTATCTGAAATACAAATTCAAATTCTCTTGGGAAATTATTTGTTGAAAATCAGTTGCCTTTTTTCAATTTTGCATCAACACTCTATCAGCACCATAAGCTTTCACTGGCAGCAGATTCTCCACCACGAGGGTAACGGCAGCCACTTTTCAGGATAATATAGTCTATGGAGCCCATATTTTCTACATATTATATCCTCTTTTTCTTCATTTCTTTCGACCTATTTGTCATGGATTTTGTCGTGATTTTCTTACCATATTTGAGTTTTGCTTTTCTCTTGAAGAAAAATTAAAGTATATATTACCATTATTGGTTTATTTTTCCTAAAAGGAAAAAACAAAAATCTATCATATCTGGCTAACCTTTTTCTTGGAGAAAAAGTTTTGTATCTCTATAAATTGAAGATCCTTCTTCTCATTTCAGAACACAATAGCATCCACATGTAGCCATTCAGAGAGTTCTGTTTAAGGGGAGATTATTCATCCAATAAGTCCTATGCTTTTTAAATTTTAGTTTTTAATATTTAGGTTACTTAACCAAATCATATTAATATTATATTTTTTAGTATGTTTTTTTTGTTAGGGTTTGTCCTGAATTTCCTACTTTACTGAATTATACCATAACTGTGTTTTACCTTGAAAAGGTTTTCTTGGTGGAAAAGGTTTCCTAGTAGGAAAATAACTCTTCCATAATTGGTTAACCGTTTCTTGGAGGAGAAGTTTAGACTTCTATAAATTGAAGATCCCTCTTCTCAAATCAAACACAATAGCATCCACAATGTAGTCGTTTAGAGAGTTTCGTTTAGGGGGAGATTATTCTCTCAATAAGTCTTTATGTTTTTTAGTTTTAGTTTTTAATATGTAGGCCAATTGGCCAAATCATATAATAATATTGTGTTTTAGTATGTTTTTCTTTGTCATCTGATTTATCGCCTTAATGGTTTGTAATTAATAGCTTCCGCATGACGCCCTCTCGATTTCGATCCCAACAAGTGGTATCAGAGCCTGACAATCTAATGGGTTCAACGATCCAACGATTCAATGGGTTCAATGAGCCAATGGTTGAATGAGGTTGAAGACAGGTTTAAGGCGGTTTCAAATCAAGTTACAACCAATTTGATGATAATGAAGATTTTTGTCCAGTACTACATGTGGAGAAGGAGTTTCAAGTTTCAACCATATTTTCAACATACCTGCTGCTACATCTTTAAAAATAGAAGCAAAATATTTTTAAACCATTTTTAACCACAATATTTTAAATCTTATTTTTAACCATGGAAAGCAGCAGTGATGAAGATGATGTGAAGAAGAAGAAGATGATGAAGATTATTTTGCCAGAAAATTCAGGCCAAGGGGAGATTTGTTAGGGTTTGTCCTGAATTTCCTACTTTACTGAATTATACCATAACTGTGTTTTACCTTGAAAAGGTTTTCTTGGTGGAAAAGGTTTCCTAGTAGGAAAATAACTCTTCCATAATTGGTTAACCGTTTCTTGGAGGAGAAGTTTAGACTTCTATAAATTGAAGATCTCTCTTCTCAACTCAAACACAATAGCATCCACAATGTAGTCGTTTAGAGAGTTTCGTTTAGGGGGAGATTATTCTCCCAATAAGTCTTTATGCTTTTTAGTTTTAGTTTTTAATATGTAGGCCAATTGGCCAAATCATATAATAATATTGTGTTTTTAGTATGTTTTTCTTTGTCATCTGATTTATCGCCTTAATGGTTTGTAATTAATAGCTTCCGCATGACGCCCTCTCGATTTCGATCCCAACATTTTTGTCATTTGATTTATCGCCTTTAAGATTTGTAATTATATATGAGTTTTGGCATGACACCCTTTCGATTTTGATCCTAACACTATCTTTATTTGGGACGATATAAAGCTGGATATTTTTTACTAATACTAAGTCTCTCAAGTCGCAAAGCTAAATTCTCATATTCAAGATTAAAAGTATAGTTAATCAAATAATTGACCAATGAGCTAGTTATGTTGTTGAACAGTCCCATATTGGTTGGTAAAGGTATGACTGATCTCGTTATATAATTTAGACAATCCGTATTTCTTAATTAAACTAAGTTTTGCATGGGTTGAGTTTGGCCTAAAATCTATTTCTTTCACATGGTATCATCCCAATTCTGTTTTCCAATGTTTGGCCACCATTAATATGTGAACCAAACGACCCCTTAAAATATTTGAGGAAGACCGCTTCTATTTTGAGCCATTTAGTTGTAAGTATGGTATATTATTATCAATAAAGGTTATTGTGGAATGGATACAATTGCTACTCTAAATCAAAGATCTTGGATTAGAGTTTTTGGGTATGAAAAAATTATGGCATGGAGGGCCTCTCCTTTAAATAAATCTTAAATGATACGAATTCGAATCAATCAAACTCTAATGTGGTACCCGACACCATGTCAAAAACAAAAAATATATATTGCATTTAGTTTATGTGACACTGAGTTTGTTTTTTTTTGGTCCATTTTTTTGAAATTTGAAAATAATTAACTTTACACTTTTTATATTTTACCCTTAATTAAAAGTTTTTATAACCTACAAAATGTTATGTCATGTTACATAGCAGCTAGCTAGTTGCTGCAAACAAAGCATTGGGTTGAATATTTGCAAACCTTTCTGGGGCGAAAATGTAACACAATTGAGACCATGAATAGTAGGCATTATTGCCCTTTTGATTCATGGAAGTAAAAACAAGGTAAACAGAGTTGTTGCAGAAAATTGTGCAAGAAACAGATATAGAAAACAGAGCTTCAAAGCAGCCTTTTTTGTTTTATTTTATTTCAGTTTTTGTCATGTATCCGTCTGCTTCACGTAGACAAAACAAGGGTAAACAGTTTTGGAAAAACAGAGAAGCCAAAGCTTCAAAGGAGCCTTTTTTTGAAAAAAAAATTCATCGTGTATATCCTTCGTCAGTAATGTGAGTACATTTACTTTGAAATTAGATGATCAAGTAACAAGATCGGTGATGATGTATATAACCGACTTCAATTTACTTGGAATTGAGGTATCCATTGGTATATATAGTATAATACTAACCCCTAACTTTTAGCTTAGACATGAATTTTCTATGTAAAATACATTGAAATACTGAAAATATTGAACTATGAACACATAACTCAAATAAAATATGGATTCATTAATTAAAACCCGAATACTGAACTCATAAAATTACAAATCTGAATCCACCTCTGACTTTAATTGTGTCCTTACCTAAGAAATGTATATAGGGGTAGAGATTCATCTATAGCAGACCCTTTTTGGGGTGAATAAAGCAGTGTTAAAGTAAAAAAAATTTGACAGTCAAGACACAAATAATTTGTAGAGGGCATTATGAACGATACACGAGAATACATATTTGCTAGATTACGACATTATTTCTAGTGCCTACTACAAGTAGTAGTGGATAGTCCGACACTAAGGCGTGGTGGTCTCATCTATTTGCCAAGTACTTCATTCTAGCTTTGCCTCAAAAGAGTTTCATGGTAAAAAAAGTGGTATATCAATTCTTACATAAATATCAATTTAAGACGAAATGAGTGAGACAAGCATGTTGAGTACAATTTGACTTCATTAGCTCATTGTTGGTGAAAGGGGGAAAGGAAGAGAGTAGAATATGGGAGAAACAAAGACGAATATCAGCGAAAATGTTTTCCTTCCCTTTTACATGAAAACAAGGGAGAAGGGAAAATTATATTTACCCGCTTTGCAGGTTCAAAAGTAAGAATACAAACAATATACTTCACACTCAAAGAACACAGTCTCAATTTTGGACAATCTAAATGAAGAGTTCCACATCCGCCCTTTTAAGGCATGAGCGGTCTCTTTAATATAGTTTGGACAATCCTCATCTCTTAAGCTAACTTTTGAAGTTGATTTAGACTCAAACTTCATTTCTTTAAATAGTATCAAGGACTCATTCCAATTTTTTTTTAATGTTGAGCCCCCATTATTAAATTGTCCACACACATGATGTTTAGTCTTGACGTGAGGGGTGTGTGAAGAGTCCGACATCAACCCGTTAAGGGATGAGTGATTTTTTTAAATATGATTTGGACAATCCTCATCGGTTGATCTAACTTTTGGAGTTGAATTAGACTCAAAATTCATTTCTTTACATAGTATCAAAGTACAACTCAATCCAATTTCATTTTCGATGTTGGGCCCCCATAATTAAATTATCCACACAACCGATGTTCAGCCCTGGCGTGAGGGTTGTGTGAGGAGTCTCATATCAGCCCTTTAAAGGATGCGTAGTCTCTTTAATATAGTTTGAACAATGCTCATATCTTGATCTAACTTTTGAAGCTGACTAGCTGAGGTAGACTCAAAATTCATATTTTTACATGGTATCAAAGTAAGACTCATTCCAATTTCATTTTCGATGTTGGGCCCTCATTATTGTCCACAAAGCTGATGTTCCGCCTCCCTGACGTGATGGCAACCCTTTATGAGATGAGTGGTTTCTTTAATATAACTTGAACAATTCTCACCTTTTGATCTAGCTTTGAGGTTGAGTTAGACCCAAAATTCATTTCTTTACTATAAAATTTCTAGTCCTTCATTTTACTGTTTCTTTTTTACAAAATAAGTAGGAGTAGCATGTACCAACTATGTTGTTCCAGCTGCTTTGCTACTCCCGTGATAGCAAGCTACTTGAGATTAGACCAACCAAAAATACAAAGACATTGATTCCAAGTGCAGGATGAAAAGGATAGGTTACAAAAAAACCTACTATGTGGTAGGGTATGGCATCTTTACTCAAGCAGGGTGGCATTATCACCATATTGTTCTTTATTACTATTACCGGGGGCGCTTACTCTGGCAAAGTTTGTCTTCGTCAATTAGTAATCATATTATTTGAAGTTTTTTGTATCATGTGTTAAATGTAGAAGAACAAGAGAACTCTACAACTCTTCGGAGAAGACAACGTTGGATGCTTGAAGAGAAGAAAAAACACTTTAGGAGGAAAACTGATTCCGCATAATAACTTAAATCTTATCTCTTCCCAATGAGATCGGTGTCAAAGAACGAAAAAAGTCTCACATTGATAGTTAATGAGATGGATGGTCTTTTTATAAGGCTTGTGCAATCATCCTTTCTTTAAGCTAACTTTGGATTAAGTTAGACCTATGTGTCATATCTTTACATGCTATTAGAGTAGGACTCATCTCACTCAAAGTTGGACCCCCAAATTAAAAAAAATTCTTATGCACCAGATGTCCTTCAAGACTTGGGCAATCCTCCTCTCTTTGAGCTAGCTTTTGGTGTGTGAGTTAAGCTCAAGACCTAATTTTACAGATGAATCAACCAATATGGAGGACTCGTGATATAGACTCAATATCCAATAATATTCTCTTTCTTATTCCACAAGAACTTTTTGAGGGTTAATGTGTTTAATAAGTAAATTTTAGGCATAACCTCAATCCTAAAAACTAACTCAATATGTGGGAATTGTTTTAAAGAAACTACTTATCCCTTGAATGACTGTTGTGGAACTTTTCACATCAACCCTGTATAACCCGTGTAGTCATCAGATATTAATCAAATTTAACAGTTATCGATAAAGGAAGAAGAATAAATTGAAAAATATAAATGCAATTTAAGATATAATGTCTCTATCAAAGGTGTAAAGTGTGCATGATACACTCATAAACTATTCCCTCTCTTTCAATTTATGTGATGTATTTTGATTAACCGTGTAATCTAAAAATGAAAGATTTCTTTTTCTAAGAAAATATCAATATTTGTGTGATTATAAATTATGTCATCTAAAATAAAATAAGAAATTTACTATTAAAACATTTCTAGATATAAAAATATATATTAATTTAATTTTTTTCAATGACTAAAACAAAAAATGCATCACATCCTTTTAGACCTGTGAACGGAGCAAATCAAGACGCACCTATGAGGCTTAATAAGCCCAAAGTTTGAGTGCTTAGAAGCATTGCATTGTGTGGAAATGGATTCAAGACCGTGAATATATCTTAATAGCTCAGTAGATTGTCTACCTGAACTTTCACCTCGTTGGTGAAGAAATTCGATTTCTCACCTTGTAATCTCCACTCGTTTCCCCTTCCTCCCCCACCATTTTTTAAACCTTTAATTTTTTTGAAAAAATAAAATATTGGGGACAAGTCCACGTATTACATTTGTAAACATGGATAAAGAGTGAGTTAACAGGGAATGGTAGTACAGTAAACAGGACAGGAACAGGAAAGAAAGGTAGGATGGAGCAGTCAAATGGGTTAGAGAGTTGAGAATCAGATTCATGGATGGGAAAGTGATGGACGTACCATGGGATTCAGAGTCCCCCCTGCACCAGTTAACGCGCAAATCTGCTGCCATTTTGCCGTACGCCTATCTAGTCTCTTGCACTTAATGCAGGATGGTCCCATTTTTCCACACACCCCACCCCACGTCCTACATTTAGGGTGTACATGTTCACTAGGACACAAAATGTTCTCTTGGAAATTATTTATCACTTTGCTAACTAAATCATTAAATTTATTAAAACACAATATTTCAAACCCTTTTTGAAATGCTTAGTAGTGCGTGTAAATTGTAATACAATTAAGTACACGTTGATTTCCACGTCATTTTTTAATGACAGTCAAAAAAAGAATATAAAAATATTAATTAAATCAAATATCTCCCCTCCGCCTCCTTCTTCGTCACCCCCCTCCCCGATCTTCTTCTTGGTCAGCCCCCCCCCCCTTCCCCCCCCTAAAAAAATGAATATATTTTTTTTTTGTCTCTTTATTTATTTATTTTAATTATTTTTAGTCAAAAAACATATGTGTACGCGCGTTATACGCGTGGAATCACGTATTTATTTCAACTCAACCATTAAGTTGTCACGTAGACTTAGTCAACGGTCAGAAGGGTTTAAAATATTGTGTTTTAATGAGTTTAAGGGTTCAGTTGGTAAAGTGGTAACTAGAAGGGTCCAACTTACAAACAGAGTCAAGTAGAAGGGCCTCCCATGTCTTTTTGCCTTTTCTTTTTGTGTTCTGTGGACAAGTTAAAAAAATATTAGTCGGTCATATTACTAAAAAATAGTTATCACATATTAGTTGTCCATCTTACTAACTTAAGAGAGAATTAATTAAAATTTTTTCATATTACGATTGCAATTATTTTTTTTTAAAGTGTGAACACTTGTTTGTAAATTTCTAAAAAAAATTCTTAAAGGGTGAATTAGTAAAATTACATTCTTATTATGATTTTTTAAAATGCGTGTAAAAGGGAAAGTAACCAACTAATATGTGTCGGAGGGATAATATCTAAAAATATTTATATATAATCTAAATAAAAATTATGAGATGTGGGACAGGGGTAGGGGTGTGGAATGGAGGGTACAGGGTGGGGTGAAGATGAGATGCACCGGAGAGTGGGGATAACACAAACAATGTGAAATGTTAGTAATTGTGGAACTTATTTTCTCTACCTTCCCTAAAAAAATCATTTTTCCTCATTTTTAAAGAACTGTTTTTCTAAATAAAATATTCCCAAATTTTTTGACCAATCAAATCCGGACCGGACACACCCTTAGCCTCTTTTAGTGAAATTCGTGTCACATTAAGTAACTATATTTACACTAAAACGGCATTAGTTAAAAACTTAATTAGGCGTCATTTCATCAGGTTTATAGTGCATAGGTTATTTGTTCTATTAATCATTTGATTTTTTGATTATGTCATCCAATCCATCAAACCCAACGAGTCCTTAATGAGAAAGAGTTAATGTTTAATGCATTGAGTAATTGATAATTTTCTATAATAGGTTACACAATACTGCCTCGGTAAATAATATTCACATGCATCATTATCAGAATACTAACTACTATGAAATCATTGTTAAAATAGTTTTCGTCTTCTTAATCATGTTTGCAACTACTCCAATACATTTTTCAGTGAAATGACTTGATTGGGGGTCAAATATTTGTATGCATTTGTTTATTTTAAGTTAAGAAAGGGCGCAAAAATGTTATTCAAACATGGTCATAACTCATATGTCATAAATACAGACTTGTCTTTTAATTAAAATGTCACTGTTGTATGTACCCTCCCGAGGCACCCATCAGAATCTGGTTAGGTTTCTTTCTTCAGTATCTAACCTCTGTGAAAAAATTATGTACCTAACTTATAAAAATAGAAAAAAAAAGCATTGAATTGTAATGAGATTAGGTGAAACAAGACTTGATACACTGAGTTGATGGAGCCGTAATCCCATGGGGTTCGTTTGCTACACAAGATAAGGTGGATTCTAAGATAAATTTATATCAGCTATCAAATGCATTGTAAATCTTAATCCAAATTAATCTTTGGATAACCCTCCTTATTTCATTCAATTTGAGATTATTTTATTTCATCTCGCATATGATATAAATTAGTCCAGTATTATAATCTAAGGACTATTATCTCCGAATAATTTAATTCGCATACCAAGCGAGCTAGAGGTCAAATCATGTCAAAGTTTTATTGCTTTCTTCCATATCGTCCTTGATCAGTATGGAGACCAAATAGGAAAGTGGAAGTTGAGAACAATTGCCTAAATAGATTTTCGATCAAAAATTATTGCAGGTGTTGAACTGGAAAACATAGTACAAGAAGTGTAATAATGGAACCCTTTTTAACTTATGCAACCCGACCAGATGTATAACATGGGAATTCAGAAAAAATTAAAATTTTAGCTATTTGCGATAACGATTTCGCGCACACTATTACAAAATCACTATTTCTCCACAAAAATTTTCATTGAAAGATTTTCAGTCGTTATTCCCACATATATTTTAATTAAATCGGTAGTAAATGAAAAAATAGTAATATTTTCATATGAAAAAATCAAAAGGTTTCCCGCTATTTCAATGACAATTTATTTCCCACCATGCATTTTTCAGTGAGCGAATTCGAAAGGAAATTAGTGAGAAAATCATGTTATATAGCACAAATTATTTCTCATTGATTCTTTATGGAAAAAATCTTTATTTTTAGTAGTGACCGATAGATGTTAATTATACCGATAAAAAGAAGACGAGAGAGTTTTTTAATTACAAGAAGTAAGTGATCTTAAAACACCTACGATCTTTGAACGGCCATCATCAATTGTTGAACAATTACCATTGTTGACGATCTTAAAACACCTACTAATGTTGACGATGATTATCAATTGTCACCACCAATTACCATAGTCATATAAAGAATTGGCACCATAACCCATTCCATATATACGAAATTGATATCATCCATTAACATTGTCATTCAACACCCATAACCATCATTTTTAGCCACTGATATCATCGACCATTATATAAATTTGTTTTTTCTAATATTTTGTTGATATAGTATTATAGCACATATTTTATATTTTATTTCAATAAAGACAACCTTTATGCATTCAGATATTGAAAAAATCGACAGTCTTAATTATTTAATATTATAATTTTAATATGTAATATCTTAATATATAAATTAAAATATCTAAAATGTTGATACATATTTTAATACTTAAATATAAACTAAAATATTTTAATCTTAATAAAAACAAACGAGGCTTGATTCCTTTGCCCGTAATGTCGATCGTCTAAAGAAGTCCATACATGAGCTAGTCAAAGAATTAAAAGTTGCAGTTTAGATTCTTTTTTTTTTCTTCGTTTTGATTTGAAACGTTACCTAGATGAACTGCAGTATATAGGCACAACTAGTTGAGAACACAATTGCAAATTCTCCAAATTTTGTGATTCTCTTTTAACACATAAGACTTTTTCTCTTTTTCTATTTTTTAATTATTCCTCTTACTATCAGAACAAAAAAATAAATGTAAAAGTATAAAAATATCAACAAAATTTGACGAGCTTGAAGTGTCTGGACAATAAGTGACTGTTTTCTTCAATTTTTGCAGGTTTAAAATCAACAAATTATTGACTAACTAATTAAAACAAAAAGATAAATCTACTTCTATTAGAATAAGCGTAAAACTCAAGAGATACTCTCTATATTTCAAAATTAAACCCTCCCCCCCTCCCCCCCTCCCCCTTATATATATTTTATGAATCTTCATACCTATCGATCTATTGAATCTTCATACCTATCGATCTATATACAACTAGGCCTCTTCGTAACTGTTTTCATCTATTATATGTTGAAATTCGACCATTATTATGTAGGATGGTCTTGAACAGATTCAGGTGTTTGGATGAAACTCCGTGGAATACAGAGATCGAAATGACAAAATGAAACAAGTATATACAAAAGTCTCTTATATCATTCCGCCTATTAAAGGTATCACGAGTAATTTATCACATTTTCTAAGTATGACAAAAAAGGGGAACCAAAGCTGTCAAATTGAAGTTGTGATTATATATAGTATCGTATTCCATCATTTCACTTTTACTTGTCTATTATACTAAAAATATATGTCTATTTTTACTTATAATTCAGTTTAGAAAATCAAGATATAATTTACTACTTTATACTTATGTTGTCCTTATTATTCAATATTATTTATTAACATTAAGTTGATTAATAAAGATGGGTAAGTAAAAATGGACGAAAGGAGTACAATGAAGAATCAAATCCATTAGTAGGAACGAGAAAGGAAGCTTGTCGTGAGATTAGAACATTAAGTAAAATAGGCACTTTAATTCTTATCATTTTTAATTAAGGAAGTAAACATGAATTAGTGTTTAAACAAGTAAATTTCTTCACATTGATTATTAATTATTTTTCTTATTATCAAGGCATGCCATAGAACCAAATACTATTTTGGAACCTCTTGAAGACCAAAATGTGTCTTATGTCAATTATTTATAGACCAAGTCACCAAACACAAAAGAAATTTTTTCTTTATCAATTATTCGCCGTCTGATCAAAACATAAATACTAGCTTTTGCAAAATCGTATTGTTTATTCCACGCATTAATATTACTACTAGTCTATAAAAATGGCAGGACCTATTCATTTCAAACGGTTCCATTGCTGCAATTAATCCAAATTCCTAAGTCCTTTTCTCTTCTCTCTGTAATAAGCCAAAGCGTCACTGCAATATCTACTCATATTTCCTTTTGAATACTTTTTTCTATCCTTCAATAGAGCTTTAACTTGTTTTCATTGCTTTTGCAAATGGATGCTTTCTATTTTGGTACTGAAAAAATGGAAAACGGAGTGATTCTGATATTCCACAGTTTCAAAAGCGTTGCGAAGCTTTTTCGCATAGTTGAGATTTGCGTTGGAGTGTGTGTGCTCTTATGGAGTTCTACACGGTTGCCTTTTGCCGTCAAAATCTCCGGCGAGTATTTCCGGCAACTTATATCCATAATACTTAGCCCTCTCTTCATTTTCCTTGTTAGCAACGTCATCGTCCTCACTCTCTTCTTCAAATCCGGCCGATTTTCCGGCGATTCCTCGAGAGCCTGTAGTAGCGCCGAAACTGAACTCTACGACTCATTCGTCGAAAAGGAAGAGTGCTCCAGGAATTTCACCGCCGGAAACTCTTCTTCGGCTCCGGCACAGGTAGAGACTGTCTACCAAGACAAAGAGACTATACTTGAAGTGAATGCTCAGACGATTTCGGAATCAGACGGTTCCGAAGAAACAAAGAAGGTAACTGAAAAGGAATTTTGTTCGCAAATTCCACGGAGAACTAAATCGGAGAAGTTTGAAAGGGGAAATAACAAGGAAATATACGGAAAACTTCGTAGATCGGAGACGGAGATGTGCCGGAAAATCGATAACTCCGGTGATCTTTCGGAAACGGTATATCCAGTAGATGAATTAAGCAATGAGGATTTTCAGAAAGCCATTGAGGATTTCATTGCTAGGCAAATCAAATTTCATCAGGAAGAGAAGTTGGCTATTGTTCTTCATAGCTAATTAAGCTTAATCACTTTTCCTAATTTCTACTTTATTGGCTATTAAATAAAAATAAAAATTAATTAGCGAGCATAAATTAGGGGTTAATGTACAAACTCTAATGAATAATAGGAGGCGTAAATCTGATGTGGAAATAGGGGACAGTACGTAGTTGATCTGAGCCGTTGATCTTTGCAGCAGATATGACGAAGATTCAGAAATTCCCTGAATGCGTTGTGCTCGCTGTTTTACTAGAGTGGGCTAATGGTTGTTAGGCTCAGAAAGTTAATTAGATGTGTGCTTTGGTTTTCTATCTTTGTATTAAAATTAATTAATCAAGATGGAAAAAGGAGGGAATGTATTCTCAAATTCCCACTTATGTTATTCTTCTTCTATATTTTAAATTTCGTCTTTTCAGGTAATATTCCTCAAGAAAAATAAAAAAAGTTTCTACTGAAACTATTTTAATGTAAACCTGTATATAATAAACAAACGTTAGTCTTATACTCGATCTGAAAAGATAAACTAATAAGCATATGCATGTTCGGTGAAGTTGCAGATTTATAAAGATGAATAAAAATCATGTCCCTTTTCACTCTTTAATCGTTAGCTTATACATATTTATAAATATGAGATGGTCATATATAAATAGATAAGAACTTCAAAAATTGAGCAAACACAAATGATTAACGATGTCCCTTATTTTCGACAAGAGGGATTGCTCAAGTGATAAGCACTCTCCACCTCCAATTCTAAGATTGTGGGTTCGAGTCAAGAGCGAAAAATGGGAACTCCCGAGGGGGTAAATGAACAAAAAAAAAAAGAGGTTAATCTCTTGATTAATCAGTTGTAGCACCATTTATAACTTGCTAGTTGCTACAAAGCCTATGTGGAACAGGTATTAACATGAAAGAATAGTATCATGAAACCCAACACCCTTATTTATTAACTTCCTTTGCACCACAAGTAGAAAAAAAAATTAAATTAATTAGGGGATGAAATGTTCTAATATGAATATCTTCCAGCTAGTCTAATGTGCCTTTGGCAATGATTCAACAAGGAAATTAAAGAAACTAATTTGTTCTCAAAATAAAGGTGAATTGGTGATATTGTAATGTAAATGACTAAGAGTAGGGACTTCTCGGCGCGAACTTCAATACGAATACCGGGACATCATATGCATGTGGTCATCTTCACATGAAGATTCTATTACCTGATGAACTAAAGTCTATGTCAGACTCTCTTAAAACTCAATATTTCATTACTAAACAATTGTATATATTTGTATTTTCTTTTTGGTCGATACGTGCATACGTATTTTGTAGTACTATATTTTATTTGCCCCATGTTAACTGGACTTTAACTTGTTGAAGCTGAACAAGTTATCCTGTAAGCTTATTCACTAAAAAATGGGGATAATTATAAATTGATGTACCATAAATTCACCTTTCCAATTTGGATGTGACATCAGAAAATGGTGGACATGCCAAGAAGTGAATGTTCATCACGTGAAAAGTTGGGCAAGCCAAAATATTTGGAGAGCACAAGTAGATCTCTCTTCTTATCTAAATCTGATCAATAATTATTAGTATTATTATTACTACCAATTAGGAGAAATGGGGGATTAATGAAAAGACTTTGACTAGAGATAATAATGTAGGTTCATTTGGAAACTTTGAAAAGACTAATTATGGAACATATGAAACAAAAAGCTCAAACACTAAGGCATAGGTACGGGACTTAATTAACCATCATTAGGTTATCAACTAATTAGGAGCCCCTTTTTACCCCCATCATTGATAATCCATTTGCCTCCAAGCGCCCAAAATAATGACGGCCTCTAGTACACTACTAAAAAAGAGTTAAAAGCCGAGGGTCGATTCCAACGAATAAATTCGATTTTTTGGGAAAAATTGATGTCAAATCAATGCATTAACACCCGTTAAAATTTGTTTCGTCGGAATTATAAAACCCACGGACAGGTTATTTTTCAAAAAATCAAAAAATATAGCTACTTGGAATCCAATTCCGAGATTTTCTATGACTTTGGACAATTCTATCACGCAACCACACATGCTCTTTGATAAATTATTTCTATTTTTTTATTTATACTCTTCAACTGCAATTTTGCACTTTAAAATCGACGGAGTCTCTTGGTAAAATAAAAAATAAAAAATCGAGGGACTGCATCATTTTTCTTTAAAAATAAATAAATAGAAAAAGCTTTTTTTATAATTTTTGGGCGAAAGAAACCGACGGATGTTTCTATTAAAAAAATTGACGGACTAGGTTGGTTTTCCCTCTTTTTTTTTTAGCGATTCTATCCGTTGACTTTTATCCGTCGATAATTTGCATTATTTTTAGTAGTGGTACTCCATCCGTTTCATTTTACTTGGCCTCTATATCAAAAATAAATTTTTATTACTTTTGTTTTCATACTATTTTTAGTATTAAATTGCTATATAAAGTATAGTAATCAAATTTAGAGTCTCAAATCATTATTAACAAGGTTAATTTAGAAAAATATACTTTTAATTAAAACTTTTTTAAGAAATGTGCGTAGATTCAAGCAATATGAAACGGAGTCAGTACTATACTATTTTCTTAAAGTTCATGTTAAAAGTTATAAACGTATTACTATCAAATAGTACCAATGCATTATTTTGAAACGGACAATCATATGTATAATGAAATAGTCCGACACTTCTCTCACTTATTCATTTTACTTGTCAAAAAGTTTTTCCATTGTATGTCCTTTCAAACAGGGGCGGATTTATTCTCTAAGGGGTCATTTAGTAGTTGGATAAGAATAAAGTTATTCATGTATTAAATTATATATAACTTATACGATATTTGGTAGATGGATAAGAAATAAGTTATTCAGGTATAAAATTAGTACGAGGTTTAGTTTGCAATTTTAAAATCCGCATAACTAATACATGTATTATGAGGAAATTTGTGTATTATTTATGCAGAGTAGAAGATGGAATTATTAATACTGGTATAACTAATACATGTATAAGTAATACCCGCATATCTAATACCCGCATAACTAATACTTGCATAACTAATACCTGCTACCAAACAACCCCTAATTGTAATGATGCATGACGCGAATTCACAGTCTCTCCGTCAAATTAGATATTTTATGTATATTTTTTTTAGAATTAATCAAATATTATTTATAGTCTTCATATTTTAAAAAAGCTAAATGGTGTACCTGATCGAATATTAAGTTATTTAATTAAACCTTCATTTTTTTTTTATAACTATTGATAATAAATATTACAAGTAAAAGAGAACGCTACGAGCAATTCTTTTCCATATAAAGACTCATTAGTGCCAAAGTTTCACAAATATTAATAGTTGCAATGATTTAGGTGATCAAATTCTGTACCTATGCCAAATTTTCAACCCACAGGCTACCCCCATTTTAAGATGGTTATGTATCAACTTTTTGGAAAAGGGATTAATTTTCGAATATTTTTTCAAAAAAAAACAAAGAAAGAAAAAGAAGAAGGAGAAGCTTTTGGAGTATTCTGGTGGGGAAATAAAGGATGAGGAAAGGCAGTATTTATTTAAGAAGAAAACTAGTACTCCTCGTTTCCTTTTATTTGACTTCTCTATCGAAAATAAATAAGTCGTTTTACTTATTTATTTTAGTAAATTATTTTTTTTTATACTATTCTTGATATTAAATAACTACTAGAATATATGATGACTCTTTTTATTTGTGTTGAAAAAAATTATTAGTAATTAAATTTAGAATTTCAAAATATCATTAATAAAGTTAATGTAGTGAAATACACCTTTAATTATATTTTTCTAAGTGGAATAATAGTAACCTTTTCACTTTAATTATCTCCGTAATCTCTGTTAAAAAAGAGACACTTTTACACTTTATTTTTTTTGGTTGTAATTTTAGTGATTAAAGTATCTTTAGTTACCGACCATTTGAATTTGGATTTCTTCTGCTCAATCTTTCATTATAAAAAAATTAAATTTCTCTTTTGCTAATTGTTTTTGGGAGACACCATCATTACAATTCCACCAAAAATTGCATGTGTGGGATTTCTTTAGTAGTAGTTATAAGATGGATATCTCGTTGGTTAACAGAAAGAGTCATATTTACTTTAATTTTTGTTATTGCAAATGGGGATATGTAATGATACTGTTTCCATGGTTGTATGCCAAACACTTTGAACTTCTTTTCTTTCAAGTTTGCCCCATTTTTCTCTTTTGGTTCTTTTTAAATCCATGTGCTTTGGAGGGAAAATAGAAAGTATACATACTTATATCTATCTGCTTAGTAGGGAAAATATGAAGTGTATATATAATGGCCAGAAGGGTGCAAAGAGATATTGCCACTTGCTCCCAATTGACCATCGATTTCGAAGATGAAACTTGAAACTCAAATTTTTAAGTTTTTAAAGTTGTAATTTTTGAAATTTGAAATTTTTAGGTCGTGAAATAGAAAATCAGGTTCCTGGTGAACACCCCTAAATTGCTATAAATGCACATTCTCTATAGATAATAAATCTGTTGGTAGATTCATACTTTTTACATAGTTATGCTTTTTGGATTTAATAAATCCATAGGGTAACTAATTTCTCAGATGCCTATTAGCACCATTTGGCCAAATCTATATAAGATCATAACTTTTCACTTTTCAACCTTCTCGATAGTATAGAACACACTCTTTTAACCCACTTTTTGGGGATTTCTACTTTTGAAATTATCCTAACTAGATTCTTTTTTTCTTAGATGACAGTCCACTTAATTCCCAATATTAAAAAATAGGCAAAACCCTGATTCTACCATGAGCACCTCATGGAGAATTTTAGTAGCTCAATTGGTTGGACTATCGGAACTTTCACCTTGTTGGTAAGAGTTCGATTTCCCACGTTGTAATTCCTTTCTCCTAACCCCCAAATTTAATCAAAAATTATGCTTGATAGTAGGATTAATGATTAGGACATTAGTGATCCAGTTAGATCAATATGCATGTGACAGTCTTTATAAAATAAAGATTAGTTGATCTCATTAACTAAATCACATACATAGATGATGCATATGGAGATATGATCATTGAACAGACTCATTGGATAATTCCTAATGGTTAGAATTGTCATAAACTGTCACTAGGATATTATCTTGAAGAATGTGATGTAAGAGTTTTTTTTTACCTGAGATTATTATATTGTAATTATCAAGTTATTTATTATACTTTGATACCAGATTCATGTCCATATGAAAATGGTTGAAAGAATATTGGGTATGATTAAATATTTATAGAATTAATGATTGATGCAAGATGGAATCTGTCAACTCTTGGTAATGAATTTAAGTTCTATGTTGTCATGTATTATAAACGACTAATCAAGACCTTTGCCAGGAGTGGACAGTCGAATGAAAGAAAAAAAGTGTGTCTTAGGTCATTCAATAGTAGATTATAATCTGACATGCACACATAATTGATCACCTATTGGAATTTGACAGTCAGGCCATATCCTAGGGTGATCCGGAGCTATAAGGACCGAAGAAAATACTACATTATTCTTCTACATGTTCTTGAGAATAGATTGCATACTTCATGCTATCCGATCGTTAAGGAGTATTGCTAGACGCCAACCTTGATTAGTATATTAATATGATCAATTTAATACCAGCTTAGTTTTGAACCTATGAAGTCGCACATCAACGAGTGTTTTGATTTTTATTAATGAATTAATTATTTTATTGTCTGATAATTAAATTAGAAAATTCAATTAGTCACATAAATAAAATATTAGTTCAAATAAAATAGTATTATGTTCTTTACTAGCATTGCTAATATGATGAATATTGTGAATAAATTAAAATATATATATTTAAAATAAAAAATTAAATTATATCTCTTGATTGAAATATTTATATGTGACATATATATTTGATACTTATAATTAATAATTATATATATAAGGTATATATATATATAATATATTAATAAAGGTGGCTTATTAATCCAATTTGGATTTGGATATCAAATAGGAAAAGGACATGGCATGACCACTCGACCAAAGTAATTCTATCAAAAATGACCATTTTAAAATAATGTCATTATATGGCCATTCGGTATAGAAATGTATAGGTCATGTATATAAATAGTATAATTGATGTATATAATATGTATCTGTATAAGATTTCAATAGAAACTATATAGAATGTGTATAAAAACTGTATAACTATGGTATATAAGATGTGTATAGAAATTATATCATTATTGTATAGAATATGTATAGCGACTTCGATCCTAGCCCCTATCAAATATGAGAAGTCCATTAACGTGGACTTGTTGTTCACGTACATAACTCCTTGAAGGACTCGGGGAACTAATCCTTAACATCCAATTTGGAATTGGATTTATAAAGTTTAATATAGAATTAAACTTTTACTCCAAGTAAAATTATTATCTTAATCAAATAGAAATTTATAGATAATTTTATATAAAGGGTAATGAGAAAAATTCAATAGTAATTGATTATGAGAAAAAGTTTTTCATAAGAAACGATTTTCATTCTGAAAAAAGGCGTGTGAATACCATATCAAATCAAGAGAGAAAATATTATGAGTTGAGATTTTTGAGGAAAAATTCAATACAATATTCGTAATTCTCGCGAATTTGGTTGATTAAAGAGTTGATAGCAAAGATCAATCTCGGTGTGGATACACATAAAGTATTCATACTATCGAAGAAATTTCAATTACGACTACCGTCAACAGGCTTGTCTTGAAACCTATTCAAATGTTAATAAATTTTAAACGCAAGTAGATCTGTCTAGGGTTGCATTATATCTTTCGTTGCGTGTTATAAACACCCAACTACCGTACAAAAACTTCATGTACAACAAAAGGAGAGTATGGGTGTCAAATGTATGAGTTGAACCAGACTTGGGTGAATTAAAATCAATTGAGTCAATAAATAGCGTACGATCCAACCATAATTTATATTTTCATATAAACTTGTGTCCGGTATAATTTGCACGTACTTGCTCATGTTTAACATATGTAATACTTCCTCCAGTTCACTAGTTTTGTCATCCATGTTTGAACACAGTTGAATTTTATTGTGAAATCTAAATCTAATTCGTGTCAAAATTAAGTAAAAGATTTTAAATATTTTATCAATGAGATACAAATAGCTAAAAGAATGTTGATAGAATGAGTAAGTTAAAATCTTTTACCCTTTATTAAAGGCATAGGAATATATCAACAAATTAAAGGAACATCGTATTAGTCACGAAGTGAGTGACAAATTCACTGTTTAAATCCGACAATAATCAAATGATTATTCGACGTTGTTTAGATTCAATACCAGAAACCACATAAATTAATTTGTTCAAAGACCACCAATAACCCACAAAATAATACTTACTATATTCATCTCAAAAAACATAAGTGGTACATCACAATAAAAACTCTGTAGTCTGTACTGTTACTTGGGCCAACGATTTGGGCTTTAGCATTTGTTAACAATTGGGCTGCAGAAAATAAACGAGTAAGACTAGAGGAGCCAAGCAGGCTATTGGGGAAGTACATAAATACAAGTAAATAAGTTGTACTCCCTCCGTTTCAAAATGAGTGATCTATTTTGACTTGACACGGAGTTTATGAAAATAAAAAAGATTTTTGAATCTTGTAGTCTTAGATTAAAGATATGTCAAATGTACTGAAATGCCCTTTAATCCTGTGGTTCTGAACATGCCATGTGAAAAGTTGAAATTAAAGAGTTACTAAAAAGGTAAATGGTCATTCTTTTTTAAACGGACTAAAAAGAAAAGTAGGTCCAATAAATTGAAACAGAGAGAGTATTTCATAACCTACAACTATTAACTAAAGGGCTTGGTACATGATATATATTTGAGCAGACATTATTGTATTCATATATTAGGTATATTGAAGAAGCACAATACGTTATTCATATATCATTTATATACTGTACATTATATATCAAATTTAAATTTATATTGAGTTAATTTTCCTATCTGATGGAGGAGAGGAAAAAAAATTGAAGAATAAATATGTGAACGGCAAACGGCATAAAGGAAGCCAACTTTTGTGGAATGAAATGTCAGTTATTAATTAAAATTTATATTTTAGTGGGACTCCATACTTAATTACGAAGTTTTTCCATTTTGATGCATTTCTTGAGATATTTTAGGAATATGAAAACTTGTACACAATGTAATTAAAAAGTTAAAAGCTAGAATATATTATATTTATGTAATTTTCTAAAAGTAATGGTAACTTTCTAAAATAGCGTTGTTTTGTCTAATTTCCGCATTTTTTTAAATTTCAGTTATCAGATTAACTGATAAATTGACTCACCGAAGTGGAATTGAATTTGGTCCATTTTTTTCGATTGTATCCCACCCCTACTAATTGTAAATGTGTACCCTATGGTGAGTCTTAATTACCAATCAAGGAGAATATCACAAAATACAAACAGAAAGAGCAGAAGAAAAGTTTTGCTAGAGCTACTGCTGTTATGTTAACTGCTACTACAATAAAAACACTATTACCCAGCTTTCGCTTCATTTTCGATGCGCGATTTTTAGCCAGGGGCGATATAAGTAAGTTTCAGTGGCGGAGTCATTATTTTTTGCAAGGGATTTCAAAATATGAGAGAAATAAACGTAAGTAAGGAGATTCAACATTTACTTCATCTTAGATGTTAGTGCACTTGATTGGAGGGCAAACCATGCATAAATTGAACATCATCAGTTAATGAATTGCACATTAAATTGCAGAGATATACCATCTAAATGTACAAATTAATCGACTATATATCAGAACGATTTAGAGTATATACACCAATTTGTTATGGTTTTCGAAGAACAAGAAGGAAAGTGATAGGCCTAATTTCGTCTTTGGCCATTTCTTCATCAACCAATCTACCATATTCCTTAAACAATCCTTCTATAATTGCTTCTCCAAAATGGTGAGCTACCATTGATTCTTGGATTGACCTAACTGTCATAGCCACCATTGTTCCATAGCTCATGCCTTTTCCAATTGTTTTCTCTATTTCAAACATTTCAAGCCTATCCACTTCAAAACACCCGTTTTCCCTTGCTACTTCTTCTATCTCTTCCTTGCTTGCTGCATAAAAATGTACTTCGTATGAATCTAGCTTTTCCTTTTCCACTTCTCCCTGTGAAAATAATGACATATAGTTAGAATATTCCAAGAATCAAGCGTTTGTTTTAGACCACAAAATTCAAAATTCTTCATTTCTTTCTTAAATTTTGTGTCAAGTCAAACGTTGAGACAGAGGGAATAGTAAAGTATAAATTACTAATGACCGAGGATTACCTTACTAACTAAATTTGCTAATGCTTGATAGAGGATTTTCCAGAAGAAAGAATTTCCTCTATCAACATGATTAAAACCTTCTCTTCCCAATAGAATCAGCACCATTTTTCCTCCATTAACAAGCTCATCTGACCTTGATTGGAGGAACAATGAAAAGTCTTCCTTAAACTGGTCAAAGTAAACTTTGGAAACCTCCTCAGGACTGTCTTCAGATATGTATATGCTGTTTTTGTTCAAGGAATTCCCCTGTTCATCATACAGTCCTCGTGGAACCTAAGACAAAAAAAATAATTATGAGCATAAAGAAATAGTTATATATTCAAGTAAATTCATTTAATTACCGTGATTCCTAATCTAGAATACTTCTATCCACTATAGTGAAAGATCTTTCACTTCACCATAGCAGCGACCTCGTTAACCTTCTCCACCAGTTAGTCTAACCACAAGGATCCCCTCCTGCTTATCCACATGTCGAGTTACCTTGTAATAATTGTTTTGGAACTATTTTCTGTTTATACTCTCATCCCCTTTCTTCTATGGCCTCTAATCCCTTTTCTTAATAACCCTAATCTCGCTTCTATCCTTTTTGGATCTTTAAGCTTTCCATTGCATTGGAACAATGATCCAAATAATCTTTAAAGTTTTGAATTTGAAAATGCCGCCAACTGAATTGTATCAACATCATAGCATTAGGGACACTTTGTATAATCCAATGTCTTTTCTTCAAATGGCCTAACCCTCACAAATAATGCTATAATTAGTTTGAGCTTTCAATCAAAGGAATTAGTTCTTTGTTCGTTGTTGAGCATTTAAGGATAGTCATTTTCACGCCTCAAAGTCCTTTTCTTCCATTTATATTAGTAAATACTAGCATGCTATAACATGTTAATTATACTAACAGTGTAAAACTTTATACCTGAAACTAAAAAAATGATAACCAAATGGAGTGTATTACTCTTTATTAATTTAATTGAAGAAACTAACCTTGGAAAGCCAGTGCAAACTATAAGAGGAATAGATAAAGTGCAAGCAATGATCTGGAAAAAGTCTTCCATAAAATGAGCCAGGATAAGCAGCTACATATATATTTGAAGTTCCTCTACTTTCATGATTATTTCCTTTCTGCTTTAACCATTGATGAAATTCTGGCAAAGCCTGGAAGATTGCGTTGAAATCGTTCGTCGGAAGGTCGTTCAAAAATACCCTGAACTCCGGTGCAGATTGCTGAAATGTGTTCCTTCTGGTACCTTCGATTTTATCCAGGATGTCTTTAATGTTTGACAAAGTATTAGGTCCTGAGGAACAACCTAAGTCAGCTATGCCTATGCTTTTAGGCTTTGTTGCTAGATAAACTTGTTCCACTGTCTCTAGAGTTATATGTTTCACCATATCAGATGCCTTTTTCTGCATAAACAAATACTTCATAAGTCCATTTGAAAACAGTTTAATTAACAACATTTCTATTTATATGTGATGATTATAAAAGAAAGAGAGAGAGAGAGAGACCTGAAGTGAAGAATTTCTGGAATAGCTAGTTTCTCCAACTCCTCCAGTCATGTGGAAGACTTTCTCAACATCCATGGTGATGTGAGTATGAGAGATTCTTCACGCTTTGCCCTCAATTGTGTTTGCCATCCCCTTTTATAAAGGAGAAAAAGGGGAGTGGTTTTCACTTATTTTGGCGTCCTCATATATATATATCTAGGGTGTTCATGGTACGGGTAAAAATCGACTCAGACCGAAAAATCAAATTAAATCGATTATTATTTGGTTTGGTTTGATTTTACATTTTTAATAATCGATAATATTTATTTTGTGTCACGACCCGAGACCAAGCTCTAGACGTGACGGGGAACCCAGACCAATGAAGGCCTGAGAAGACCCCTTAACATTCATTAACAAGCAGATTCAATAAATAAAGAATTTGCGGAAAAAGGACCCATTTGAGAATATCATTTAAAACATATATAAAAATTAACCAAGTGTTGGAAATAAAACGTTTAAACAACATCTACATAGGTCTACGAAGCCTCTAACATAAGAATGAAATATCTATACCAAGACATGACCCCGACAATACCATAAAGATAAAACCAGAGTCAAATAAGAATTTAGATCGCCTCCCGAAAGGTGGAGAGCTCACCAAAAGTTAAACCTGTCTGATCGAACCTAGTGTTGTATAGTACCACGAGAAGGTGCCTTTGAACCTACATCATAAAACGATGTAACCGCCCGAAGACGGTCAGTACGTGGAATGAAGTGGTACACAGAACAGAAAATAGATACTATTGTGATATTCAACAGTGCATGTAAAAAGTGTGTGTGTAGAGTGAGCTGTCACCTTTTAGAGTTGGTTAGTTTGTTGAGTCGGTTAATTTGTTGCGAGAAATAACAACATTGTATACTCCTCCTCAATTCAATTCAATAACACAAAAATATCTTCTCCTCTCAATTATGTTCTCTCTAATAGATGCTCCATAGATTAGAACTAGTAAGCTAGAGTTGCTGCAGAATTAAGTGTAGTTTCACAGATACGATGTACTTTATCTGAAAAATTGGCATTTAAATACTTCCAATACATTAAACAATAAATATCCATAGAAAATTCTATTATGAGCAAACAATAAACATTATATCTGTTACTTTTGAACTAGATTGTATCACCGATTTCTATTTAATACCACGGGCTATGTGGGTCCGATCAACGCTCGATCGGCTAAGCCCCAACCCATGTTTACCGCATGAGTCGAGATTTCAATATAATATGGCCAGTACAATCGTCCTCGTAGAGGAAAAGATAAGGTCGTCCCAACTTAGGATCGAACCATACCTATGTCGGTAAAACACAGGTTTCGGGTGCTGAGACGTTTAGCCTCACACCTTTTCGGTTAACCATCTAATTCTCTTAGAGCCCAAATTATTGCTATTTTCAATATCTTTAAAAACATCCTTCAATAATACAATTTCGTTAAGGCATAATCCGTTATTGGTATCGTCATACCAAGACTTGAAAGTCGTTCATTTCATCAATATAGAACCCATAGGATCTGTCAACAATTCAATATGCCCATTTCATAAAATTCGTATAGTAAAACAATAATTTCTGTCTCAATCCATTCCATTCGTAAAATCCATTAGAATAACAATATCTTTCAAAATCCGTAAATCACTTTGAAGACTTTTGGATATTAAGAAGAACAAGCAAAAATCTTTCAATCCCCTCTTTGAGTACCATTCATCACGTAATCTCTTAGTATTTTCAATTAAAAGTTAGGGAATAACATTTTTCATGAGTTTTCCTCAAAGTTAGTAAAACCATACTTGTAACCCTAAGTTCATAATCAAAATAGTATAAATATTTACCAAAGGGTTTGAAAACCATAACGTTTATAAGATACTTTGAAAAAGGATCGTTCTGCGTACCTTGGAGAAGAAGATTGTGGAGAGGAACTCTTGGAATAGAACCCTAGCCTTTGATATCTCTGAGACTTGGAAGATTGATGTTTTGAGGAAGAGGAGCGTTTGAAACCATTGTGGAAAGAAGTTTTCCGTAAAAAAATTACCCTAGGAGTCCTATTTATAGGCAATCCCAATTAAAATCCGGATTGGTCTAGGAAAGAAAAGACACGCCAGAAAAATGGATGCTAAAACGGTTCATTTTGATCACAAACGGACCGTTTTCGAAGGCGTTTTAACTTTCAAAATTTTTCGGGTTTCCGGCTCCAAAAACAGTCAGAAGAACGGACCGTTATCTCAGAAAATGGTCCATTTTCCTTTCCGTTTTAACTCCCAAAATTCGACGGTCGTCTGTACAAACTGACGTATTCTCGGTAAATTGATCATAACTTTTTACTCCTGATTCGGATTAATGCACGGTCGGTGGTGTTGGAAAGAAGACTCGAAGACCCTTAATTTGGTTGGTCATGGGCCACCTAACTCTTTATATTCTAGGATTAATGATCGTTTATAACCATAACACCTAGTTACAAGGGAATCTTTCCGGGTTCAACTCTAATTACACGTGAAAAACGATTGAAATCCTAGCTCAAAAGTTTGGGGTGTTACATTTTGATTTTGCTTTTACTAAAATTTTTTGAAGAAATAACCAAATCGAAACGACAAATTATATTACATATTTTTTATAATTATATATACATGATTTATTATTTTTTATGAATAATTTTAATTATCTTATATATGTTTTCATCAAAATTTATTTATAATTTAAATATCTTGTATTAGAGTATGCCATTTTATTGTTTTATGTAGTAACCTCACAATGTATTTTTTTTCTTTATAAAAGAATTGTTGTCTTTCTTTTTCCGTTTGAATAAATCGTTTCTTTTATTTTCATGTATGATTAATAACCAAATAACCGGACCAAGCCGATCCGAAACCGATAACAACCAAATCGATAAATGTATATTATGTTTGATTTGGTGTGGTTTTAAGAATTTAAAAACCGATTATATTAGTTTGGTTTTGATTTTGACCAATAACCAACCCGTGAACACCCCTACTTGTATCTATCAAGAGTATATAGTTAGAGAAATAAATAAATAAAATACACAAGATATTCAACTCAAAATAGTCATATTTTATTTTGATAACTCTATTATAACTAGGGGTGTGCACAAATCAGATCAACTCAAATATTTGAATCGATTCAAAACAATTTGGATAATACGATTTGAATTATACAGTTTGAATTGATTTACGAATTCGATTTTAGAATATTACGAATTTTTGATTTGAATATGATTGGATGTGTTTACAATCCGAATCGATTCGAGAAATCGAAATTTATAACTGGTAAGTAAATAAAAGTACATATGAGTTTTGAATTTTCAGTTTTGAGCCATTATGGCTGAATTTTAATGCCACTTTAAACTTGCAGTGCAATTTTATTTTTAATTATTTAAGGCCTAACTTTAAGATTTTGTTACTTTTTATTATGTTTGCTCTAAAATTGAAATGAAAATAGTAGCTTGTTGAAATTTCAAAAATGAACAAATCGATTTGTAAAATCGAATCAAAATAATAAAAAATTAATCGAATTGGACCTAGAATGGATCGAGTTAGGATGAGGATTTTAACAAATCGAAATTTAAAATTTCAATTTGATGATGACCGAAATCGAACCGAATCGATTTGTGCACATGCCTAATTATAACCAACTTTCATATATTATCTACTTTTATTAGTCAGTCTACATAAATTGAGTAATTATAGGATTTTGATTCCAATCACGTAGACTATCCTTATCCTTAACCCTACAAACTCTGTATTCGATGGTATTGATGAGGCTTAAATTTAACCAATCTCTGTATTCGATGGCATTGATAAGGCTTAAATTTAAAGAGTTTGGTTAAAGTTAAAACGGAACCCTTGAATTTGAAGAGCAATTATTCCTTTAGAATTTGTTATAAGTATCACTTTTTCTTGTACTTAATTACTCCATTATTATGTCCAAAGCAAAACACTTGTCGAAAGGGGTTATAAATTCCATTTCCAAGTACTGTATGAAAGACTAATGAGGACAAAAGCCTTTTTTTTTATCGCACTTTACTATTCATATATGACGTATGGTTCTGCTCAAGCTTCTTCTTTAGCATTTTGCGTGAAGTAACCAACTAAAGATCGATCAGAATCGAACTGTCTACCACTTGCCATATATACTTTTCCCCCCTTCTTTAGGTTCCACTACTATTTTGGCTCGTAGTGCAAGAACGGATTAATTAGTGTTAGAGTCCGTTATAGTCTCACATTGATTGGGAAATGAATCCATAGTTTGCTTATATGTACTTGGACAATTCTTCACTAATGAGCTAGTTTTGGAGTTGAACAGGGACCAAATGTCATACCTTTACAATTAGTTTCATGGTGATCAATCACTACATTTGCGTTTTGGCCACTTCACTAATCACTAATCTGATGATGATGAAGAAAGAAAATAGTAATAGAAGAATGAACCTCACTTCTTATCCCCGAAATTGATGTAACTGATTGGTCAAGAATCGAAGTTGATTTGCTTTATAAAAAGAAGATATTAATGAACTTTTATGAAATGATTTCATGAGATTCAACCAATTGTCTTTATCATGAAATATCACTGAGAAATAGGAATTTGGGTTTATTTCTAGTATGGAATGAGTCAATTATCCACTTTGGTATGTTATTGAACAAAAATAGTGATATTGTTTCTCCATTGATCAAGAATTTTGATTTTTGGGAAGTATATAAGAAGGGTTTCAAATGAACAATTTGAAGACGTAAACATCTCTAATAATAAATTAGTGCAAGATTATGCAACCCCCCAACATTCATCAAGGGTGGACCCTTGCCTTATTTGCGCATATATATGTCCTTGTGTTTGACTCTGAGCAAATTTGAATGGGCAATAAAGCCTAGTGTTGTGGCTGTGTTGAGTGCGTTGCTCATCATGTTGCGCGCTTTATATGTAGTGTTTTCTGCCATGGACATTGGATTAGACACTCAACTCACCACAACTCTTCTTTTTATTTTCTGCCTTCTTTTGCTTTAAGCGCAAGTCAAATCAACTTGTTCCATATGGAATATTGAGTGGAAGAGTAGTGATTAAAGAATTTCCGACCAAGTGCTCATCCAATCGCTGGCGTTTATACACGTGTCATTTGAGGGATTATAAATAGGAAAAAAAAATGAATCTTTGAATTGGGGTGGGGGGCCATGATAGAGATTCTTTATTTGCGTTGAGGCCTAATATTGCTTGCCTGGCCTTTTTGTTGCTCCAAATAATGTAAGAGTAATCTCTTATTTATTCATAGGCTCATTAATTACCTTTGATAAAAGGTAGTCGTAATTAGAGATATCATTATTATTTTTTGGTTTTCTACAAGCATGCACTTGATAATGCGGTGGTCATGATTAATCCTAATTCTGGTGCAGAGTACTATGCTCTATTGTTTTAGCAATGGATGCGAATGTGAATGGCAAGATAAAATTATTCAGACGTTTGTGATATTGTTATTTGAGTTTTGAGTAATGGCCAAAACAATTAAGTAGTACACCCTCCATTTTTATTTGTCCGGTATTTATTTGACACCATCTTTAAGGACCAAAAAATAAAATGACAATCTTAATATGTCACTCTCTCAATATAATAAATTCAATGTTTTTGAAAAATGACATTAGGAAGTAAGTGATATATATCTGTTAATTTTCTAAATAGAACGAGTAAAACTGGAATTCTATTTTTAATATACACATAAAATGGACGGTGGGAGTCTATAATACGGTACTGATTAGTAGAATTTGTAGACCGCACAAAGAGGAAGGAGCAGCACATGAAGGAAAAGATCCAATAAGCTTAAGAAATGAAAGTTATCCACCAAAGAGCTATGAAAAGATAGTCTTTCATCTTTTTTTATCAAGCCTTGGAGTCCCCCCCCCCCTCCACACCCTCTCCTTTTCAGACTTTTGCTTACCCCCCCCCCCCCACATAATGCTTTTAGCAATCATGTTGTTTGCTTGTTGCCATAGAATGCACTTGAACCTAAATTTTACGCTCAATAGTCCGTGCCACCCATTCTAACTATATTACCCTATTAAAACTCCAATCCCCTCATATCACTACGACTTGTTGGTATATGGACCAATTAGAATGAGGTTTATAAGATGCAATGTGCATGGCTTTTTACAATCAAATTCTAACGCATATGGGCGGCTCGTTAATGTGACATCTAGCACTAAGATTGCCCGGGGTTCTTCATTCTCAAAAAGTGACAATTTCCCACGTAAGCATAAGCTTGAGAATAATTTCTGCTATCACTTTACATAATTTAATAAATCGGTCTATACTTGTAGCTACCCGGGGTCACAGTTTCACAAGATGTTGGTATGGATCATACTATAGAACTAACCTCTGTACCAACGTCTCCTAAACTGTGGCCCAAAGTGAAGTCACAAAAGATGAACTCACCGGGATGATGAACTTTTTTTGGGAGAAAATGTTTTGGGAGTATTGAAGTTGCTATATACTAGGAGTAGTTAGTAATTTCAACTTTATTCGGTACCATGTGTGGTTTCGGGGATTTTATTTTTTTTGCCGTAAGCATAGTCATCTTAATTCTTTATTTTTCTCACTATTCATTTACCTCCTCCCTCCCACCCCCCAAAAAAAAAAAAAAAAAATTAACAGAGAAAATTGGTTTAGTTGTTGAGTTCAACATATGACACTTGACTAATTGGATCCAAGCAAAGTCCATATTGTTATGATAAAACATTCGAGAAGAAACATCAAAGTCAATACAAAATGCGGGGAAAGAAACAAATGGAGTAGAAAAGATCAAACGTTGAAAATTATTAAAATAATACTAGCATTGTTTTCTAAGACGAAAGAAGACAATTGGAAGGAATTAGCATTTATTAGAGAACAAAATCAGAAGAGGGTGAACAACCCAAAGGTTGATCTCTTAGTTGGTTGAGTTTTATTGCTTTCTCTGAGTTGACAAAATCATTGTTAATTTTTTTCTATTAGATCCAAAAATAAACCTTCTTGCTAATGGTGCAAAAGACTGTATTGAAGGTTGATGTTTCTTGTGATAAATGCAAGAAGAAGATCCTCAAAGCAGTTTCAGGTCTGCCAGGTACGTATTGCAACTTTTCTTAATTAATTTCTTATTTCTGTTTTAATTTTGTGACTTTGTTTTGTAATCTGGATTGCTATTTAAAAATCTATACTAACTAATTAAAGTACTATGTTATTTCATATATCTACGTGTATATTAATTGTTCATAGGTACATTTAAAAGGTGTATGAAAATTGTTTCCTCAAGACAGTTGAATAAACATGCGTACAATCTTCTCTAGTTCAAGACTATGGCTATTGATTATCATTAGGTGTAAATCTAAAGACTAAATGTCTAAATTGGTTCGAATATTGTCTCTGAATGTCCCATTGATATCATTTTACATGTCGGTATTATAACTTGGGGAATCAAACAAACTTTTATTTGATTAGTGTATTTATAACTATAAAATTAGGTTTTAGAGTTATTTATGACCCGATTAATTTAACGTTAACCAATTCTCATCCTACGGCTACTTGGTTGTAAACATGCAATTTATGAAACTGAACTCTAGAATTTGATATTGAAGGCGTGGAAAAAGTTGAAATTGATGGAGCAAAGGGAACTTTGAGTGTAACGGGTGATGCTGACCCATACGAGGTCATTGTGAGATCAAGGAAAGCTGGGAAATTTGCTGAAGTGGTTAGTATTGGGCCTCCACCAGCTCCTCCAAAACCAGATGGACCGAAAAAGCCCGAAGAGAAGAAGCCTGAACCGAAACCCAAACCCGAGCCCCAGATGTACGGGCCTCCACCTCCCATCATGCCCCAAATCTGCCCTTGCTGTCAGAGATTACCACATGTCTTTCACGTGACACGTAGGGAAGAACCCACCCCACAATGCTCTATTTTGTAGTTGCACAGTTTTGGTAGCAGACAAGTTCATAATGTCACCAACATGGACCAATCAGTGTTATAAGTTTGAAATATATAGGGCGGATCTACAGTACCGGTTGAAAACTTTATGATTACTATGTCCAATTTTTCCAATTTTGTAGCTATCACGAAGGAAGAACAACTTTTTTTTTAGTTGCTATCAATTACTATGCCCCATTTGTTCCACAATAAAATTTTGTAACTACACTAGGAACTTCTTATGCATCTTCCTAATGGACCCATTTGGAGAAGTTTGCTGCTATTCATCCTGCAAGGCTGTCAAAGTTATTGGACACCCACTTCTTAATCTGGGGATATGGGCTTTTCTTTCCAGGCTGCGATCTAGATCGTCAACTGTCCACCTATACAACCATGACAGTATATGCAAGTTAATTATCATAGGAAATTAACGCAGAATGGAAATTGGAAAAAATGATAAATTACTTTAAGATTTACTCACTTGTATCCACTTGTTAATCTGTGCAAAAATACCAACATGGTCACTTTTGCCATGTTAATTCCCAAGCAAGTTCGTGGTCCTGATCCAAAAGGAATAAAGCTATATGGCTTTTGCATTTCCTGAATAAGAGAATTATGTATATTACTATTCCATGATTAAATAGTGTTCATAAAATTACAAGGTTTTCCAAGATAATTAGCAAATAGAAGTTTAGTACATCGAATCTTGAAGGGTTGAACTGCATAGGGTCTTTGTATAATGTTGGATCGTAGTGTATGCATGTCGTGTCTATGTTGGCATGCCACCCTTTCTTTATTTCAAAACCTGTCGTAAACATAACGAAAAAATTAGCTGTGACATGAATCTTGTTTTTGTAATTTACTGTGGAATTAGAACCAACTAACAGAGGAATTCTCATTTGTTTAAGTTCAAAGAATTAATATTGTCATTGCATGTTATTGCAAATCATGGAGTAATGTGCTAACGATAAACTTGCCTTCAATACTGCAGTCATTAAGTGCAACTCGAGGGAACCATAGCAGGACATTTGACATCCTCAATGTCTCTTTCACAACCTATGTATCGAGAAATTAATAGAGTGACATCTTATCTGATACTGGTGCAGATATAATATAGTGAAAAGCACCAAATAATTTTGCAGTAGTAAGAGTAAAATAAATCAAGAACAATCATACGGCGTAGTTTCTACAAACCTTTGATGCATAGGACATGCTATTGAGATCATCCATGGTAAGTAAGGCTCCATTAGGCTTGCTTCTGATTATTGAAAGTTGTTCTTCCTGTAAGTTGATATTACTCATAATACTGACCATATAGAAAGTTTTATATCAATTAACTTTCCAGAGTTGTGAGAGCTGTACTTCTCATCAATTTCCATACTCTCACATGTAAGCCAAAGTTTGGTTGCAGAAAAATATGTTTCTTCAACATAATATCACCAGTTACTTCTTAGTCTAATTTTGCTTTAGAAATGCCAAAAGTGGATATTAATCATTTTGTTTGCAGAATACTGCTTAGTGTAACCGAATGTCTTTGTGATGAATACTTACTCTGAGCCTGTGTTGGGCTTCTCTGTGCTCATCCAAGAACTTGACACTCCACATCATTGCAGCTGCAGTTGTTGTCTGCCCTGCAATTATCAGTGTTAACAAATTATCCATGATCTCTTCATCATCAAGCTTTTGATTGGGTGGACATGAATCCTTCTCCAACATGGACTGCAGGAAGTCTTCATGATATTCCTCCCCATTGCGCCGAGCTGTTATCATTGCCTTAAAGGTCTCCATTAGCCTCCCACGTGCCTGGATGAAAACTGAGGATGAGAAAAATCTAGTAGTATAGATTAACTTCTCTTATATTAAGCGAGAAATCTTAGTTATCCACTCCCTTTTGATAATTAATGATCTGTTTACTCAAGTCCCATTTTGTTCTCAGGGTGGGTAATTTTTTTTTGGAGATGTTGCAAGCCATCATGTGGACTGCATTAGCAGTCAACCTTACCTTGATGCCTTTAAAATATCTGGTGCCCGGAATCATGACTGGGAAGGACAGCATGGCATCAGAAACAACACTGCAGTCTCTTTCAATTTGTTCTAGCAAGGAAGCATCTTTGATGCTCATTAGCATATCGCACATCGCATCAAATGTTATCTGCAGCCAAATTTCACAAGGTTAGCGTACACTCACCGCAGCACACGGGCCACGGCATTGCCTTAAGTTCTAAACTTCTACACAGTGGCAGTGTATAAGTTTTTCACTCTATCAGGTCAAGGTGGCCTACCATAACATGTACTTCTTCTAGAACTAGAAAACTTATTATGCTAACTTGAAAAAGTAAGAAAAAACATGTTATAACCAGTTAAATTGCATTGATTATGTAAAAAAAAAATATCTACACCGTCATTGTATATAACTTAAATTCTTTTAGTATTTCTTTTGGCAATTATATGCCTGAACTTATTTCTAATCACCATACAATTTGCTTAGAATATAGTAATTAGGATCACACGGTTTCTTTTTCTGTCTTGTTTATCTTGAAATCTTTGTATCAGAAGGCCTAGGCGAATGTACTAAATCTTGTTTCAACTAATCAAAAAAGAGGAAGAGACTAAATTTGTTTCAAGCCATAATGACCAGAGTAGCAGTGTTAGTACTGTACTAGTAAATAGTAATGGTGCTATTGCCTGAGATATTGGTTCTGGTAGTGTATGATTCAATGAATAGAGTAATAGATGCAAACCATTATGGACAAATTACCTTCATGTTGAAGTCAAGCACAGTGAAACTCTTCCCTTCCTTTTGTACTTTCTTCAATCTTTCACATAGCATGTTATCAAAACTCTGGACAAACTTTGACAACGAATTCATAGAGAAAGGATCAGATAGGAGACGCCTAATCCTTTTGTGACTTTCTTGAGGAACACATAACAAACTTTTCTTTCCCATAGCATCTGCCATCGACTTCACGTAGCCCTTGTTGAAAAGAGCAAAATCATTGGTAAAAATTGCTTTTGCACCCTCAACACTTGGAACAAACACATGTATCTTGCCAAAAATTCTGGTTTTGAACCATTTCCCATGCCTGTATTACACAAGAAGCAAACTAAGTACCATAATTTGCATAATCTATAGCTATTATGCTTTAGGAACAAATGTGACTGGAATACTTGTTGGGAAGGTACGATTATCTGTCCTATAACAAAACGACAAACATCCTTATGAAGAATTCTTACCATAATAACATAAAAAGTATCTGCTGAAAATATTGGATTAAAAGCCTATGAATTACTTCCTCTGTTTCTAGTCACTGGACCAGTTGACCTCGAGTCATCTCAATATTTAACAAACTAAAGTGTTGGACTTAGATTGCAATGGAACATTTAACGAATTTAAAAGAAAGGAGTACTTTCTTACCACTCCCGTCGGAGTCTAACAAATTCATAGCAACCTTTGACACTGTTGGTTGCTGATAGAAGTGCAAAGGTTTCACCCAAGAAAGGTATTCCCAAACTCCCAGGTATGCAGCCTTTTGCATCTTTAGCTCTTCTTGATACCTTTGACAAGTAAAGTGTAATACTTATGACAAGTATTGAAACCAGAAGAATATCATAGTATTTGCTTACTAGGAGACGAATGTCTTCCATTGACAGAGTAAGCATATTCTGATTTTAATGTCAACCTGAAAGGACAAACTATCACTAATATATAGTAATGCTCTCACTAATTGTGCATTAGGTAGAGATTTGAAGATTCCAATGTTAGTATAGGACAAGATGCCATAACCTTGGATCTTTTGTCTTGACTTGCTTTGCAGAATAGATATGGATCTATCTTTTAAAATAAAATAAATGTATAGGTTGACAAAAGTGTAAGTAGCTTTCAATTACTTTTCTTTGTGTTGATTGAGACTTGATATATGTAGGTAAGATGCTAAATGTGATCTTCTCCTAGCCGGCGTGGTCAACTACTTTGAGTGACCACATAAAAGATGATATTGACAACTAGTCATGAAATTTTGTGAACGATAATCAAACATACGAGGTAGTAAGTACCATCTTCAAAATATCAGAAAAATCAACTCTTGGCCTTGGATGCTCTTTATGTGTTCAAATGAATTGCTAGAAATACGGACCACTTTGTGAAATTATAGTGGGTATGTTATTGTAAATGAATTGTTCGAAATGGATGACTGCTTCTGTAATGTCAAAGTATAAAGGATTGCAAAGGCGGGGCCAAAATTTGAAGTTTATGAATTCGAAATTCTAGTTTTTTTTCAAGTTACTAGGTTCTAAATTAATAATTTGTGAGTATTTAATGAATTTTAAGATAATACAGAATTTCAAGTAAATCAATGTGAAATTATATTGAATTTGCTATTTTTAAAATCGCTCGAAATATAATTAAGAAAAAATATTGAAAGAAGGTAGATTTAATATAGCAAGAGTGATTTGGTATGTTTATATGATTGATCAAGACAATTTATTCAAAGAACTTGGATGAAACATCGCAAGATTGGTTTGATAGGAATATATTAGTTGATAAAATTGGACATCTCCAATTGACATCCTTTGGCATGCTCAACAGGAGGGGCAAATTCTTGACATGTGACAAATGAGATCGTGCACTTATTTTGGCTGTGGTCTGATGAATGTATGCTTATCCAGTTATCCGCATACTCTCTTTTGTTTCGTCTAAACTAGATTTGCAACTATCCCAATATTTTTAGAGCCTACCCAAAATAAATCCCAACTTCAACGTGAAATATTATTTGTAAATGAGGGGTTGCTCGGATGGTAAGCATTCCCCACCTCCAACTCTGAGATTGTGGGTTCGAGGCACCAAAAAAGTAAAAAAGGGTGGGAGCTCCTAGGTAGGGATTAAAGAAAAATGGTAGTATTTGTTTAGAATTTGATTTGTAGTAGTATTTTTAACTTTAACCCGGAATAGAGAATTTGAAGTTGAAAAACTTATTTGAAGAGTATTTAAATTGAAATAATGATTATTTTCTGATAAGACCTAAAAAAATAAAAATTCAAGTGAATTATCCAATCAAATTTATGCCTATTGGAACATAAATCATTTAAAAGCGTGGGACCTAATTTATCAAACACTATAATATAAAAATATAAATTTATGGACAAAAATTAAAGACCAGCACAAAATAGCGACAAAAGTAGAATTGACCCGGCGAAGCCTACACAGACAAAATATTGGGCCTAATGAGGAAGCATTCGGGGGCCTTTTAATACTAAGCCCATGTACCGTGCAGAGTCAGATGACTTGCTGAAGACGAATAATCAGTCCTTCCCTCTTTCTTCAAATTGAATCTTCTTCTGCAACCCTAACTCGATCTCTCCCATCGAATCACCATGACGAAGCAGCAAGCTAACTGGTCTCCTTATGACAACAATGGCGGGTAATCTTTCTTAAATTATTACTCCTACTTTTTTTTCTCTCTTTTATTTGTCGATGTCGGTGCTTTATGTCCCTCCCGTTGCAGAACCTGTGTGGCAGTAGCTGGAGCAGATTACTGTGTAATTGCAGCAGATACTCGCATGTCCACTGGCTACAACATTCTTACTCGCGATTACTCCAAGATCATTAAACTGTATGTTCCTTTTATTTGTTTCAGTTATCTTTTACACATCTGTATATATTTGATAGGTAAACTCAATGCATTGTATTATCAAAGTGCTGAGCCTACTTAGTTTGTCTTTTCCGCTAGAAAGTAAAAGTATCCCTTAACATCCATCCTATGTACAAAGATTCGTAACAGTAGCCTACGATGCAATTGATGTGGCACGGGGCGAGAAATTATTGAAACAGCTGCTAGCCTTGTGGGATTTATCGGTTTTTAAAGAAATACTGTTATCAAATTACCCAAATGATTGTTGTTTTCATAACAACCGGATAAACTGAACTATTAGTACTTAAAACTTTAACGAAAATTACTAACATAGAACCATCACAATTCAAGCATAATTATTGACTTAACAAATTAAAAAGAGAAGAAGAGAACTAAACCTCATTGAGTTGACGCCAGACAATAAAAGAAGAGGGAGTCTAGACCACGGGGTGGGAGGGTGCTGGTTGGGGGCAGAGAGAAGCTTTGGAGAAGGAGGAAGAGGGAGCGGTCAATGATCGGAATGCAAACCTAGGGTTGCGTTTCTCTGTTTGGTTGAATCACGAATGGGACTACTTGCGGTGCTTTTTTTGTTGTTTGCTAGATGATGCACGGTCAGTAATTAAAAAGAAAATTTAGCAAGAGGCAATATCAAGTTCAACACGGTTCGTTATTGTATAAAATGTGTTCGACCCTTAGTAAATAAACTCTATATTTGCTTAGTATAATTTTCCCATGCGTATAGAAAATCTTCTTGTGAAGCGGTTTAGAACCAACTTTCCCCTTTGTGCCTCTGCCTTGGGAGGAAGAGAATATAGCAATGATTGCATTCCAGGATTAACAATAAAACCAGATATCATGATCTCCAGTCCTCCTATGCATCGTAGCTTGAGAGAATGAATGAGATCGGTATGCATACATGTAATCTTCACCTTATGTCATGATACTAATTGGTTTCTTTCCTTTTATCTTTACACAAACCTTATCCTAATATACCAGTGTTGCATGTCAACTGTCTGACTATGTAGAGCGGATAAATGTGTGATGGCGTCGTCAGGATTTCAGGCTGACGTGAGAGCTTTGCAAAAGGTTTTAGCATCAAGGCATCTGGTAAAATCCTCAAAGTTTTGTTTATCCTTTATTTCTTCAGACAGTTTGGTATGGAGCATGTAAGATGTCGTTCTATCTTCGTTCACTGTGCTTCACCTGTTTGTGCAATATGATCTTATGAGCTCGTTGAGAACCAAAGTTTTGATTGTTAGCTTGCATTATGTGCTTGACTTTGTGGAGAAGAAAAGTGCATACGCATAATGTGCTAGAGAGACAGAAACAGTGACCATGGTCTGATCCATAAGCTTTAAAATTCTTTAGCCAGAGGATATGATTGTGGGCAGGATTTGGGGGTTGGGTGGTATAATTAATCCATAAATTAAGCTCTTTTTCTTTTTCTTTTTCAATTAGGAAAGACATGATCAGAAAGTAGTTTTTGGGTATGCGCCTTGCGCGTGTACCTTATTGGTGAGTATACTTTTTCTAAAAAATCACATAAATATTAGTAAAAATTTAAAATGTATTTGAGTTTTAAAATAAAAATTAAAGAAAACTAATTCAACCGCTGAAAATAGTAAAAGTTAATGATATTTTACTTAACTTGATATAAATGAAGAAATTGTACCTCAAAAGGCCCACAAATGTCTTAGGCGCATGTCCCTTATTGGTGAGTATACTTTTTCTAAAAAATCACATAAATATTAGTAAAAATTTAAAATGTATTTGAGTTTTAAATAAAAATTAAAGAAAACTAATCCAAGCCCCTGAAAAATGGTAAAAGTTAATGATATTTTACTAAACACGATATAAATGAAGAAATTGTACCTCAAAAGGCCCACAAATGTCTTATTGAATTATTTACATACTTCCTCCATTTCAATTTGTTTGTCTTACTTTCCTTTTTGGTCTGTTTCAAAAAAGAATGTCTCTTTCCTTTTTTGGCAACTCTTGAATTTCAACTTTCCACAAGGCATGTCTATAACCACAAGATTAAAAGACATTTTGGTATATTCCACATATCTTTAGCTTAAGACCACAAGTTTCAAAAATCTTTTTTATTTTCTTAAACTCTGTGCCAAGTCAAAACCAGACAATCAAATTGAAACGGAGGGAGTACAATTGAATTTTACTACGATGTACGAATGTCGCTTCTCCAATAATTGGCTTGCAAGTTTGTATAAAAGTGGAGAAATCACTGAATTACGTGGAAATGTTAAACGGGGGAAGGATTTACCTCAGTAAAAAGCTTACTCAACTTTCTTATCTGTTCTATGCTATCACATGGATTAAAAAAAGACCTTTCTTCTTAAATTCATACCTCTTCACCCATCAGAAGCAGTGATATCTCTCTCTTTCATCCATCTCATTGCTTGAGAAAAAAGAAATAAAAAAACCCATTTTTTTTAATTTATTGTGCCAAGTCAAACTTGGTTATCCAATCCGGGAATAGTATGTTTATAGTTATCCCTAATGGGACTAAAATATAGAATGATGTCTGAAATGGTGATCTGTAGTTCTTTTATCATGAATCATGAGCGCTCTAGATTTAAGCATTTACATTCTTTTGAGATATTGAATAATGATCTTCTGATGTTTATTATTTTGCAATAGATCTACCAGCACCAGCACAATAAGCAGATGAGTTGTCCAGCTATGGGCCAGCTGCTTTCGAACACACTATACTACAAACGTTTCTTCCCCTACTATTCATTCAATGTTCTAGGTGGCCTTGACAATGAAGGTAATCGGTTATCGGTGGTCTCAAGGTTATTTATTGTAGTCTTTGCTGGTAAAGAAGCTTATACAATTCCGTCCATAAACCTTCTAGGAAAGGGGTGTGTCTTCACATATGATGCTGTGGGATCATATGAGAGGGTTGGCTACAGCTCTCAAGGTTCTGGTTCAACACTGATCATGCCTTTCTTGGACAACCAACTGAAGTCTCCTAGCCCTCTGTTGCTGCCTGCCAAGGTTTGCTCCATATTATCTGTTCAAATTTTCTGTCACATAGACGAAGCATTCGAATTTGACCTAAAAATGAGGAGAAAAATATAAACATGCTCTCTTGCTAACGAAGTTCCCATGACCGCTGCAGGATGCCGTTACTCCACTTTCTGAATCAGAAGCCATTGATTTAGTTAAGACATGCTTCGCTTCAGCAACAGAAAGGGATATATACACTGTAAGTCATTTATATGATGCCTTTTAGGCAATCTGTTTTAGAATTCGAACTCTTTGGCTTCTTGGGTTTGTTAAGCGCGAGAAAACTTCCAATTTCCTTTCCCTTTTTCCTCCACGCTCCTCCAAACTCTATTTTTGCGCAGTCTCTTCAAAATTCCTGACGCACCCATGTCGACACTACATGGGTGTTGGTGTGGGATCCATAACGGATTTGGTCATCTTACTTTTGGTACTTTGATCACATTCGATGACCGAGAAGTATAAGATTGATTGGTATTTGTTTTTGATTTTTGGGTTTGTCACATATATGCTTTTCTATTATAAGAGGTATGAATAAAATTTTGGTGTTCATTAAGAATAAAGTTTATTAGGTTTAGTTCAATAACTTTAACTAATCCGAATATATACTTATATGTCGTAATATACAATTATTGGTTGTATTCCCACCACCTGTATCCGCACTCGAATCCATAACCCCTAATCCTAAAATTTATGTGATATAAGAATCGGACCTCTAGATCCACACCCGAGTCCGAGCGACAGAGGATAAACGCTTTCACTATCAGCCTGTATTTCTGAATGTTTTGCTCCCTTATTGCAGGGTGACAGGCTGGAGATAGTCATATTAAATGCTGATGGCATTCGTAGAGAAGAAATGGATCTGAGGAAAGACTGATTTCTTGTGTTTCTTATCCGATTATCAATGAATGTAATGAGATGAATTTACATTATGAAAAGATTGGCAGTTTAAACTAATTTAGTTTGAAAAAGGAGGTAAGTGGCTTAGAGGGGTTGTTGGGATTCATTGTCCTCCCTGACTATAGAGTGTCCTTGAGAATCTCTCTGTAGAGCTTTCTTCCAAAGTGGATTTTATGTATTTGGTAAGCTTTCATCAAAACAGAAACCTTTTCTTGAGCCAGAGGGTCTTTGGAAACCGTCTCTCTATCCTCATAAGGTTGAGGGGTAAGATCTGCGTACACACGCCTTTTCAGATTTCACATGTGGGATTATTCTGTGTATGTTTTGTTTGTTTGTTCATCAAAAGGAAACCTTTTGGCTTAAATTGGTCCGTTTAGTGGACAGCTTTGGGATCAGGACAGTGCTTGTATTTCTTCTTTAAATATGAAAGGTTTTGAATCTGACCAGTAACTTCTGACATTTGGCCAACGTCTCTTTCAAATTGATGAAATCTCTGCAAGTGTAGTGAAACGATTGCTCAGAGGCTTAATCCTGTTTTTTATTCGTCTCTTTTTTCTTATGAACTGGTTGCTTGCATGTGAATGACAAGTTTTAGGGGCTGATTGGTTGGGACAATCTTTCTATTCTGTCCACTAATTTTGGACCTTTCTTCATGTTTAAGCCGTGGAAACAGAAATGCAAGATAAGGGTGAGGACAATAGACTCTTGTGGTTCGATCCTTTTTTGAACCTTGCGCATTGTAAGAGCTTAGTGCACTGGGCGGAGCAAGATCCTGAATCAAAATCAACCACGACTGAACCAATTCACTTGAGTGAGACAAAGGAGAGTGCCTATATCCCCATTGGGATAAAATACCTTGGGGTATTCGCTCTTCTCCTTGTCTTCCTTTTGTCTTCCTTTTGAATTGGTACTCGGGAGGAGAGATTCCGGAAGGATTCGTTGCCGCGTGCGACACGGGAAGGGCTTCCTCGTCTGACCCTTTTTACCCTCCCCCAAGAGGGGCACAGCCGCCCATTCCCTAGCTTGAAGTTCAGCCCGTTCTGCGCGCCATCCTGGTTTCGGAATTAGAGCGCCCTCTCCTTTCGGATATCCAAAGGAGAGCGGAACTTCAGGCCCGGCTAGCGTTCTTCTTTCAAGAGAGGAACGAGGCCAGGCACCTCCGGATCTATCTTGGAGAAGCAGTTCCTAGTGGAAAAGAGAATCGAGGCTGCATTGGTGCAGGATGGGGTTTCCCCCCAGATACTTGAGCGCCGGAAGTGGGAAATCCGCAGCCTCCTCTTTAGCCACCCTACTAGGGCCGCGACCGCTCTCTCGGAACAAACCTTAAATAGGTATTTGGCCCAGATTGAGCGGGAAGGAACGCAGCAGGCTGCCACTTTTTGTTACCTCGGCAGCTCTGAGAGGGACTATAGTTTGGCCATAAAATAATATCAGTATTTTCAACTATTGGTTTAGCCACCTTAGTTCTTTTCCATTCTCTCTCCCCTATTTCACCCACTTTAATGCAGTAAGGTTGGCCGAGTCTTGATTAGTAACAACCACTAGTGAATATTTTTATTAAAAAAAATTTGAGGAGTAGTACTGTTTTAACTTTTAAATATTTTTTTATTTTAACTGTAGTACTCTTTTTTCCCAATTTCAGCTAAATTTTATCCAAAATTTGTACTCTGTTCATAAAATTGACGTTTTCTTGTAAATGTAACCTCTCTGCTGATGGCTTAGTTTTGGCATATTGCATCTTGGTGATGTTGAAACTACATTAGCAGAAAAGAGAGATGACCTGGAATTAGGCTTGGATTGAGACCCGAAGTGACATTAATCCACAACTAGCAGTATGTAAGGCCCACGCCTATCCTCATCAGAGCAGTGTTATTCTACATAATTTAAAACTTTTATGGAAAAAAGTTCTCATGCTTATGCTGTTCTAGTTTGACCTCATTTCGATCAAGCTTCCACTTTAAACTTTCACTTGCAGAATGGATTAAAAAGTGGCGTTTTTGAATGAATATACATCGTCTTTTTCGTCATACTTTTCTGATGAATTTGCATTTCCCCTAGATGTGATTTATTTAAATCACCATTGTGGATTTCTGTTTGTCGCGATTTGGACCACTTTAGGTTCCTTTTGTTAGAAAATATAAGCTCATATTCACTAAAATAAAAAGCTCTCCCAATGGCTGTATAGTTAATAGGAGCAGTGTCAGCCTAGGACCACTCTAAAGTATTTCAATTAATACATCCAACGTTGAAATTGCTAGGACAAGTGTCAGCCTAGACCTTTTTCCACCCTCTGAGATTGCTTATAATTTAAGTTTTTCCTTTTCTCATGCAAGTTTTACTGTCCTTTCCATATGTACAACTGGCCTTTAAGTGGGGAAAAATATTCTAATTTAAGTTGGTTTCGGAAGCTAGTCTTTTGTCTTGGTCCCTTTTTTACTTTTTCAAAATTTTATTTTTTGTCAAAAGCTAAACCAAGTTGGTTTATAATTTGCCACTCCTTGCAGCAAAAGGAAAAATTGAATCCTTCTTTGTGTAGGAAAAGTAACTAGTACTATATTAATAGTCCATGTAGCAAAAAAAAGTTTTGTGGAATTCAAAAACATGATGAGTCTCTCAGGAATGCCTTCAGCTTCTTCAATGTTCCAGGCGTATGCCTCAATGACTGCTTCAATTACCCTTTTTAAGACAATGCTGAATCAACTTGTTCCTCAGCAACTCCAGCTCTACATCGTCACCAAAGTACGTAGCTATTTTCGCCCAAATTCATCAAACGTTACTCTTGTTATCGACGAAAAAGATGGCATGGGCAACAACGAGGTCTACACTGCTGCTGAACTCTATTTGTCTACACGAATAAGTCCAGAATTTCAACGTTTCAAAATTAGTAAACGGCCTAAAGACACAAACGTCAATGTTAAATTCGGGAATTGTGGGAAAATTACTGATTCCTTTGAAGAGATTGAATTGGTCTGGAAGTTTGTCCATGAAGCTAACAAAAAGACGATTTCTAGATTTCATGATGATGATGGTGATGTTTCTGAGAAACGTTTTTTCGAGCTCAGCTTTAGCAAGCAACACAAGGAAAGAATATTGAATTGTTACATCCCTCTTGTACTCAACAGAGCCAAAGCTATGTGCAATGAGAAAAAAATAGTCAAATTGCATGCTCTAGCCAATAATCATAGTTATAATTCTATAACTTGGGATTCGGTGAACCTTGAGCACCCCTCAACTTTTGAGACAATAGCATTAGAACCAGCACTGAAAAAGACCATAACAGAGGACCTTGATAGGTTTTTAAAGAGGAAGGATTTTTACAGGAGAGTTGGAAAAGCATGGAAAAGGGGATACTTATTGTATGGACCACCAGGGACAGGGAAATCAAGCTTGATTGCAGCAATTGCTAATTATTTGAAGTTTGATATTTATGATTTAGAGTTCTCTAATATAAAGCGCGATTCGGATTTAAGAAGGTTGTTGCTAAGCACCAAGAATAGGTCAATACTTGTCATTGAAGACATTGATTGCAGTGTGCAGCTGCCTGAAAGAACTGAAACTCGCACAAATCACCCTGCAAATAATCGTTCACGGGATCACGAGGTACGTTGCGTTCTCTTCACCCAAATTTCTTCCCTTTTTATTTTCTTTTTCAAATATGCCATGAAACTTCAACACGAAATGTTGATTAACTGTAATTACTTTGAATTTGAATTTTGGTCTAATTATCATATTAGTATGTATGTGTGTAGAAAGAGAGAGAAAGTACAAGCTTAAAATTGCTTTTATTTTTGCCTGAATTTGGACGTGGATTCTTCAAACTTTTTGATAACAAAAAAAAAAATAGTACTATAAGTCATAATAGTTAGTAATCAAAAATATTAATAAAATGTCAAAATAATTGATAAAAAGAAAATCTCTGTGACTCTTTGAATAATGTTGTTTGTCATATAAAATAAAAACATTAGGAGTAATTAACAGACAGATTAAGCTTTTGAGGACATATATTTAGAGGCTAATGTATAACTTATGGTTCATCGGAATGTTATAAGTTTAGCTCAAACTTTGTATAATAGATTTCGAACTCAATAAATAAATGTGCCTTGATAGAATTCCAAACTCCAATTCATAAAATTTAAAATGCTCAATCTGCTTCGACATATAATATCTTCCCCTTGTGTTTTGTGCAGCTTACACTTGGTGGATTACTAAACTTCATAGACGGGCTATGGTCGAGTTGTGGTGATGAAAGGGTTATTATATTTACCACAAATCACAAAGAGAAGCTTGATCCAGCTCTGTTACGACCTGGACGAATGGACATGCACATTCACATGTCCTACTTAACAAGCGAAAGCTTTAAAGTCTTAGCAACTAATTATCTAGGAATAAGTGATCCCATTTACCGGGGTTTTGAAGAAGTACAAGAACTGATTGATGGTGTACAAATCACTCCTGCAGAGGTTGCTGAGCAATTTATGAAGAGTGAAGATCCTGATGTTTGCATCGAAGGTCTAGTCAAATTTCTCAAGCGAAAAAGGATCAGTAATAATGAGGAGAAGGAGAAGAAGGAGGAGACCGCTAATAATGTTATCGATGGTGCGACCAATAATAATTCTACTGATGATGACACACAACTTCATGAAGTAAAGAAGATCAAAGCTTTAATTTGAGTATGACATAATTCACTTTAATTCCTAAAGAAGAAAAGATTTGTAAGCGAATTTAATTTTTACTAATGAGTTTTTAGTTAGAGAAGATCATCCCTTTTCCTTTTTTATTCCCTTTCTTGCTGGAAACTTGAGTTTCACTATAACTTCATGTAGTTGGTTTTGAACTTTTAGCTTTATTAGATGTTCTTATCAGTACAAATAAATATTACGATATGGTTTTATATGATGTATTAATCCTTCTTCAAAAAAAAATTGGGTGTGGGTGTGGAGAGTGGGATGTTGATTGGTATTATTTATTTAACAAGAGTAATTAGCTATTTATGAACTTCAATTTATGTCCTTAAGATGAAGTAATCATGTCTGGACATTTTGTTGAGTGGCAAAAGCTAAGGGTCAATTTTCGGTGGAAAAGTGTACTCAATTAATTTTTAAATGAACAGTCAAAACTTAATGCAACCATTGTTGGACTTTACTGAACACTTGTTCTTATCCAAAATAATTGCTCAGATTGTCTTTTTACGGCGCATTTGTACGTGATATGAAATTATTATTTGAAGTCATAATATAAAATCAGATGATATGAAATTGAAATTTTGTTTCGATATACAATTTAAATATTTAAGTTAAATTTTTTTTTTCATAAATATGAAAATCTCATAAGTTGTGAAAAGTATCAATTTTTTATCAATTCTTATATAATTTTATCAAATAAATAAATTATAGTTCATAAATAAAATATCGGACTATCCTAAAACACCATATTGATAAATCACATATTTTCATGTTCTTTTTATAAATAAATGTTTACGATTATAAATTTTCAAATACACATAATTTTATAAATATTCACTAGTCAACAATAGTAATAACTGGTTCTTCTTTAATATAGCACTTTCACGTGGTACGGATAATTAGTCTTTTTTTCCAAAATTTGAAATAATAAGTCCTTTCTTTTATAAAATATAAATTATGAGTCAAATGATGTATTTAAAAAAGTTAAAATCATGATTTTGAATTCCAAATCATGATTTTTTTGAATTTGGGATTCCATCTCATGATTTTAAATCATGATCCCAAATAGCATATTCAAACGCTGATTTAAAATCATGAACTGCATGTCCAAATGCTAGCTGTGTGGTTGTTGTTTTTTAAAATACTTTACACGTTTTTTTTAATATAAATAATTATATAAGAAATAGTGCGTTCATGTTCTCTGTTTTCCAAATAAATTGACCTTTAAAATAGCAGGGAGATTCTTTTCCTAACAAATTTGGAACAAACAATTTATCTTATTCACATGTTTTTATTTTTAACAAGGACTTTTCCTAAGGGATTTAAAAGCTTTCTACAAAATATATTATCCCTAATCAGTTATTTTTCTCTTGAAGTTTGATATAACACTTATTGTTGGTGTCGTAGTTAACACATATTGTTACGATAAAATTGTTACTTTCATAACTACATACTTATTCACAATAGAATGAAACTTGTTTATCTGCATGGGAAGTGATGTCTTAGTTTAATAATTACTCTGGCAAAAGAGGGATTAATTATATTAAAATTGGAAGGCAGAGATAGTAGTACAAGTGTACAATAGTCACAAGTATTACTATATGAAGTAGTGTCTGAAACTTTTAATTGAGTGGCAAAAGTTGAAGGGTCAAGATCGATCTGTTGGCAGCTTATTGATACGAGTACAAGGGTTTTTGTTTTTGTTTGTAAGATACAAGTACAAGTGTTTGGAGAATGTGAACTAAAGTTCAAATGTGTTTTTTGTTTTATTTTCACGTCCGCTCATGTGCTTTGTTTTCCATAGAAATTAACCGTTTGAACACGAAAATAAAATAAAAATTCATTTTTTTGAAATTTTCAAAGTTGAAGTTATTTTTGCAATAATTATCTAAAATTTAAATATATTTTTTAGAAACACATAAAATATAATTTAAATAGGGTATTTTATGAAAATAAAAAATTTAGAATTTTTTTTGAAAAAAATAATTAAAAAAGTGAAAATAGTAAAAATAGTGAAAACAAGTATTGAGCTATTTTCACTTTTCCAAATACAACTTCAAATTGTATTTGAATTTTTTATGACCAAACAATAATTTTTGAATAAAGTGAAATAAATTTCCAGGAAAAAGTGAAAAATTCTTATGCCAACATTCTATTTAAACTAAAAAACCACAAATGCAATACAATAAACAACAACCATCCAAACAAGCGCAGTAAGAAAATGTTAATTAGGATAGTTTTTAAAAAAAAACTATTCTATCCCAATTTATGTCTTAAGATATTTTCTTTATTAAATATTTACTTTATTTATGTGTTATCTTGATATTTTTGTAGTGTTCAAAAATAATTAAATCAATTGACACAATTATTAAAATGATAAATGATTTGATATAACTATTTGTATAAATCACGATAAATAATTTGACACGAATGAATACTTATTATTGAAGTAATGAAACTTCTACGTCTTCATTGAAATTGATGTCTAGCTAAATCCTTTTCTCTTTCCGAATCTAATGATAGATGATAATGAAGAAAAGAAATAGACCACGTGAAGGATTCCCTCTTTGTGGTGCCCAATTAGAGGTACACTACATTATAGATGCCCATATTTCTCATCGTACAACACTTAAAAACTCCAACCACTGAAAACATGCAATGGCAGGCAGCAAGTTAGCCAGAACTTGTGAGCACTGAACGTTTGAACCAAATTGACAAACTTGTGATATTAAGTACCTTTTGAATGACCAATCAGGGTGGTGGCTGAGTGGTAACTACTTCTTCATCCTTAATTAGAGATTTCGAGTTCAAGTTCTCATGAATACAGAGTCGCCTCTGTTAGAGAGCGCTTTACCCCGAATATGAGACTTCCCGGTGTGTATCCGACTTTAGTCGAACACCAATGCGAGGACCAAATATCGGGTGGAAAACCAAAAAAAAAGGTACTTTTTGAATGAGTTTCTAAAATATTTTTTAATACATTAATAATCATTTAGACTAGCAGTTATATTTTATTTAGCCACTTGAATTATAATTTATTTCAATTAACCACTTAAACATAATTTTCGTTTTAAAATTACTACTACAATAGTCACAAGTATTTAAAGATGTAGCGTCTTTAACCTTTTAATTGAGTGGCAAAAGTTCAAGGGCAATCTGTTTGCAGATTATTGGAGACTCTGCTTAGATACAAGTACAAGTGTTTTTGTTTTTGTTTGTAAGATACAAGTACTGTTTGAGCTCTGTTTTGCAGAAAAGTTTTCATGTGTTGAGATTTTCTTTTCGTTCATTAAAATTAGTCCTAATAGTGGGAATGAGATCCGCGAAGAAATGCTAAAAGACATGGGTAAATGTCATTCAAATTGAAACTCTTGATTATAGCCCACATTGGCGCCATCAGCTATTGACTTAGTCTCTCTGTAAATATGGATAATAAAGTCCACTCAATTTCTAGTCAAGAGGTGACGAATGCAGTTGACAATATCACTGTTTCGATGAGGCACAGTTCTAGTTATCAGTCCGCAACATATGAACTACACTAGCATTATCAATGCAAGGCAACTCGACGTTACCCTCTATCTAAATGATATACGAATTCTAATCTTGATTAAAATAACCTTCTAGTATCATAATCATGAAATACATTGCCTGCGGCCCCATCAAAATATCCTTCAAAAAAAAACCATCTGTGTTCAAAGCCATCCACCCAACACTAGGTGATCAATCGAACAGAACGATATGCTTGTTGTTAGACACGTTCCGAATATTCTTCAACAATAACTAAGAAATAGCACAAGCTATAACCATACTAACAAGGGTTGTTACCTTTTTGTCCACCAAAGAATACTATGAAAGAGAGCACTATTACACCAAATTCAAATTTTCCAGCCGATGTACCCAATGAAATTCTGCAATCATTATTTGTAATTTTCCGGAAATTAAACATTAAATTATCAGTCAGCTAATCATGATTATCGAAAGCAAAAAAAACGAGATTATATCCTTTAAATCAAGAATGTGAATCCAAATAACCTGAGCACAATCACGCAAGACATGCAACATCAGTACCTCTAAAATAGCAAGAAATTCATTTTCTAAACAGTTTGGGACAAACAATCAAACTTTTTCAAAGCTACGTTCAATTTTATTGATCTTTACTGAAATATTTGTGCATTTTCTCTTCACGCTTTTCTCATCGCTTCATTCCTAATTTTATATATCTCTTATGGTCAGAGGCGAATCTAGGATTTCTATAATATGAGTGCACTACTAAAAGAAAGAAGTAAAAAAGGCACTAAGTGAGAATCGATCCTTGTACCTCTTCATTAATACCTAAGTTTTTTATCAAGTGCACCATAAAGCCTTTTTGTATCATGGTGCCAGAAGGTAATATTACATCAAATCTAAAAAAATATGTACATGAAATATCTAATTTTGTGGAAAGAGCACGGGTTTATGTGCCCCAAAAAATACACATAAATTCGCCCATGCTCATAGTATGGCCACACATCTATTTCAACATTTCGCCCATGCTCATTTTCTGGATGTGCGAGTTGTTGACCAGCCAACACCCTGCCTCATACAATATAGTTGGTTTGACAACTACTTTATAAAGTTTGTTTAATTTAAGTCTCGGTGGCACATTCTTATCACACAAAATACCAAATGTGAGCCTAGATTTCATCCACCCTACTCCAGTATGATGTCAATTCTCGAAAGAGAAAATTTTAAGTATCTTGAGTTAGTAATACATAAGGTTAATGTTATATGCATTCTTAGGGAGGAACAATAATAACAAAATGAGCCCATATTTTGATAACCTGTCCATATTAGTGGATCGAATGAGTGATATTTTAGATAGAAAATTTTAAATTTCAACCCATAGAAATATGGATATTTTGGGTAAAATATGAGTTAATCAAATGGGTTAAGCTTTCAACTTTCATTAACTCAAAATTCATGATATCACCAAAAATACTATATCCTCTTCCTTTTTTATCCTTTATTTTTCATAATATGAAATAATTGAAATTGCATTTAAGAACTTATTCGTAGTATGAATTTTCGATCCATGATTTTGAATTACATGTTGATCACTAACTAGCCAATTTCCTTTTTGTTGAAAAATACAGTTTTTTTTTTGGATGAAGAATGTAGAAAGTACTTAGTTTTATTGTATCTTAAAAAGTAATACGAAAATTCCTATAACTTTTCACTGAAAAGAAATTACTCAAAATAAGTCAAATCAAACATGATCTAAGAGTATTTTTTCAAAAGTATTTTTGGGGAATTAGTTATTTTAGTTTTTGACAATAGCTGTTTGCTTCTTTTTAAAAATATTTATTTTCTCTTAAAAACTTAACCAAAGAACTTATTTAAAAAAATAAACATTTTTAAAAAATATGCATTTTTGATCTTTTAAAAAATTGATCAGACAAACTAAATTTGATACAACTCCGAACTGATGTAAAAAGAGATTGATAATAAATGAAGGATATGGACTTTTTCTTTTGTCTTTTTAAAGTTTCTTGTGACTAGAATTTTAACATATATTCCCATTAAGTAAGGAAAGTTGCTTTCTTGCGGTCTATTATGGTTGTGATGCGTATTAAGAATAATTTATCTACAACGTTTTATCTGTTTCATATTATTTAGTTTTTATTCTAAAAATAAAATTAATCTTTTTACTCGTTTATTTTAGTAAAACTAAGAGAGAATTTTTTTTAGGGGAAAAGCCAACCCTGATCACTCGGCCAAATAAATTTCACAAAAAGTGGTCATTTCAAACTTGGTCCACTAAATAGCCAGTCGGCTATTCTAAATCCACTAAATGGCCATTTCTAAATTTGGCCCATTTTGCGCCTTCTTTAAATATTGAGAAAATTATTCAGAACACATCTAAACTATTATCGAAATTGTTGTTACACACTCCAACTTTGTGGAGGTCCTATGACCCTCCTGAACTATTTTATAGTATAATATTGAGGGTATTATCAGTATAGCTGGACGTGCAAGTGAATACACATAAGCAACAACTTCAAAATAGTAGATTGAAAGTAAAAATTACAAGAAATTTGAATGATTTGTGTTATTTCATCAATAATTCTGAAGATAAAGTTAGAGAGTTTTAGGGAAATTCTAGGGTTAATGGAAGATAAATTAACATTAATGATAATCGACCTCTCTTTTTGGTAGCGTGTGTAAGCACTCACTTTAGTTTGAGTGATTTAGTGGTCCAATTAAGCTGATAATACCCTTAATATTACACTATAAAATAGTTCAGGGGGATCATAGGACCTCTACAAAGTTAAAGTGTGTAACAACAATTTCGGCCATAGTTTAAGTGTGTTTTGAGTAATTTTTCCTTAAATATTCTATTGTTTTTTTTTATTTCACTACATTTTTTTGACTAAAAAATAGCATTTTTTAAAAATAATTAAATGCAATTGTATAGAAACTGTATAATTATCGTATAATATATATATATTTTATAGGATGGTATAAAAATTGTATAGGGTGTGTATCGAAACTGTAGAATTATTGTGTAGAATATGTATATGTATAAGATTTTAATAGAAACTGTATAGGGTGTGTATAGAAACTATATAATTGTTATATACAGTATGTATCTGTATAGGATGTGTATAAAAATTATATCATTGTTATATAAAATATGTAACTGTATAGAAATTGTATCATTGTTGTATAATAGAATATGTATATGTATAAGATTTATATAGAAATTATATCAATATGTATTATATATATTTGTATTATATATGTATATCAATATTTTAGAATACTCAGATCTAGAAATAATTTTTTTTAAAAAGAAACAAAAAAAAGAGGAGAAAAAATAGTAGTGAAGATTTTTTTTAAAAAAAAATTCAACAAAAAGAGTTTCTTTTTTCTTTTAAACAAAAGAGCACACAAAAAAAGGATGTAGTAGCTGCCAAAAAAAAAGGTAAGAATTTTTTAAAAAAAATAAGAAGTAGCAGCCGTAAAAAAAAAAGAGCAGTGAATAAGAGGAGAAATAACTTTTTTTAATACCACCTTTAATATTAAATTACTACATAAAATAGTAATGGAGTAGTCAATTTTAGAGTTAGAAAACATCATTAAAATTTTAATTTAGTAAAATACACTCTTAATAAGATGATGTCAAGTCGACATGAGCCAAGGAAATAGTTATCATTTTAGAAACTCTAGATATAACTAATTATTAGTTTACTTTTTATTCTTATTCAATAAATATGATTAAATATAAATAGTGTATTAGATTGAAATCAATAAATAAATAAATAAAAATAATATATTTTTTTAATTATACATATTCTTTTAAAAATGTTTAAAGAAAAATATCAGTAAAATGGATAGCAGGAGTAGACTTACTATCGAAGTAATGAAACTTCTTCATCTTAATAATTGAATATGATTCTCAATCTTTTTTCCTATGTCCTAATCTAATGATAATTAGTAAGTCAAAATAAACAGAAAGGTGATGATTATCAACCAATTGAAAATACATCACGTGAAGGATTCCCTCTGCGTGATGCCCAAGTAGAGCTACATTCCATTATAGTAGATGTCCACATTTCTTATCATACAACTCCTCGTTCCAGCCACTCGTAATATGCCACGTTACCAAGTTAGGCACAACTTATGACAGTGAATATTTGCACCAATTTGACAAACGTAATTTTGAGGTTTTGTGGAAATGGAAGCTCCTTACAATTTGAATTAAAATTAAATGTGAATATACCTTTATTTCATTTAATCTATCAAAGTTTGACTTAAACACAAAAATAATTGATTTTTAACACGTATCATAGGCTCCTTAGCACTCGTAGTTTTAACATTTCATGACCTTTTTATGTCAAAAACAATAAAACAAAACATTTAAAGTTAGACTTTTCAAATATTTAAATGTCATAATTTTTAACAGATTAATAAGTAAGGATTAGATTGAGTTAGTAACGTGAATTTTGGTCTAAATAGACTTTTAAGATTTAGATCACTTGATTTGGTAAAAGACGAATGCCATTAACTTATCCCAGCTACCACGAAAGGATATGATACTCTCTCACTTTAATTGTCATATTTTGGTCTACACGCCTTCTAAAAAAGATATTAATTAGAGGTATAATTTGACTAAAATATTTTTATTTATTATTTTTGAATATTTAATATTTTTCTTTTTTGCAATTTGCACTATATTTATATCTCTCCATATTCATAATTGAGGGTAAATAGAAAAACAAACAACTAATTATACCTTTATTTTTTAAAATGACAACTATTTTGAATCATTTATTTTTGGTAAGTACGATAAGTAAAATGGTCATGGAAGTATAGCGCATGAGACTCCTTATCCCTAAATAAGAGGTTTTGTGAATTTGGATTAGCCGAAGGCCGGATATAAAAAATGAAAGGAGAAATGAAAAAAACCTTATTCCAGCTAAGATCTATACCCATATATTCGTGGCGACCAAGTTTGCTCGTTTATCGCTCAATTTAGCCGTGGAAATCTTCAAACTTGCGCGTATAAATACAACCTACGACTCCAACTATCCCCTGTCTCAGTCCCCTGTCCCCTCAAATCTCCCCTGAGTTCCGGCAACCCAGTTAACCTCCCTTTGTCAAAAACATCGAAAATGTTGGACGTGTCAAAAATGCAGAACACAGCATCAACTTTATTCTCGGCATACGCTTCATTAGCGGCGTCGATGATGCTTGTTCGCACCATGGCTAATGATCTCATCCCAAAATCACTCCTCACGTATATCCAATCAGCTATTAGTTATCTCTTCACTCCACTTTCTACCCAACTCACAATCATCGTCGACGAGCAGTGTGGAATGACCCGAAACCAAGTTTACGAAGCCGCAGAAATTTACCTCCGTACCAAGATCGGCCCAAACGCCGACAGAGTCCGGGCCCACAAAACCCCTAAACAGAAAAACATCAACGTGAGCATAGAGAAGGATGAGGAGATCACTGATGTATACGGTGTCGTACAGCTGAAATGGAGATTGGTCTCTGTTGAACCTCAGGAGAGGCATGGGTACACCCCAGAAAAAAGATTTTTTGAGCTTAGTTTTAATAAGAAGTTTAAAGAAAGTGTTTTGAATGAGTATTTACCCTTTGTGTTGACAAAGGCTAAAGAGATTCAAGATAATGATAGGGCTGTGAAATTGTATACAAGGGATTGTCCTTGTGGTAGTGATGATGATGGGTATGGGTATGGTGGTGGGGGTGGTGGGGTTTGGGGTTCTATAAATTTGGATCATCCTGCTACTTTTGGTACTTTGGCTATGGAACCTGAAATGAAGAAGATGATAATTGAGGATCTTGATAGATTTGTGAAAAGGAGGGATTTTTACAAGAAAGTTGGTAAGGCTTGGAAAAGAGGGTATCTTTTGTATGGACCTCCAGGGACTGGGAAATCTAGCTTGATTGCTGCTATGGCCAATTACTTGAAATTTGATATCTACGATTTGGAACTCACCAGTTTGTATTCTAACTCGGAATTAAGAAGGATTTTGATCTCTACTTCGAACCGATCCATTATTGTGATTGAAGATATTGATTGTAGTGTTGAAATGCACGACCGAAATCTTGGACATCAACCCACTGACACTAAGGTCTGACTTTATTCTCTCTGTTACAATTTTATGCAGATCAGTATTTTTGTAATGTTTACTGCTTTAGTTGTTAAATTTATGAGATGTGTCAACATCTTGTGTTTCTCGTGCAGATAACGTTATCGGGTTTGTTGAACTTCATTGATGGATTGTGGTCGAATTGTGGGGATGAAAGAATTATTGTATTCACAACCAACCATAAGGAGAAGTTGGATCCTGCTCTGCTGAGACCTGGTCGAATGGATATGCATATTCATATGTCTTATTGTACTAATCAGAGTTTCAAGATTCTGGCTTTCAACTACTTGGGAGTCTCTGATCATAGACTATTCGAGGAGATTGAAGGTCTAATCAAGAAGGTAGAGGTGACCCCTGCAGAAGTTGCAGAGGAACTGATGAGAAGTGAGGATGCTGATGTTGTTCTTGAGGGAGTGCTTAATTTGCTCAAGCGAAAAGCTGATGAAGCTAATGAAATCAAGGAGGAGAAGAGTCCTAGCACCCCACAAGGCGATGACGACAAGGACGAGATTGAGGAAGAAAAGGTTGATGGAGGTGAGATTCAAGAAGCTAAAAGATTGAGAACTGAACTGTTGGTACATACTTTGAGAAACCAAAGGAGAGGAAGAATGATAATAGGAAGACCGAATAGAGGACGAAGGGGGCGTTGGTAAGGAAAAACTGAAAGATGTAGCTACTCTACTAGAGCAATTGTGTGATGCTTAATGTGTAAAAAAATGCACTAATTTTCCTTATTTTTTGATCAAATACAAGTGCATTGTAACAAGTAAATAAATTTCTTAAACTTTTCGAGACCGGGACGGACAACTGCAATCCCAGATGTTATTGTAACAAGTTCCCATGAGCTTTCATGGTTCTAGTGTTATTTATCTTAGTACAGTAGTAACATTTTACGAATCAATTGTAGGACTCACTGCAGTAACGTCTCTCTGTTAATCTGTTACTCTAATACATTTCTCTTGATTGGAGGAACTGAAAACTAGGCTTTTGAATTGCTCCAAAATAAAGAATTTATAGAATTGAGGATTAGTATGGAGGAGTTGACAAGTTTTTTTCTTTTTTTAATATAGTTCCACTATATCAAAAATTTAATTTATCAGATACAATAAACTAACTTAATCAGATTTAACTTTAGAAATTAGTTAAATTAGCATCCGATTAATGGATTCAAACCTGGAGTCTATTGCTTATAGTTTAAGGGTCCAAATGGTCCAAGTCAGCCAATTAGTCTGTGCACTTCATTTCAATATTAAATCCAGCCATTCTCTTTACTCACTCTGTCCATATTAGTTGCTCACTATACTAAAAATAGTTGTCCCATATTAATTGACCACCTTACTAAATAAAGAAAACATTAATTAAATTTTTCTCATATTATCCTTGCAATTAATTCTTTTTGAAAGTGTTCAGATTTATTTGTAAAGTTCCAAAGAAGTTTTTTAAAGGGTAAATTAATAAAACAAATTTCTTATTTATTATTTCTTAATATGCGTGTAAAAGAAAAGTGCGCAAATAAAATGGGACAGAGGGAGTATTAATCTATGCGTAACAAGGTCAAATTACTACTGTTGAGAAATGTATTAACCAAGACTATTTCAGTTTCGTCTCTTTTCACATTGGAGTATTGGACTAAGATATTTTAAATGGGCATGGATAATTTATATTCTATTTGGACATAAAAGATTGTTATAATTTGTCGGCATTTGAAAAACTCTAAAAAATTATTTAATGGAGTAAATATTTAATGAAGAGAAATTATGGCTTAGATATAAATAAAATTAAAGTAGTCAAAACTTCTTCCTAATTAATATTTTTTTAAGGGACAGTGTAAAGAAAAAAGTGACCGACAATTGAATACAGAAGGATTATAAGTGATGAGCAATTCTAATGATTGAAATTGATTTTTATAAATAAACAGTTTCTCCTATTTGGACAAAAGTGTTGAAATAATAAAGTAAAAAAGTGTTAATAACCTCTGTTGCTCGGACTCTCTAAAATTGTTGTCGCATCTGTGTTGGATTCTCCAAAATACATTACTTTTGAAGTATCTGACACGCATCCATCAATATTTTTAAAGAGTCCGAGCAACATAGCAAATAACTAAGTACTTTTTATGTAAAACAAATTAAAATATCCTCAGAGCAATTTATAAAAAAATGTATTTTTAAAATATTTTTACATGAAAAAGGAAGAATAACGCAAATGAAATTTAGATATGATTAGGAGTTTTGTCCTGGGAAGAGTAATAACTAGAAAATCAAAAGAGAAATAATGAAAAATCTTTGCCAAACTAAAAAAAACCTTTTAAGTTGAAACATTTGATTTTGAACTCATAAGCATTTTTGATATTTTATAAAATGCATAAATAAATCAAAAGTGTTTGAAATTTCATTTTTGAATATTTTTACATTCGTAAGGTGTATTAATATGCTATAATTAAAATGTTTCTTGAATAATTGAAGTTATAATTCTTGATTATGATTACCGTTATCATACAGCAAAATATTGAAATTGAACTTAAAAATATCGAATGATACCAAATTAATTTGGCAGGGTAATAATATATTTTTAAAAATTAAAAGTAGAAATTTTGCCCCACCCCCAAGTGAGAGGACCCGTTGACTTGGAATTATTCTTCGAACCGCGTTGGCTCCATTTCTCTCAATTTCTCATCTTCTTCCTCAACTCATTTTTCAGTCTCTCTTAATTTCCTCCTCTTTAGCAATGCAACTTTGAAAAGTTGAATTTATCAAACCCTTTTGGTGACATCTTCCTCTTTCACAAGTAAGTGCTCAATTTTCTTAGCAATCCACTTTCCATAAACAATTAATCTTTTCTTTTATTCTTGTTAACTTAGCTTGTCATTGAAAATTTGACTCTAAATTACTCAGTTTTCTTAAGTGTTTTTAGTATGGGACAGTAACCATCAAGGTTCGGTTGCTTCACGGACTAGTTATGCAGGGTTGTACTACGTGGATAATTATTCGGTGATTAATAGTACAGTATATGTGTTGTTATGTGATGAATCATAATAATTAAAAGATGTGGGATTAGATGCCAAATCCCAGAATTAGATGTATTAAATTTGTGTCTCCTTCATTACTAAAACAAGGCTGCTTGGGTAATTTTTGGTATCATTTTAGGTTCTTTTATTCAAGCATTGCTAATACATGTATATATATTGTTAATGTGGAAAAGAAATTGAACCAGACATTGTATTACTAGTTCGATGCGGGGATTATATTATTCTTACAAGGTAAAACAAACGAGGCATAAGTGTGTCAATATAAGAGAACATGTCAAGAAGATATCGTAATCCTCGACAGACTTAGATGTTTCCTATTGTAGGAGGTAACACTTATTGCAAAACAATTTTCATGTTTACTACAACTACAACATACCCAGTGTAGTCCCACAAATGGGGTCTGGGGAGGATAGGATGTACACCGACCTTATCCTCGCATTTGTGGGGTAGAGAGGTTGTTTGCTGGTTATGAAAATGGCAATGTGAAAGCATCAGTATATCCTTGAGTCCCTCCACACCGTCGCCCCCTAGCAATAATTTGTTCCTTTGGTTTTATCAGGTGAGCCAATTTCATTGTGCTGCATTTCAGAAATTTGAAGCAGAAGAAATGGTGGATGCAGTGGTAACTGTATTCTTGGAAAAACTTCTGAATGTTCTCACTGAGGAAAGCAGGTTTCTAAGTCAATACAGACCACAGTTCGAAAAACTGAAGAACGAACTGCTGTTCATGCAAAGCTTTCTCAAGGATGCAGAGAGGCTCAAGAGGAAACACGTCACCCTTAAAGCGATCATGGCCTGTTTGCGAGACTTAATCTTTGAAGCTGAAGAGATACTGGAGGACTGCCAGAATCAATCAGCAGATAGTGATGGGGCTACTAGATTCTCTACGCGCTTCCATCCCAAAAGGCTATCTCTTCGCCATCAAAATTGGAAGCGTCTTGCTGAAATCAATGACAAGATCTCGGAAATAAAGCAAAACATTTCGACATATCTTGGTGTGCCACTTATGAAAGAAGGAAGTATGGAGGCACATGATAATCTAATGACAAGATGGACTTCTTCCCTTTATGACCACACTCAGGTAGTTGGTTTGGAAGGTGACACAGAGAAGATAAAGGATTGGCTATTTGAAGCAAGTGATGGTTTACTTGCCATTGCATTTGTGGGTATGGGAGGTCTCGGAAAAACCACTCTTGCTCAGAAAATCTTCAATGAAAGAAGTGTGGAGAATCACTTTGAGAGGAGAATTTGGGTGTCTGTTTCTCAAACATTTACTGAGGAACAAGTAATGAGAAGCATATTGAGGAGTTTGGGAGATGCATGCGTCGGTGACGACCAGAGTGAATTGTTAAGAAAAATAAACCAGTACCTCTTAGGAAAGAAGTTTTTGATTGTTATGGATGATGTTTGGAGCGTGGACAATGCTTGGTGGCAGAAAATCTATTCTGGACTACCAAAAGGAAATGGGAGCAGTGTTATTGTAACTACGAGAAATGAGTTAGTCGCTCGCAAGATGGGAGTCACAGAAGCAAGGACACATTGGCCCAAATTCCTCAATGAAGACTACAGTTGGTTACTGTTCCGGAAGATCGCATTTGCAGCAACTGCTGGTGAATGCAATTTTCCTGAATTGGAGAATGTAGGAAAGGAGATTGTGGAAAAATGTAAGGGTCTTCCATTAGCAATCAAAGCAGTAGGAGGAGTGATGCTTTGTAAACCACCTTACTCTCATGAATGGAGGCGTATTGCGAATCATTTTCGCGATGAATTGAAAGAAAATGATGACTCAGTGATGGCTTCATTACAGTTGAGCTATGATGAACTCCCTCCGTACTTGAAATCCTGTTTCCTCTGTTTTTCACTCTTTCCTGAGGATTGTGTCATACCAAAAGACCAGCTGATCCGTTGGTGGATTGGAGAAAGTTTCATCCCTCTGAGAAGTGGTAGGTTATCAACTGAAGTTGGAGAAGATTGTTTCTCACAACTATCCAATCGATGTTTGATAGAAGTTGTTGATAAGGCTTACAATGGTGTGATCCATACATGCAAAATGCATGATATGGTTCGTGATTTGGTGATCAAGATTGCAGTCGATGATTCATTTTCCACCCCATCTGATGCAAATTGTCGGCATTTGGGTATTAAGAGTGAGATGAATGGGAATCAACTACTGAGCAATCGAAACTTACGAGCACTGCTGACAACCACCAAGAGTGGTGAAGTAAACAAAATCCCTTCTGACATTGCCAAGAAGTTCTGCAATAGTCGACACCTCCAGGTACTGGATCTGTCAAAATCAATTTTCGATGTGCCTCTTTCAAGTTTGCTGGAAGGCATTGGATCTGCCAAACAGCTTACTTATCTCAGTTTAAGCAATACACATCCATTGACTGGAGTTCCAGCTTCCATAGGCAAGCTTGAAAAATTACAGATTTTGGACTTCAGCTATTGCCAAAATATGAAAATGCTCCCCTCTTGCGTTTTAACATTTGAGGAACTAGCTGTTTTAGATGTGAACCACTGTGGGTCACTTGAGTACCTGCCAAAAGGATTGAGTAGGCTTTCCAATCTTCAAGTACTGCTTGGATTTAAGCCTGCAAAATTAAGCCAGACAGGAGGTTGTCGTATTTCTGAACTCAGAAGCCTGACGCGACTTAGGACTCTCAGTTTAAGACTAACTCAGGATGAGGAGATCGGAGATGATGAGGGGAATGCACTGATAGATCTCCAAGAACTTCAATTTTTGACAATAAGTTGCTTTGACAGTCAAGATGATGGACTAGTCACAAAACTTGGTAGACTTTATCCTCCTCGACAACTCCACGAGCTGATTCTCAAATTCTATCCAGGTGAAACAAGTCCTGAATGGCTTAACCCTACATCTCTCCCCATGTTGCGATATCTGTCAATCATTTCAGGTGATATGAAAGAAATGCACGAGAACTTCTGGTTCTGGGGTGATCGCAATACTGCTTGGAAAATTGAGGGCTTAATGTTGGAAGCTTTATCTGATTTGCGATTGGAATGGTCAGCAGTGAATCGAGTGATGCCTTCGTTAAGAATACTCAAGGCTAGCTGGTGCCCCGAGTTGGAGTCATTTCCAATTGAAGATGCAGGGTTTAGAGGGGGTTCATGGAAGAAGGAAGAACATAGGGGCTGACAAAAGACACTTGAACTCAATAATCACATCCTGTTATATCTTAGTTTTCTTGTTTCTATTCTTTTGTGGATCCTAATACATAGTATAAATATGTTCTGTTCATGACTTTTTTTTTATCCTTCACATGTAAAAGTTTATTATCCAGATATTGAAACATGTATAAGCTTCTTGGATTTTTTCCTGTCAATGCAATGACAGATCATTATTGTAAAGTCACATTTAAGTGGCATTTTTGCACTTAGATTTTGTTCACACTCTTCCAGATTTTCCTACATTTCTGCTATTTAAATGGAGCGACATGGACATTTGCATTTTCAAAAAGTGGGGTAAAAAGAGTACAGTTATTCGAGTGAGTGATTGGTACCTCCTCAAAATCTTACATTAAGAGAGAAAATATTACGCGAACAACACCCAGTATAGATGAAATGAGAGTTAATTACTTCAAGAATCTGGATATGCCCGTAAGGGAAAACGCTATAAATCTTTAAGCAATTAATGATAGCAAATTAAACATATATGTCACGGTAAACATTATCTGCATGATTTGGGGCATGAAAAGTTACAATAACTGTACAATTTATCCTATCATATGCTTCCAGGGAAGTCAATGGAGTAGTTGTCTGATGTTTCAACTTTCAATCGCAGGAGGAAGTGATGTAAGAAGAAAAAGATGTTGGCACAAGACATAATCCTCTACTTTCAAGATCTAGCACTGGCTGACACTTCATGTCTATGCTCGAATCCTGTTACATCAAACAACAAATGAACATTTGTTTTCAAAAAAGTATTCAATTTCCTTTAAATTGTACATATATATCCACTAACATGTAAAATATGTTTATACAATTAAGTCACTCAGTTATAACATTACTCCCTCCGTCCCAAAATACTTGAGACGTTTCGCCATATAAAGGGCACATTCGTCGATTTCTGTTACACTAATTATGAAAGAAGGGAAGTCCACGTAATATTTAGAGAAAATTACAGCCCAAAGGTTTACAAAATATGTACACAGTGTATAGCTAGTGTACACTTTATACTAATATACATATACCATACATAAAATATACATACCTATATATATAATCTACACACGTATACGCAACTTATGCACACCATATACAACCAAGTGTATATGTAGTGTATACTTCGGTCATGTTTGGTAAACTAGATGGTCGAATGGTATATATTGGTAACTATCCCTAATATATAATAACGCGAGGGAAGTATGCATTATAGCTCAAAACGTCAAGTCAAGTCTCTGAAATTATCCCAATATATTTTAATACATTTTTCTCACTTACCTTTAAGTTTATGTGATGGAGCTTCCCTTGAGTTGATTTCGTATAAGGCATGGTTAATGTCTGCATTATAACATTAACAGAAAGGACATTAATTAAGAAGCTATAATTAATGCACAGAAAATATCAATCTGTTAGTGGGGATCTTTTATATGAATCTTTTTCCAGGAAAACGAAATTCAAGATGAATTTAAAAGGAAATTAATTAAGAAGAATGAGTATATATGTTACCAGGATCTGGTCCTGAAGGAACTGAATATAGCCAATGGCTTCTGTTAATACTGATGCAGTATCAGTCTGCATCATTGTGGGAGAAAAGAAAGAAAAATCAGAATGGTACAAACATTAAAATAGTACAACTGTAGTCTCTCGTTTTAGTGGATTCTGATCATGATATATATTAGAGTAGAGTATTACCTTGCCGAAAGGTGCCACTAATCTGTGTAGAGCTGAAATCCTGTCTCCTAGTTTCTCTTTCCGAACCTGCTTCAAAACAACATGTAAATTGTCAATATTATTGAAGACATAATTAAGTAAATAAAAATACTACTATGTTCTATTTAGCACCTTTTTTTAAATTATAAGATGATCATACAGGTTGGGCTCAAGTGTACACCGCCACACATTATAAGAAAAAATAATTTTCATGTGTAAGAAAGAATCAGATTTATATGTGAGGGGCATGTTAAAGATAAAACTAATTAAGTAAATAAAAGTGTATAACTTTCTCTGATAGTATCAACTTTTAGATAAGATGGTCACACACTTCAACATATATGGAATTTTTTGATTGTCCGTCATGTGCGCTTATATACTACAGTTTCTCTCCTTGTTCCATTTTTCACCTTAAGCATTAATGTGCTTGAAGATTGCGATGTGACTCGAGGCTTCTTTGATGCTTCTTGACACGGATTAGCTTCTTCTTCAGTAGAATAATTAAATCTCTTTGCTTTTGAAGAAACTCCAGTGTTTTTCCTAACATTCGATGTGACCTGTTGAAAGCAATTTAAGACGCGTCAGTGAACGTAAACAATCAGCAACGAATTACAGAAGAAATTGAAAGAACAAGTAACAAAAAAAGATTTAAGCAAGAAGGTCCTTACTACTTTGTTGGAGCTATTTGATGATGGACTATGGGTTAGTTCTTGAAGTCCATGATCAGCAAAGCCCGAAGACATCCTGTCTGTAGAAAAATGCCCAAAGCAATTACTATTACTATCTTGGCTACTAATATTGTTCTTGAAAGTTAGGCCATTAAATGCTAACTTCAACCCCTGGAAATCTGAATGTTCCATATCATGACTTGTGATATAACTCGAATTCGTTGCACCAGCAGCAGCAGCTAAACCAGAAAAATCAATGCTAGTTTTATTAGCATTGTTCATGTACCAATCTTCGGACAGAAGATTCTCATTCAGATCAAAAGCATGTTGTTGTTCGTTTTCAAAGTAACTTTCTTTGAACAAGTTGTTACTCAAATTGCCATTCATATCTTTCATCTTGAGGAAATAATCATTGGATATTATGTAGCCGGCCTTGTTATTTTTGTCATCCAGCTGATCGTTGGATGGTTCATGATGGCCATCGTGGAACATTGAGGTGTTCATTAATGGAAATGTGTCGATGCTTCTTTTCATGTGTCCTAGCTTGTAGTAATATTCTTCTTCCCTGTAGTATTACATGAGATTGAATATATATAATATGTCAGCACACAAAGTTACTGTGCATATACATCAAATAAACCCTAAAATTCAAGTTAATCATAGGAGTATTTATTATGACAAAACAAAAAATAAAGTAACTAGAACGATCTAAAAAGCAATTGATAATACCGTTTCCTTCCTTAACTCAAATAAGAGGACCTCTAGAGTCCACTAATTCTTCCACACACTACAAGTGAAAGTAAATACTACCATTAAAGCAGCTCAAGTAACATATCCATTTGAATTATGTGAAGGACCTCTAGAGTCCACTAATTCTTCCACACACTACAAGTGAAAGTAAATACTACCATTAAAGCAGCTCAAGCAACATATCCATTTGAATTATGTGACGTGCCTTCAGTAGGAATTGAACTACGAATTCGTCAATCATGGGTCGAGCACTTTAACCAAAGTCTTTGATTGATTAATCCATCAGACTTCGTACTCAAAGCAAAGAAGAATCTCTACGATGAAGAAATATTTAATTTGAAGATTGACAGAAGACATATAAAAGACTAGCAAGTGTTTGTGTTTAAATTAAATTTCGATTTGTTCTTGCCCATAAGAAAGAAGTTGAGCTAGGAAGATGAAGCAGGAAAAAATCTTAGAAGGTGATAATATTTCGCGTTGAATTAATTAATTCTCAAATCAAATGAAAATTCATGTTGAGTTTCATTTAGAAAGGAAGTAGTATAACAACTTACGAGGTCATGGTTGAGTTCCAATCGTGTATAGTTGAAACCCCAGAGAAAAAGGGATACCCAGCAAGCTGCTGTTGCTGTTGGAGTTGATGATGATTATAAAGATTCGTAGAATCCATGGCCAAATCTAGAATATGATTCAGAAAAAAACTTGTTGAATGGCTAGGTTTAGTTTAGTTCTTTGTCAAGGCTAGCTATACTTTGTACCACGTATATTTGCTATGAGCACTAACACATGATCGGTTTAGTTAGGAACACAGAAATATTGAGGGGAATTAATGGACACAGCAGAGACAAAAGAATACAAGAGAATTAATGTGCACTGAGATGAGTGTGTGTCCCTATTCATTTGCTACTACTACTTTCCTAGCAGGCTATTCAATGATGGCAACCTCAGAAAAACATGTGGAATTTGAAGTTTAGAAGCTAAGCAAACCAACCTTTATATGTATAGTGGAGAGTGATGTAAATATGATGTACATACTTCATTTATATATATGTTGACTCTATAATCTGTGTATCCCTTATATCCAAATATAATATTAATTTCATTATCCTAGTTATATATATAGGTCCTCCTTTTTACCTTCATAATTAAGTTACTGAACACAAGACACGTTAATTATGGAAGATTCATCCTCTTTTTCTTTCTTTTTCTATGAGGAATTAAGTGTCTGTTCAGAATCTCACTGTTTGTGTTTAAAGTAATCTCACCATGTTAACTGATCAACTCTAAAAGGGAGCACATAATATCATGCTAAGAAAATGAACTATAGGTCTAATTCAATTCAATAGGTGTCGATTGTCCAATAACGCTTAGTGAGACGATAACCCATAATTCCTAAACTAATCTAGGACGTTGTAACAGTAAATACTTCGGACCCTATATATAGAGAGGATATGATTCTCCGAATTGCTTTTAAATGAGGTATGTATTAATATATTTAGTCCTAATAACGCTACTAGAAAATTTGTTACTGCTACCAATAATCTTAATTACTCCCTCCGTCCCATTTTATGTGGCACACTTTCCTTTTTAGTCCGTACCAAAAAGAATGTTACCTTTCTAGAATAATTTTAACTTTGAAATTCCTCTTTTACCCTTGATGAAATGATTTACAACCACACAAATGTTTAAGGATTATTTTGGAACACAAGTTTTAAAATTCTTTTTTTCTTAAACACCGTGCTAAGTCAAAGTATGCCACATAAAATGGGACGGAGGGAGATACTTGTGCATGCATATTGCAGTAATTGCATAATGTTTTCGTTGCAAGTGTTTAAAAATTAAGTTGTGGTACTTTAATTTGTTTATAATGACAATGCGCCTATAGTTGCACCAGTGTAGATCAGGTCGTATTACCCAAATTGCATATAGAGAGCAGATGTCTGTGAGTACACATTAGATTCTCTAGTTGTCTTCATGGAAAGTTAATGTATCCCTTTTCCCATCCTCTGATCTCTATATATAATCTTAGTTGCTGACATATTTTGTACCTACTTGTTAATTAGTTGTGCAATATAACGCTTAAAACCAGCTAAGTACTGCATATGCAAAATTCAAAATTTCAGTTCCTTTTTGGTACAATTTTTTTTTAATGCCAAAACAACAGTACTATAATAATTATCGTAATGTTCACTTGTGAATGGTCGGAAAACTACTTAATTATCAACCAATATTGAGCTTGTTTTTCACGTGTAGGCGCATCAGTGCTGGGCTATATACAGTATGTTAAAATTTTAGCTTGATGAAACTTTTTGCGGAAGTGTTCGGCGGACCTAAAAGTTTGTTTGAAGTATGTATCAAAATCATTTTGATGGCACACACATTTTTAATTGATAATCTGCAGTGATTGAGCCAGAATTTTCACGGAGGGGGTTAAAAATAAAAAAAGTAAACATACCAACTAGCTGAAATAGGTTTAACATCTATTATATGTACATAAAAAATAATATTAATCATGTGTAAATGGTACTCCCTCCGTTTCAATTTGTTTGGCCTACTTTCCTTTTCAATCCGTTTAAAAAAGAATGTCTCTTTTCTTTTTTAGAAATTCTTTAATTCCAACTTTCCACGTGGCATATTCAAGACCACAAGATTAAAGGATATTTTAATACATTCACATATCTTTAATTTATAGTCTTCTTTATTTTCTTAAACTCCGTGCAAAGTCAAAATAGGCCAAACAAATTGAAACGGATGGAGTATAATTTTCCGTCGAAGGCCCTGGTCATAAGCTGGCTCCGCCCCTGATAACACGTACATTACTAAATTGAAACAAACTCTTAGATAATTGATGAATTTGAAAAAAAAAATGACGGAGATTTGAATCGTTTAATAGACCCTACATATAGTGCATTTATTAAATTTGGAAATGGTAAAATCCAACAAATTTAAAGGTGCATATCGCATGAGTGATGCTGGGGATACACTCTTCCTTCCCTAAACCCCACTTGTAGGATTTCACTGGATATATTATTATTGATTTAGCGGTGAGCATTACTTAAGCCCCCGTTCTTTCTTCAAGATATGAAACATTAAAAATGGATGTACCTACTGTATTTTAGATGAAGTCTATCCACAAGAAATGTGGAATAAGTATTGATTTCACAGTTCCACCAATAATTGTCCACTCCATCTGCCCATTGTAAGGACTTTTTGATAGTTATATGTAATGCATAGCAAGTAAAATGATGGATTATTTTAGGGGGAAAAGTAGGGTATTATTGAAGGCGTGTTAACATAAAGGGCCATATCGTCCAAAATCAAGTACCCCACCAATGGCAAACGTCAGATAAAAAAGGTATAAGGAATAATCAATTACCAAATATGAAATAATGGTCCAATTTTTTGTCCTCTATAATTTTGGCCTCTTCTCAATTGGCCTCATTGCTGAACAACCCCTTCTACCTTTTAAGTATTTTAAGAGAAAAAGGTGTATATTCTAATGAAGGAAAAGTACAAATTAAACCAAACACAATAAGGTGGATAGAACTATTGATTGAAATATCCTGCATATTTTGCGGAAAAATTCTAGTACTTGTTCATAATGTATAGCCCCACAATTTGCTGAAAATCGTAGCATAATATTTACATGCTCCTATATAGATTCCAGAAAAAATATTCCTGCGATATGTATGATATATAGAATGAATATGCTTATGCATCCAATCATATGACGCATTACACATTGGAAATATACCAAGAATCTTTTGTACCTTTTCTTAATCTTTTGTGAAAGGTTTATGCTTTAATACTTGCATAAGAGAAAGAAAGAAATCCCAGTAATGTAGATATATAGGAGTACTAAATTCCCTTGGGGTTGTAGACAAGAAATGGAATCCTAGTTGGACGCACTATGATTATTTAAATACAAAAAAAAACGAGTAATATATTCAACAATCATTGGAGTGCTTGAATAATGCAATTACTATAGCTATTACAATCATTATCCATTCACTTTTGTCACCCACGTCTACTAGCAAATATTTCAGAGCTCCCTTTAATTTTCATTTTCACTTTCTTCTCATCAAATTAAACAAATGTCCTCAAATTTTAACTTATTTGAATGTCTTAAAGACCTGTTTGGATTTACTTTTGGCTTTCTGTTCAATCCTAACTTATGATTTTTGACTTATTTTTATTATTTCTCAAGTGCTTATAAACACTTTTTAAATTTTACCCGAACACTAAAAAAACGCTTAAAAATTATTTTGGCTTAAAAATACTTAAAATAAGCTAATTCGCTACTAATCTTAATTAATATTGTTCTTTTAAGATTTTACTTTTTATGTTCCAGGCTGTTGAACTAATTTAAATGGTTTGTTAAGACATTCATTGTTACTTTTTTTCGGTGACTATTGTATAATACAGATTAGTGTTAAACTTATGATCACCAAGTGGCTGTAGTTTAGTGGTGAGAATTCCACGTTGTGGCCGTGGAGACCTGGGCTCGAATCCCAGCAGCCACAAAACAAACCATTTTTTTTCTTAAATCAATTAGTCCCTTTTTCACTATTTACTTATAAGAAATAAGAAATCAAATCCTCATAAAACCTTCTTCTTTTTTTGGGTCAATAAATCCTCATAATAATTATGCTTCCAGAATGGTAAGTACTAACTACATCTAGCTGAAAAAATGGAGATTTCGACATGAAACTTACCTTCTAATTATTTTTTTTAAGTTGAGTGTCACGAGAAAACAGTATTATCATTTCATTCCTTTTTTTTTCCTTTTAAAAAGGATTCTAATACAGTATTTATTATTGTATTATATTATATCAAATTAACTTATTGAAAATGGTACTCCGATAATCAACTCATTAACAATTACAACTATTTAACCTGTGATTGGCAAAGGGCCCTTGACGTTTGTCGAAGAAATTTAAGAAAAATAGTACGCTCAAGATGTTTAATTTCTTCAAACTTGTTCAGTGCTACCATATTTTCAATGGTATTACCACTACAAATCTACGATAATTGATCATATTTTTCAAACTCTCCTTAATTATTTTCATATAGCTTGTATATATTCTTTCCCTAATTGACGGTCATGTGCATGTGTGTTAGGATGGAAAAAAATAATACTAACTTAATCATATCATAAAATTGTTCATGGATTAGTGTAATATCCATTAAGCAGAGGCTGGCAGCTGGGCTCTATGAGGTTTCAATTCCACATTAATCAATGACTAATAAAAAGTAAAAGGGCCGGCATTTTGAATGAGAAAAATTAGTTTAGTGTCAGTTGAACTACATTTTCCATGGGAAAGTCATATAAAAATTGAAAGAAGAATTATTGTAATTGTCAAGACTTTTCTAGATCTAATTGTAAGGTAGAAATACACAATTGATTAGACATACTTTTCAGTAGACCTACTTCCTCCTGCTACGTTGTCAATTTTTTATTAGTACTAAGTTGTTACAAAGTTAAATTGAGAGTTCAAAACAAATTTAACCAGTCCTAATCTTATCTATCTGTTAGATGAATTTAGGCTGATATTTTTGCACTAGTTTAATATTAATTGGCTCGATTATATATAGTCAACTAATGAAGGAAAGCTATTAATTAGCTGCCCAAAATGAAAACCAATCTGCAAATTAAATAAAATGAACCAACTCACACCGATATTGATGATTAACGAACTACACCCAAACAAGTTGAACCCATAGAAATTTTAATCATGTGTCTCACGTAACCAATGTTACTTAAGGGAAGGTGTTCACATATTAGAACTAATTAAGACGTCTTACTTTTTATTTTCTCTTCTTATATAAAGTTTTGAGATGATTTCAGAGATTTTCCTCTCTTTGTGGCTTCGTAACTAATCTCTCTTGTCATTTACTATGCTTATTTCCTTTATTTTAATTTCTTTGTAAGAATTCTTTTAACATACTTATTATTGATGTAACAAATTATTATTTGGAATATACTTTTTAATATACTTTTCTACTTGAATAGTGATGCAAACATCTTTTTTCTTTTGAAAAAATAATAATCTTGTAGAATGAAAAGTAATAAACATATAGGATAGCTCTACTATTATCTCAAAATTAATCGTGTAGAATACGGGAAAAGATAATACCATGATGCATACTAATATTTAATGTTATGTGTATGTGAAAACAAAGATTACGTAAGATGTATATCCGTCCAAGTAAAGGAAGTAAAATTTCAATAACGACTTTTAGATTTAATAATTAAAGTAACAATTTTCTTTGTGAAGTTATAAATGTTACTGCTCCCTCATTCGTACTTATTCATAATAATTTTGCACTTTTTTATGAAAATAATAAATGATATAAATATTTTATTATAGTACTCATGATTATTAGCATTTCAAAATATCTTGGGAGAAGATTTGGGGAAATAATAGTTAATGTTAATTAAAAAATAAGAAAAAAATTGTTCTTTTTTTAATATGTTAAAATGGACAAATAAAAATAAATAATTATTTTTAATAGTGACAAATAAAAAGTGAACAAAGGGAGTACTATTTAGAGTTGGAAGAATTCGTAAAATTCTATTTCCAACAAAAGTTTAATAAAATTTTCATCTTATTAGGAGCGGAAAATGAATCGACATCTCGATGAATTTCCATTTTGGATGACGCCCCTAAAGACTTTAACAATACAATATAATTACTCTTCTCATGTACTCTCTCCATTCCATATTAGTTGTTCACTTTTTTCTTTATGCGCCCCTTAAGAATTATAAATAAGCTGAATAATTTCACTAATTTACCTTTTATCACTCTTTTGAAACAAGAAACTTTTTAAAACTTATAAGCTTGATTAGCTTTAGAAAAACATTAATTATAGGGGTAAAATAAAATAAAAAATTAATTTTATTTTGATTTGGTAAATGGATAAGTAACTTGAAACAACTATTTATAGTAAGGTGAACAATTAATGTGTGATAGACAGAATAGGTAATTCCACTGAATTCTACTCTCTCAGTTCTTTTTAGTTGTCATAGTTTCCTTTTTAATAGTCAAACGATATAAACTTTGACCAACATTTTAAAATGTAATCTTTCATCATATTGATATGAGAAAAATTAAAATTTATAGTACTTTTCGAATAGTTTTTGAATATCTAAATTTTAGTTTCAAATTATCGAATCAATCTAATTAAATTTAACTTTAAAAATTAGTTAAATTGACTCTCGAAAAATATAACTTGTTCAATTTAAAACGAACGGAGGGAGTAGAAAACAATTAGTCGCACAACATTTGGGGAAGCATAAACGAAACTATGAAGTGTTCAATCCTCGAAAACATGATGATCTACCTTACCTAACTATATATCACTACACACTAGGGAATAGAGCTAGACAATGCCTTTTAATCATTCTTTAAAAGAAATATCACATTTCTATGTGTAATCAATTTTAAGTTTTAATGTTCATATTTTGTCTTTAATCATCGTATAGAAATAACATACTATACTTAAAATTATAGAAAATTAAATTTTCTTTTATTATTTTCAATATATATATATATATACTCTCTCCGTTTAAATTTGTTTGTCTTACTTTCCTTTTTAGTCCGTTTAAATTTTTTTGACAACTCTTTAATTCAATATCACAAGATTTAATAATATTCTTTACTTTCATAAAATCCATGTCAAATACATAAAATCCATGTCAAATAAAAAAATCAGACCAAATAAATTGAAACCGATCAAATTAATATACATAAAATGTGAGGGAGTAGGTATAACATAAGAAACAAACAAAAAAGATGAGTTGGAGGGCAGACTAGCTAGGCATAGAGGCTGCAAGTAGAAGGCAGCGGCCGCCTAAGGGGCTGGTTGGGTCATATGGGACGTAGAATGCCCCATTTCCTAAGGCACCAATCTCCCCATTGTGGAATGTCTCTCCACTTTTATTTTGATGATGATTAATAACAACCACAAAGATAGATAAGAGTTGCTTAACGCCTTCAAAATCTCACCCAAGTTAAATAATGCTATAGTGATAGAGCGGGTTAGTCATTTTATTTTGTAATTCAAGTCGTCATTTTAAATCAGTGTTTGGTATCGCGATTTGAGATCATGATTTTAAATATCAAAATCTCCAAAAAAAACATGATTTGGAATTTCAATTTTTTTTCAAATGTAAAACATGACTCGTCATTTTGAATTTTATGAAGAAAGACTCATACTCGGCGTAAAGATATTATATGTACCATGTGAAAAGATTGTATTAAAGAATAGTTATTTATTACTCCTACTATTGTTGACTAGTGAATCTTTATAAAATTATGTATATATGAATATTTGTAAACGCAAACATTTATTTATAAAAGGAGCACGGAGATATGTGATTTATCAATTAGGCACCTTAGAATATTTCGATATCTTGTTTACGAAATATGGTTTGAGAAATACAACTTAAGAAATTCAATTAAAAATCATAAAAACATGGATGAGGAAGGATTGCTCGAATGATAGATATCCTTCAATTGCAACTCTAAAATTGTAGATTTGAGTCACGGAGAAAATGAAAAATGAAGGAGGACATTTTGACACTATTGATGTCAAAGAAAATTGTGTTCAAGAACATGTGACGTAAGAAGAAATAATGAAGGGTGCTCTTGAAATTAAATGACAGTTAAAATTTATTTGTCAATAAGTACTTAGTATTAAATTAATTAGACTAGTTTATTGTAATGGATTGTGCATGAATCTGAACTAGTTTTGTACAGATACGGTAGCTGTCGTGTTCTTGTGATAATCGTCCCTCTCTCAAATACCCCTTTTATTCTCCTCTTTCTCTTTCTTTCTATTTTAATATCCCTTTCACTTCACGCTTACCAACTAATCAATTACAGATGTGACGAGCTATTTGGGTTTCCTAAATTCTTGCTTAATTTTCATTTCGTGAAGGCCATGTTTGGCTCATTCAGAGATAATTCGAAGCAACTTTCTTCTCTATTTTGAATTTTCTCGAGGAATTTATGATACTTTCGGTTTACTTCTTTGGGAATGCTTTTACACTGATAAAGTTGGAAAAAGTTGTTCTGAATTTGGTGCAAGATTGAAGGTAAAGAAAAGGGGAAATATTCTGAATTTAACAAGTTATAATTCTCAGCAAAAGAGAGCAAGAGGATCAGAAGAAGATCGAATTGCCACAAAACAAAGTATATATTCTCTACTGCCCTTTTTCCCAATATTTTTTTGCTTACTACTGTACTGCTCTTATTCTTTGCTTTCTGAGTCATGAGTGCAAAACATGTTACTTTAGTCAAGTTGTTTGTATGGTGTATGTATATAGATGGGGGAGTTAGGATTTTTGGGATATTGAAAAATTGAATCTTTTTTTTTATTCTGAATATGCAAAATAACAGAGAAATGGCAACTCAAGTGGAGCCTCCAAATGGAATTAGGCCTCGAGGGAAGAACTATTACACAATGTGGCAAACTGTATTTGAAGTGGATACGAAATATGTTCCGATCAAACCTATTGGGAGAGGAGCTTATGGTGTGGTTTGTTCCTCAGTGAACAGGGAGACAAATGAGAGAGTTGCTATCAAGAAGATCAATAACGTGTTTTCGAATAGAATTGATGCACTTAGAACTCTAAGAGAATTGAAGCTTTTGCGCCATATAAGGCATGAGAATGTGATTGCTTTGAAGGATGTTATGATGCCTATTCATAGAAGTAGTTTCAAGGATATTTATTTGGTTTATGAGTTGATGGATACGGATCTTAATCATATCATTAAGTCGACGCAGCCTTTATCCAATGACCATTGCAAGTATTTTCTTTTTCAGGTATTCGCTAGCTTGGAAACTCATTTCTGTTTCTTGTCCTTATTGCTTTTACGCCACATTAATACATATATACTTTAGTTATGGTAAGTTTTTGAGCACTTGATTGAGTTTATCTTTTGATGTTTAGTTGTTGGTAGCATTCAGGATTCTCAGTTTTATCTGATAGCAGTGACATCTAGACGGGGAAATGAAGGGGGAAGAGAGGTAGAAAAAAAAAAACTGATTTTCCTAAGCAAAAAGTTTACCCTTTTTGACAATTTACTTGTAGCAAGCAGACCAAAGAGTAAAATGATATCAAATTGCAAAAATTGAACTAGCTATATCATTCTCCTTTTGTCTACCTTTTGTTATCAACTGGCAAGTAACTCACATGTTCTCATCTATCTTGTTTTAGACTTTTAGTGCCTTTCTCTTCATGAAACATATCGTGCAATAAGCTTGACCCTTTTGACATCTAACGGACATAATCAAGTGGCACTTATGGAGGTTGCTGTTGAAAAATTGATGTAGTTTCTACTTGTTCTGCAATTTTTACTGTATACAAGTTTACCTTATCAAAAATCACTGTACACAAACTGTTGGTAAATTTAAATGATGTTACAGTTGAAATATTTCCACGGATTTTTTTAAAATTTTCTTCTCATTTGGGTCCTTATATTAATGGAGTATACTGGAAAGATCTATAATATGTTTTAACAGATTTAAAATTCTGTTTCTAGTTGTACATATCTTTATAATTTAGAAAACTCAAGAGTTCAAGAGTGCTAAACATTAGTAAAATATCATATTCGTGAACTGTGTAGGAGTCAAAAGAAGTCTTATAGATGTTTACTTATGAGAAAGCTATTCTCCTTCTGCACAGGTCGTGTAGAACTTTGATAAGTTGTGAGAGAATTCATAAAACTTGGATTGCTAAGCTGGAAACTACTCCAAAGGAGTTCTATTTTTGGTACAAGAAAAAATCTAGGAAGACAAATAATGTTGAAACTATGGTATATATGGTGATTTTTCTGCTAAATGAACACTGCTTTAAAGCTAGATATTTTCTTGGATGTGTTATCTTTTGAAGTACACTTAATCTTGATTGTGCATCTTGGGCTCATGGCTATAGAATGAAACAATTCCAGTTTCTACAAAAGGAAGTTGGTTATAATTGGATAGTATTGAAGGTAGTTGAAATTGGTTCAAAAATTTGATCTTTCTTAATCCAAGATAATTAACGATCCTTCTTGTCTGCACAGCTGGTCTGCGTATACTGTAGTCACTAGAGACATTACTGTTCTCGTTCTATTAATAATCTGTGTATCAGAAATCTGATTCTACATTAAGCAAGCTTGATGTTGTTACTGCACCTTTCATGATTCTTGTTCTCCATCATTCTAGTTCTAGCTAACAACCACTTTTCCTCTGATTGTGTAGCTCCTCCGTGGCTTGGAATATCTCCATTCAGCTAACATTCTCCATCGGGACTTGAAACCTGGGAATCTCCTTGTGAACGCCAACTGTGAGTTAAAGATTTGCGACTTTGGACTGGCTAGGACTAGCAGAGACAATGGGCAGTTTATGACTGAATACGTAGTCACTCGTTGGTATCGTGCACCAGAGCTACTTCTTTGCTGTGACAATTATGGAACATCCATTGATGTCTGGTCTGTTGGATGCATCTTCGCAGAAATCCTTGGCCGAAAGCCTCTTTTCCCAGGAACTGAGTGCCTCAATCAGCTTAAACTTATTCTCAATATCCTTGGTAGCCAGCCTGAAGCTGATCTTCATTTCATTGATAACCCAAGGGCTAAAGGATTCATCAGATCTCTTCCTTTTACCCGAGGAGCTCACTTTGCTTCTCTCTTCCCTCAGGCTGATCCTTTAGCAATAGATTTATTGCAGCGAATGCTCATTTTTGATCCCTCGAAGAGAATAACAGTTACAGAAGCTCTCTATCACCCTTACCTATCAAGTCTTTATGATCCATCGTGCAATCTTCCCGCTCAATTTCCTCTTAATCTGGATATTGATGAGAATATGGCAGAACCATTGATTCGGGAGATGATGCTGAGAGAAATCTTTCATTACCATCCTGAAGCAGCTTATATCAACACATTTTACTAGTTTCCATCTATGTAGACTATATGACTTCTGCTTGGGACGCAAAAGATGAGGACCTAAGCAAAGGTAAGTGGACGTTTTTGTTCTATATTATGATAAAAATATACAGTTAAGTCGTTGTGGTCACTTGGAGACATTTGGAGCAGAGAGGTGATCAATCTGAGGATGAGGATCACTTAAGGTTATAATTGGAGACTTCATTTCATCTTCTTTACTTTTAGATTATTAGTGAGAGTAAGTTGTCTCCGTATGACCTATATGTCGCAGGTTCGAGCTGTGAAATTAAATCCTTGATGCTTGCGTTTGGGTAAGCTACTTACAGGCTGCATCACGCCCCCCTTAGGGAGCAGTCCGTCAACGCACCCTGCATGAACTCATACTTTGTACGCCGAGCTGCCCTTTTCTTTTCTTTTTTATGTTTAGATTATTACTCCATTATGTGAAATATTTTTGGTGTGTATTGAGCTGAGGACTGAATGAGGCAATCTATTCATCCAGTCCATATGGACCCTTGGACTAGACTTCTTGTAAGCTGTACATAATTTATGGGCTAAGCTTCCCATTTTCCTTTCAGCTTGAGTGTAATTGGCCTCATATATCCTTTTATTAGTGCTATTCAATGGTGTATCATGTACCATTGGCTCCAAAGCATTCTCCATTTAAGACTAATGGGATATGCAGCTATTGAACTGCCATTATAACTTAGCGAATATCAGTAAGAATTTATACTATAATGTTACTTACTTCAAAGATAACATGTAACTGACCATAAAAAATGATATTAGTAGCATGGAAAGTAAGAAAGTTACCTGCTATAATGGGTTAAGATTTACTATAAAAATTCTTTACACTAAAGCTATATCTTCAAACAAATATTACTGTGACTCTCTTTAGATGTTCATTAACATTCGGAATTACGCAAGCGAGCTGATATGACTATATGCTTAATTTGAAAGTTACAAGTCCATGTATTAGAAGTTAAAATGATCACGAAATCAGAAGATCAGTTAATGCCTCTCATGTTGTTAGCGTTTGTTTTTAATCTCCATTCATTCATATGTTACATTGGAAAGGCACTTCTTTCCCTTGAGCCCAAGACTTTCTTTCAAGGTTGATACAAGTTTTGTTAACCAAATATATAAATCTGGGCTGACATAGCTAGACCAGTTAGCCTCTCTGGGCCATGCAAAGAATTGGACAAATCAACTACGATAAGGCTAGTCGCTCGTGGCCCATTTGATGAATAACTATGATAATTATTTCCAAGTACACCTGCTTCTCAACCAAGTCGTTGTAGTATAGTGGTAAGTATTCCCGCCTGTCACGCGGGTGACCCGGGTTCGATCCCCGGCAACGGCGTTTTTGTTTTTTCTTTTTGCTCCTTCCTCATCCTTTTCACTTTTCAGCAGAATCCGCCATAACAAAACATTACGGGCCTTTATTTATTGTTCAATGACGATAATAACCACTCGATTATCGCAACATTTTGTTGTTGTTATTGTTTCCTTATTAGTTGCTATGTTTTCTTCATGGCTACTATGGTTTGCTATACTCGATCCGAGGGTCTTTCAGAAACATTCTCTCTACCTCTACGAGGTAGTGGTAAAGTCTGTGTATACTCTACCCTCTTCAAATTTCACTTGTGGAATTTCACTGGGTATGTTGTTGTTGCTTCTCTAGTGGCCAACGAAATTTTATTGGTAATTAGGGAGAATTTTATTTCGACCAACATTTAAAATAGTAAAGAAGTGTACTTTTATCTTCTTTCTTGTCTTGTACTTTGATGTAACAAATGGTTTCTCATACTAACAGGTAACAATAACAGCCTAATAGGTACATACCCTAATAAAGGAAGAGAAATATTTGCGGTCCAAATAATCATCACTTTAATTATTTGCTTATAGTGGAAATATGCAAAATTAAGAAACTTGAAGTTGTTGACTAGGTAACGTCATAAAAAAGGAACTCAAGTTTAAATAGTAGAGAAAACGAGAGCTCTTTGTCCATCAAGTACTAAAAAATCTTTAGTTTATCATTATAATGAATGAAAATGAGAGTAACTATGTAGAAGTAGCTAGCTCCGAGCATATTTAATGGAGTAAGTAAAGAAAGGATTATATTAATCAATTAGTTAGAGGATCGAGCACCTTGATTAACGAATATGCTTATTGTGATACTTTAGTTGTGGAGACTGACACAAAAAAGAAGATATGTACACAATGGCAAACAGAAGGGAGGAAAACGATAGGTCACCAAAGCTTTAATTTGTTTTATGGTGGTGCACTAGTTGAACACTTTTCTTCCACTTAAGTTTCTATATGCTACCTAGGGCAGTATATTATGTCTTATAATTTATAAATGAATTCCCAAAATAATTAAGTCATATGTTGGTTATAACAAATGCGGATTGACGATTAAAGTTCATGGGTTTTCAGCGATTTCAAAGTGTCCAAGGGAAATCAAACTCTCATTGAGGAGAGCAACGCAAAGCTTAATTAAGCAAGTTCCAATTTTTGCCGCTGAACCAAGAAAATAAAATTTGAGCCTATTTTAATTTAAAAGTCGGTTCATGATATAAGGATTACCTAAAACTATATAATTAAGAGAGAATAACTTATTCTAGATCTCATGTCTCAACCAATGTCGAACATTTAAAACTCGTGACACACCTATATAGCTAGGAACACACACGAAGCGTGAATGACATAGCATAGCATGATGGATCTACATTGATACTATATTGATAAAAAAGATTTTGAACTAAACTTAAAAACTAGTTCATAAGATAATCACATTCTTGAAAAATCGTACGTGGAACACTTGCAATATAATATAACCACTTTGAGTATAAACCTAAGACATGTTATTAGTACATTCTTTACCATAATTTCTTTAAGTTGTAGGTCGTATTTGCCAAGTGCCTTGGCCAACTCTGTCTCTGACTAGTAGTACTAAACACTAGAAAATTCAAAGAAGTCGGTGGGGTGTTTGAGATGCAGATGCATGCGACCTGAATCTTGACATATAATAGTACCTCTTCGCCATTCTTAAGGGGTCTCATATTATCGTACGGCAATCACAATTTGTCGGTCACCTTTATTCTTTTTAATATAATGTCTTGTTCTCTTCTAATTTAACCTTCATATCAATTTGCCAGTGGGCAACATCTTCCCTTGGCCTTTCAACACTATGATTTTGCTCTCCTCTATTTGAACAAAAAAAAAAAAAAAAAAAAGATACAAACAGAAAAATTAGGAAGATGTTTGCCTTGCATGATTATTGTCGGAAGAAGATTCAAAATTTAAAATTTATGGGTTAATTCCTTAAACAATCTTAAGTTAATATATATCAATAACAAGTTCTCTCGAAAATAGAGGAGGAGATTGTATGATGCCATATAATTATAAAGTTTGATCCCCCCCCCTAAACATATACATATAGTATATTTTAAGCTGAACTTTTTTGAAAAAAATATTTTATATTCCTTTTGAAATAGTGAGGTAATTTTGCAGTAAGATCTTTTTACTTTTCTTAACAAGAGAACTCGAATGCATAATATAATATAATATGTTTACTGTTTAGTACATAAAATTATTTTGTACATTGCACACTTTACCGCATGTGTGATAGAATCTTCCAAATAGTAAAACCAAGTGGTATGAATGTAAAGCGCATTGTCCTATTTTATTAGCTCATTTGGTTAACCTTGTTGATAAGGGTTTAGTTTTTCATCTTATAATTTCTATCCGTAATTTTTTTTTAAAAAAAAAGTGGTATATGTAACGCGCATTGTCCTATATATTCAAATTTCTCCCATACCTACCTTAATTAAATGAAAATTAACCAATAGAAAACCACTCTTTTTCAAAGCTTTACGTAATAAACTTTAGGTCTTTATGGAATTTAATATTTGATTGATGGTCGTATTACTTTATTTACTTTAGTATTTTATTCCTTCAATGACCATTAACATTTCTATAAAATGTATCTTCATTACCATCAAGAGCCCCTTCCTCCTTCACCTCTTCTTCATCCCTTCCATATATGTTCTAAAAAAACTCTGCTCTTCTAATATTTCTTTCTCTGTTCTTTGATACTCTGTCTTCAGAAAGTTCAAAATATTTCTCTTCCTATTAATATCACTTAGTTATATTTTTTGATGCATATCAGTAGAGCCCTGATTTTTGATGTAGTTTGAGATTCATGACTCCTGTAATCAGTGAAGTCCTTCTTTCTGGTTTTACAATTAACTCAACATTACGTGGTGGAACTCACCTAGTTCAATCCTTCTCTGTTGTCTTCCTCTACTGGTTCTACGTGTTCTCATGAAAATACTCTGTTTAAACTCCTTAATTCTAATTTAATTAGCTTATTATTGATACTTATTTAGTTATAACGCGTTAAATTATACAAGTATTATGGCTTCTCCTAGTGGAAATTCATCAGGGTCAGAGGATCTACAACAACTAATGGATCAAAGGAAACGAAAAAGAATGATATCGAACAGAGAATCAGCAAGAAGATCAAGAATGAAGAAGCAGACACATTTGAATGAATTAATGGCACAAGTGAATCAACTCAAGGAACAAAATAACCAAATTGTGACAAACATTAATATGGTGACTCAGGTTTATTTGAACGTGGAAGCAGAGAACTCTGTTCTGAGAGCACAAATGGCAGAATTGAATCACAGGCTTCAGTCTTTAAACGACATCATAAATTGCATCAACTCGACAAACTCAACAATTGATGAAACAGAGGTTATTGGTGATGATGATTTCTTGAATCCTTGGAATTTGCTACATGTTAATCAGCCAATCATGGCTTCTGCTGATGCCTTCATGTACTGATTTAGTGTCATTGAAAGAAAAAAAAAGTCAATTTTAAGAAAGACAATGTTGTTTGTGGACTCTTTGGCTTGGCTCTAGATGAAGGCGTTTGGTTAGGTTCACTAATAAATTATTGGATTTCATTAGAAAAGGTAAAATAGTTGCTGACGCCTTCTCGGTTTGTAAGAGCTTGGGCTGAACCTATTGTATTGCATGTTTTGAGGAATATAATATTGGAAAAATTAATTGAGTGAGTACTTTTTAATAAATAGTTACTGTTTTTAGCGATACTTTTCATTTATTACCATCTATAGCAATACATAGCAATATTATGATAAATCTGCACTATGTATTAAAAGTGAATTATGCATGCAATATAGATGTATTATAAGTGTTTTATAATGTATTATGTTTGTTTGGTAAGAAATTGACACAATACATTATAAATTTATTAAAGTGTGTGTAATAAATGTATAATTCATGAATAAAACTTGTATTATATGTGTTTTATAAATTGTTCTCTACAATATGTATTAAAACTGTATTATAAATCTATTATAATGTGTCAAGTGAAAATAAATATGCTATTATTATAGATTGCAAAAAAAAAATTAATATAGCATATCTAAGTAAGTTACCCTATAATATTTGAATAGACTTTCATTGTTACTTAATATCATACATTTGTAATCTAAAGTATAAACCTACTACATTATAAGAGAAGTAACGTATGGAATAGAATTATATATGGAAAAAAAAAAGTAAAGGGATACAATAACTATTCGTGTAAGTTTACATGTGAGATTTGAGGAGAGTAGAGTGTACGCAGACATTGCTCTTACTTCGTAGATATAGAAAGGTACTTTTCGATAGACTCTCGACGTAGATAAAATATTTCAAAGCAGTTTTAGAAAGAAAATACATAAATGAAAGCAGTAATAACAACGAAAAAATGTGACATGTAGGATTGTACACAACATACAAAAGAAAGAACAGTAATGACAACGATATAATTAATGTGATAATTGAACAAAAAAAATACATGTGATGATCGAAATTGAAGAACAAAATTTAACGATACGATATAATAAAATTTAAATAACAATTGAAAATATATATATTTTAAAGTAACAATACAATAGGTAACAACCATCCAATAATACTACATTAATTATTAAGTTGCTTGTCTCTTTTGTTATTTTATTAAAGATAATTCCATCGTTGGCTTGTGTGTAACACACTTCTATGCTCTGTTTTAAGTTAATCTCTCTTTTTATTTTTTTGTTTAATTACTTTTAGTGAGGAAACTAGTGAAAGGACCATGAGAACCAAATACAAATTCTCATAATTAGTGCGATTGACTCTTTCTTTTCTTTTCTTTTTTTACTTTTCGGGTTGTATATTATTAGCAATATTTTTTTCTTTTAATTATATTTTCTAGTGGATGCTTAAGATCAATTTCAGTTCCACTTTATGGCAAAGTACAGTGACATAAGTTTATATAACATATAATATAATCACTTGGAAATTTTTGTTTAGACTCTGATAAATAGAAAATACATATTGTAGAGGAAGTTTCTGGTGGAGGTTCATTACCATTTATTTAATCTAAAGGTTAGGCCGTATATGCTGGAAAAGAAAATATCTATAAAATGGAAATATATATCAGGCTTGAATTATTGGGGGAAAAAATACAATATTTGATTAGGATAATACAACAAACTAAACCTAACTATGCCTAATAATTGTCTAGAAAATTACTTAAATCTGCATCACTAGCATAAGTCATATTTTCTATTTTTTCTCGTTTTGGCGCTTTCTCTATGATGGGATAAATGAATTATGTTCAAATATTTTTCAAATTTTGGAGCAGAATATTAAAAGTATGTCATGCCCTGTTTGGATAAGTGATTGAAATGAAAAAGAGAAACCAAATTGTTCCTCATTTGTAGATATTTTTTTTAAAAAAAAATGTTTTTAAACATTTCAACCAATAACCAAATTGACTATACAATATATAGAAACTTCATTAATTTAATTCCATTCAGAGAGATTTTAAAATAGAAAATATTATAAGAGTTTAAGGGGTAATGAAAGCACCAGGCACACATCTGACCTAATTTGTAGAATAAAAAATGTATTTTTGACTATACAATATATAACCTAACAGAGTAGCCCGACATCTAAACACTTCAAATATATTTATTTAAATATTTTGTAAGAAATTACTTTAAAAGTTTTTTACTTTAAAATAAATGGCTTTTGGAAACACACCCATTCAAGAAGGTTTTGTCTACTTTAACTTAACCGTTGTGTTTTAAGAAATATCTAAGGCAATATGAAATACATGTTTTACACCTTCAAAACATAATTATAATTATATTTTCTTTAAGTATTTGCTTTTTTTTCTTCACCTTCAAATATTTACACCGTGTTCTTGGGAAGGTTCAATATTTTGTAAATCTTATAAGAATTATATAATATACCCAATAATAATATGGTAGGTGCAAACCTTAACGAACAAAGTTGTTTGGTATCGGGTTTTTTTGAGTCGCAATACTTCACTTGAATCTTGAGTCATTTCCTCCACTTGAGGTAACATAATTACATAATGAGGTTTAATTGTATAGTTTTACACTGAAAAGGAGATTTCTATAATTAAGTTTACTATCGAGAAAACAAAAAATTGAACTATAGCATTTGATTATTTACGAGAAGGTAGACTCTTCCGAATTGAATAATATGAAAAATCATTAACCGTTGATTACCTTCCCAGCTTCATTATATTAGGAGGTAACACCAATTTACATGTGATTGTTATGCACATGTAAGCAATCACGAGTACCTTATTTAATTTAATTTTAAACTTTAAACAAACAAATTACACGTAAACAAATTAGGATCGTCGCTTTTTGCGGAATAATATTGACAAAGGAAACAAAGCATATGCTAGTCCACTAGAATTTTCTCAAGATTTTAATTAATTAAGCAATCAACATGTCAGGTTCTTTTTCCATTTCTCTATTTTTAATCTCATTGTTGCACACCCATCAAAGTATAATTAGTGATTCCTAATCAAAATTAATTAAAGATCCATATCTGTCGGTGACGTGATCTAAGTCTTTTTCCAGAATAAAGTAAAAGGCACCGATTTCAAAATTCAGGCCAATTAAGGGCCTCTCATTTAATTAATTAATTAAATTAATTCTTAAGAGAAGTGGCATGTAACGTGTACAGCCTGTTGCTGGAGACTAATGGCCTCCCAAATCAAAAGTCATAAGATCCAGTTAATCCGTACTTAAGTGATTGTTGTACTTTGATTTGGTCTAATTAGGTGTTAACCTTTTCTTTTTTTTCTTTTTTTTTTTACCTTTTTTACAACTATATGCATGTGATTAGCAATACAAGCATATCATGGAGCATAATCTGTATAAAAATTATGGTAAACTACTTTATAATTAGGCCTTTTTTTCTTTTAAAATCCGATTGCATGTTAGGTTAGACATATTTATAGGTTGAGAAACACTGTTAGATCATGTGGACAACCATAATCAGAAGATTTCACATGCTTTTACTGGACGTAAATGTCCAAGACCCCGTTTGAGTTAGGTGATTACAAATATGTGATAAGCATTAAGTGCTTAAAATCATTTATAGATTGCATATATGCAAAACAAATTGACGATGAATTCATTTGGGATATATATCCAACATATAGAGTGACATGTTTCATTAAAATCTCCAAGAACTCAACTGCAATCATCTTTCACAAATAAGAAAAAAAAGGGAGGAGGGGAGAAGAGAAGAATTTAATCTCTCAATTATAACATTAAAAAAAGGAAAAGAAAAGGTAATTACTATATTGTAAGGTGTTACAGTATATTGATTTCACATTATTTTTGTTGTTGTGATTGCTTTTCTATCTGTATTCCTTTTTTGAACTGTTTGGCAGGTTTTAAGCTGGGATCTTTTGGAAACAATCTTTGTACCTCTACGAGATAGAGGTATGGTTTACGTGCACTCCACCCTCCCTGGACCCCACTTTGTGGGATTTCACTGAGTCTGTTGTTACAGTATATTGATTTTTCTGGATAATTTGTCCAGAAAACTCTCTGTACGTTTTTGTATTTCCGCACAATGATATTAATGTCAAAATCATATATAAACTGTATTATTTGCAATGGAAGGGTTTCAATTAGTATTAGGAGTAATTAAGCCATACATCTGACAGGTGAATGATAAAGAGAAAGTTTTAAGAAGTGCAAGTCCGGGCCAGGGATGTTGCTATTGTTGGATATTCTTCCAACAACGTTTTTGTCCTAACACTTATGATCGATAAAGGTACACATACTGAACAAATAATTGTCGAAAGGTTCGGTTCACAGCTCACAACACGAAATGCCCAAATTATAGAATGTAGACCAAGTTAAATGAATTGGATGCAAATGCATGTTATCCATTATCATACACCATTTACTTGACGAGCTAGCTAGTTGCTTCATTAATCCTTGTGTTTATTTCCTCCATATAGAGGGATATTAGGCTGGAAAAAATAGCAACGCAACTATAATTGGAAAAGTAAATAACGCTATACTAGTTGCAAATATATGGAGTCGTGCATCATGAAGATTGATTGAATGAGTCCATCAAGCAATGCATGTTACACTGTCCAAACGCAACCGCACCTGCCTTCTCAGTTTATTATTTAGGAAATAATTTATATATATACCATTCCAAGAGTATTCCAACTGGAGCTCTAAAGTCATTAATTATTCTTTCTTCTGAATATATCAGGGGATAGCAGCCCATAGTGGGAATATTGGGTTTTCTCTGCTCTTAAAAGCCCATTGGGCTGAAGACCCATTTCTGTTGGAAGTATTAGTAACGACGTGATACTGGAGTGAATGTTGGGTCATCCAATAAGGAACATTGTCGAGCCCAAAATGGCTCAAATTAAAAATTGGTACTTTCACAAATTGTAGATTTAATTCGTCAAGAGTTTAGTTAAATGACGGGTAATTATAAGAAATAACTGCAAGTAAATTTTTATAAGAAAATATATAGATTTGTAACTTGAAGAAAATAATATGTAGTCATTATAACAATTTAAATTTTATATACTGATAGTTTAAATTTTAGGACGTTATCATAAACTTTCTATGATACATGTGGATTCAAGTTTCACTCATGTCCTCTTTCCTTTCACTAATGTAACAACAAAATTGGAATTAAATCAGAAAACAAAGGGCACGAAGGAACATGAACTCTTGTTTGTTAGTATCTGTTAATTAACTATATCCATATTTTATCCAGCAAATCATCCAAACTGTCCATTCTTATCGTAAAGGGCCCAAAAGAAAATGAAGCTTATCCTTATTTTTCAGTTAGACATCACTAGAATTATGAGTCATAGCTGCTGCCTCTCTTACTATGCCACGTTTACGGCTATAAATTGCAAAATATTGGTATGGAACGTACAAAATGAATCTTCTTTGGATATTGTAGCACTTCATTTGTCCTTGTAATGCAGCGAAAGTGTCGATTTACTCTACTTTTTTTTTTCAGTTAAAAAATCTTGTTCCATCTTTGTGACCAGTCAATACACTTGGCTTCCAGTCTATGCTCTTAGATGTCTCTCAGTGTCACCTCCTTCTTTTTTCTTCATCCGTTAGTTTTATTGTTTCATTATTTCAGCTAAATATCTTCTTATCCAATCTTTACTTTGTGTTTCCAGCCGACACTTTCACACTTGTCTCCAGTTTTCTGCTGCCACGCTCCCTCTTCTTACCCTAAAATCCTCAATTCCATTAGTAGCTTAACACCTGTTATGCCTCGAATTAGCCTTGCCTACTTCTCCTTTCCCTATATAAATCCCTATTCCCTGCAGCTCATTTCCATCACAAAAAAAACATAATTCCCTTTGTGTCTGCAATAGCTCTAAACAGTGGTTCTTTTTTCTTTTTTTCCTCCAAGTGTTTTTGAATCTTGATCAGAGAGAGAAAAGAGATGGCACAATACGGTAACCAAGACCAAATGCGCCAGACTGATGAGTATGGAAACCATGTCCAAGAAACTGGAGGCTACGGCACTCATCAAGGTACCGGTATGGGGGGCACTGGTGGAATGGGTGGAGGAACTCAAGGTACTGGTACGGGTATGGGTACTGGTGGAACTCAAGGCATGGGTATGGGTATGGATACTGGTGGAACTCAAGGCATGGGTATGGGTATGGGTACTGGTGGTACCCATCACCATGAGGGACAACAGCAGCTTCGTCGATCCGACAGCTCTAGCTCTGTAAGTTTTCTCACATGCATGCATCAATCTTTTTCGTTTTATCTTAGGGATACTAGACATTTTCTCAGGAAAAAGATATGATCTTATAGTAGTATACTACTAGCTAGAACTAATTTTATAACTCGCTGTCATAACATTCTTATCGCACCGAGCACGTTACTAACTTCAAATATGAATTTTAACGTTTCAAAATTTAGAATGATATGATCATTCTTGAACAAATACACTAAAAAGAATAGATTTGTCATATAAAATGGAATGAAGAGTAATTTCTTTCTTTCTCCATTTGATATTACGTATAAAATAAGCCTTTGGAATTAACGTGATTTTGTCTAATAATTTTCAGTCAGAGGATGATGGACAAGGAGGGAGGAGAAAGAAGGGCATGAAGGAGAAGATAATGGAGAAGATGCCAGGAGGACATGGCCAACAGGAAGGTGAATACGGCGGTCAACATGGACAAACAACAACTTATGGTACTAATGAAGAAGCTGGAGAGAAGAAGGGAATGATGGACAAAATCAAGGAGAAGATACCTGGGATGCATTGAACATTATGTTGATCATCCTTTGTTCCCTTTGTTTTCATTTCCAGCTTATCAATAAGAGTCTAAAAATTAGTGCTTGATTTTGTTTCATGCACTAATTTAGTAGTAACTATTGTGTGAATTATCTTTAATGTCGTGTGTTTTGAGTCGTGTAAGGGCAGTGTGCTCACGCCATGTGTATATAGGCAGCCATGCCCTGACCCTTCTGTTGTTGTTTTAAGAAGAAAAGTGAGTTTACTGTGGTGTATAAGGATTGCTTCCATGCCTGGAAAGCAATGATGTCCATGTGCATCATTTTAATGTGTTGTTGTGTCCCATGTTTAATGATGTTTTGGAAACAATATATAAGTTTAAGTTGTGCTTATATACTTTTTTGAGCTTAATTTTCATGCATTAATGCTTTAAAAAATAATTACTAAATATTACTCTTACCGTTCAATTTATGTGGATCACTTGTTGAATCTTCACACGCATTGTGATTTGCGGTCCAACAATCAAGAAATTTTTGGAGTCTATTTATTTGGACCTTTAGGCCCAAAAAAATACTCCCTCCTTCCAAAAAGAATGAACTATTTTAGCTTAACACAGAATTTAAGAAAATAAAAAACACTTTTAAATTTTGTGTGGTCTTAAATTAAAGTTATATCAAAAAAAGTATGTCATTCTTTTTAAAACGAAGGGAGTAACAATTATTTGAACCTTGGACTACGTATCCTTATTATTGAACATGGGTCGGCAAGATCCATTTTACGCCCATTACCTGACTGAGTAACTTTCAAAAATAACAACTAATTATAGAAATTTAATGAGGCTTTTATAATACTGTTATATGACTCACTTTCCTTTTTAGTCAGTTTCAAAAAGAATGACATATTTTTACATATAGTATTAACTTAATTTTAAAATGCTCAATTTACCCTTAATGAAATGATTTACAATCACACAAACATCTAAGACTCATTTTAGACCACAAATTTTAAAAGTCTTCCTTTTTTTCTTAAAGTCCGTGCCAAGTTAAAGTAACTCATATAAAATGGGACGGAGGGAGTAACACTTTGTCTAATTACAATTCGTACCAATATTTTTTATATCAATTGTATAATTTCGCATATAAATACAAATAGAGTAATTTCGATATACAAATACAATTTTGTAAAATCTCAATATACAAATACAATTTCGTAAAATCTCGACATACAAATATAAATTCATAGATCTCAATATACAAATACAAATCTGTTTTGTATATTTTATAAAATTTCCGCATACAAATACAAATACAGTTGAGTGTTGATTGAGAGAAAGACATACAAATACAAATAATTTTAAACCTTCTGGTAGGAATTGTAATTGAATTAAACTATTGATATAAAGCGTAATTAGGCATGAATATTTGGTATGTTATGTAATTTTTTATGGAAAAATTTCTCATATAGCAAACTTGAGCCCATAATTAAGGAGGAGATAACAACCCTTTTGGAATTACAGGCGACAACAACTAAATTGGCAAAATATTGCTATTTTAATTGTATTTAACGGCTGGAATTTATTTGCCAAATACAAATACATATTGAGGTGGAAGAGTTATTTTAGATGACTGTTACCATTTAAAAAGGAAATGATCTTTAATGATTATAATTCATTCTTATATCAAGAATCTTGAAAAAGGAAAGGATCTTTAAGGATCTTTAGTGATTTTAATTCTTTCCTTATATCACGGGTGTGATCTGCATTTTCAGATTTTATTTTCAAATGAAAAAACTTAAATCGATTGAAAACTATAGAATTCAAAAAAGTATTGTGAATGTATTTGTCTTTATAAGGTTGTTATAGATGTATTTGTGATTATGTCAATTCTACTAAAAATATAAAATGTATGTTTTCATTTGTGTAAACATATATACTAGACCAGCCAAATATACAAATCATTTTGTATTTGTATTCGCTTTGCATACAACTAATACATATGTTAGAACAGCCAAAAAAAATACATTTATATTTATATTCAAATACAAATACATTTGATATGTTTGTATGTTAAGTACATATACCAGACCAGTCAAACACATACAAATACATTTGAGTTTTCAATGTGTGTTGATACCTATATAAGAGCAGTCAAAATATATTTGTAGTTGTATTCGAGTACAAATACATTTGATATGTTTGTATGTTAAGTACATATACCAGATCAGCCAAACACATACAAATAAATTTGAGTTTTCAATGTGTGTCGATACATATACAAGAGCAGTCAAAATACATTTGTATTTGTATTCGAGTACATTTTGTATTAAAAATACATTTACAGGATTACAAAGTCTAAGAAGAAAAATACATTCTCGTGTGGAAAAGTACAAACATATATATTTTGTATTGAATCAAAAAATACAAATACAACAAATTTATGTGCAAAATTTATATTATTCATATACATATAGAAAATTTGAAATATAATTAAAAAAAAATCTTCGATGGATGTATATGGATGTATCAGGATGAACCTGTTGTTTCAAAATAAAGTTATGCAAAAATTAGGAAAACGAATAGCATAGTTATGTGTCTTGTTGCTCCTGCACTTGTCGACAAGGTGCAGTTACCGTTCCCTTGTTTACTTCATCGAAGAAAATTGTACTTACCAAACCACCTTTGTTGGAGAAAGAACAAGAGCTGCCAGGCTAATTGGAATTGTGGGAGGAGGTTTGATTGAAAAAGGAAGTGAATATTGATTGGGGGTGATTTTAGGAGAGGAATAAAACTCTTCTAATTGTATTTGGATTTATGGATGGGTCTGATCAAAATATTGCTATATTGTTGTGGATAGTAATTTTTTAAAATGATTGTTATGAATTATAATTAAGGATTTAACTATGTCATGCCATGTAGTTTTCCCATTTTTTATCGTGAGACTTGTCCAAACTATAACAAAAAGGATCAAAGGCCTTGGTTTGACCTCTGGGCCAGCACCGTTTGTATATCAGGGGACCCAAAACTTCATTTACAGGCCCATGTTCAGCAAGCCTAACACAAAAGTGTAACTCTTTGAAGATTGTTGATCTCATTTGGGCTTCAAGACTCACATTCCTAATATTTTAGTCCAATGAGTTATTATGAGAAACGACCTCTCTATCTCCTCGAGGTAGTGATAAGGTCTGCGTATGCTCTATCTTCCTTAAATCCGGCTTTGACGATTATACTGGGTTGTTGTTGTCGTTGCTGGGTTACTATCACCTGAGAGAACATTTCTACCTCTCCTAGAACCTACCGGAGCTGAGCTTTTCATATTTGTATTAAAATTGCCCATTTCTACCTCTCCTAGAACCTACCGGAGCTGAGCTTATGTTTCTAATGAACTTTATCTATAAATAAACATATATCACCCTATTAGTTAAGCTTCCATCAACCTGTTTATTGGTTTGTATTGCCTTTTCCAAAATTTAGGTTCTTAGAAGTCAGACGTACGTGATACCATAAGTTTTACTTCTCTGCACCAAATGATTTTAATTTGCATGTATGAACTTTATATAGGTAAATTAGTTGCTAAGCTTTTAATGAAATTTATTTGGTAGTAGGACAGGTCTTACGATACATACAAGACATGATCCTTCTATACCACAGTTTCCGATCGAGCCCCCATCTATAATACATACTAGATACAATTCCGGTGCTACGCACGGGCCCAATATTGATACTCCAAAATTTTAAGATATGTCTAATTTAGATATGCATATATTATTTTTTTAAGATTAATAAAATTTTTAGATATGCATACATTATTTTTTAAAATCAATGAAATTCATATAAGAATATTTTAAGTTGTTAATTATTGTGATTTAAAATATTTTTAATATAATTTTTTTAATTGTGATTTATAATACTTTTAATGTAGTAATTTTTAATTTGTTAGTTATTGTGATTTATAAAACTTTTAATGTAAGATAAATAAATTAAAACGGAGAAAGATATAAAAAAAATCTGGAGTGGGATATGCCGAAGCAGGCATGTCGTTCATGACATGCCTGCTTCCATGCCTGCTTCAGCTGCTAAAGTCCCACTTCTTATATAGGATAAATAATACTTTTAATGTAATTTTTAATTTATTAATTATTGTGATTTATAAAAATTTTAATGTGAGATAAATAAATTAAAATGAAGAAAGATATAAAAGAAATTGGAGTGGGATCCGCCGAAACAGGCATGTCATGGATGACATGCTTCAGCTGCTAAAATCCTACTCCCTCTGTCCTATTTTATGTGGTAATTTTCGCTTCCTGAGAGTCAAACAGTTTAATTTGACCGTGAATTTGGACATGCAATTTTTAAGTTTTTTGGAATAAAATTTATATATTTGAAAACTACATAAAAAGTATTACAAGTCTCAATAATGGACAACTCAAAATATTTAAAAGATATATAAAAAAATTACGGTCAAAGATAGACTTATTTGAATCTCGAAATAATATCACATAATTTGATGACATGCTATGACATGCCTGCTTCAACTGCTAAAATCCCACTTCTTATATAAGATAATTTGATGAACTAACATGTCAATCACGTAATTTATTTCTTAAGCTGAATGAATATCATAAATCACCCTAAAATTATGAAAAAAGGATTATCTCGAACCTAGATCGAAGGAGCGGCGATGGTAGTTTTCTAATCTACTTTGAAAGTATTTGGAGTTTCTTAGCTTCCAGCCTACGTATTAATTAGTCCACTGCGTCGAGGAGCAGAATTTGACCCAAAAATACCCAATCTTATCTCAAAGCCGACAGAGCAACAAGCTGTCAGTCTGTGACGCTGCCACGTTTTTCATTCACGTAACACCTGTGTTGCTATGCTGCCATGCATGCACCTCCATTTCTTCCACACCCTCATCTTTGTTTTTCCAGCCCTATATCTATCCCGTTTCCGCACTCAAACTTCATAACCATTTTACACTTATATTTCCCGTCAACGGAGAGAATTATTTGTGTAGTACTTTCAGCTCTTAGTTTAGTAATCATGTCGCAGTACGAGAACCAATATAGTGCAGGTCAGGCTATGCAGACGGACGAATACGGCAGGCCCATCCGCCAAACTGATGAATATGGCAACCCAGTTCATCAAACTGGAGGGACCATGGGAGACTATGGAACTCAGGCTGGCCACACAACTGGCGTACTTGGTGGGGAACAACGCCAGCATGGTACTCTCGGTGGCATGCTTCACCGTTCTGGCAGCTCTAGCTCCAGCAGCTCTGTATGTGATCTTTTGTTTCAACTAATTAACCTCTTCTCTATCTGTATCTATGTATGTATGTCTCTCCTAATAATGTTTAATGTGTGTGTTTTGTAGTCCGAGGATGATGGACACGGCGGTACAAGGAAGAAGAAAGGGATAAAGGACAAGGTTAAGGAGAAATTGCCAGGAGGTCACAGGGACGACCAAGCCCATTCAACTGCAACAACTACGACTACTGGTTATGGCATGGAAGGCACTCATCCTCATGAGAAGAAGGGAATTATGGAGAAGATTAAGGAGAAGCTTCCAGGCCATCACGGCCCTGGCCACCACTAGGAATTGAAGCTAGCTCTGGCGAAAGAATAAATCCTTTTAAATATACACATGTAAAATGTTGGTTAAATACTGTATTAGCGGTCGTTTCTAGCCTGGCTGTGTCTTGAAGCGTGGCCTCTGTGTGAATAATAAAGCCATGCTAGCCCGGCCTCCGAGTGCTAGTGGAAGCATAATCACACATGTAATAAGTCTTTTTATGTTGTATCATGCACCTCGTCATAGTGTTGCGTTATGAATGTATTTAAGTTTATACGGCCAACATCATCTTGCCTGGGAATCTGACTTAAAAGGGTTGGATTATGTGGATAATGAAAATGAATGGGGTTAACAGTGACGCATATCTTCGGACTGTAACGGAATGATTATTAGTTTTCCATCGCTTACTTTAATCCGTGATGTAAATAATTGGGGAAAATCAGATGAGGAACTTGTGAGAGAGAACCAATACTTGGGAACAACATAAGTAGGCGCTGTTATAACGATGCCTTCTGAAGATGAACATCCAATCCAGCAACTTCTTACGAGGGAGTTAATTAAGATTACAAGAGTAAAAATTGGATGCACCAAAGTGAAGTAAAATACCGGAAAAGGTCTCGATACTTAAAATTGGACACACCAAAGTTCCAAGCGATTTAGAATTGGACGCACCCTCGGCCTTGCAAGTATGAGAAATTTAAAAGTTGCATGTACTTGTTCTGTATGAGATCAAAATGCCCTGCTTCCTGCGTTGTCTTCTTAGAGTAGCCTTCTCCGGTTCCCACAATTTTTTAGTTTTCCATAGTATTTAAGCCCACATGGCACCAGAGTTGATTCATGTGTGCACCCACATAGAGTTAGATCCAATCCTATTCTCTGAGACAGTCGGCTAGTCCACCAAATGGGCTGGAGAGAATTAACAGGAGTACCATGAAAGCTGATTGAACATTTCATCTGCCAGACGAAACTGGTTTTGCAATAAAAACTTCAGTCCAAGGGTAACTGGATGTCAAATCTTCTGAACCCACACGCAGTACCAACTTCAGAATTTGCCTTTTCCAGTCTTTTGCAGCAACAAGTTTCCCGCTGAACTTTGGCCAACAAGTTGTAGTAAGCAAAATGCCTGTGATGTACCAGATTTTGCCAGGTTATGATATCTCCATGTCTACAACCTAAAGATGCCTTGAGAAACACTTCCCTCTCTCCGTAAGCAGAGGAGAACGGACCTTCACATTCACAGGAAAACGACACTACAAAGATATAAGAAGTCAGAAAATGCAAGCGTGAGAGCGTAAGAAAGCAGTTTTTCTAAAACATGTAAAATCATTTACATTCTAAGTCACTGAAACTATGAAAAAGGGAATGAGTATCAGTGTTAAAAGCTTTGCAAGAATGCCTGAAGGCCCAAGCTTGTTGCAAGGTCCCCTCACCTGGGCCATCTTACCAGGTAAGGGTATAGAGAAGTATGGGTCTTATTTTCACCATGACTGGCCTTCCCATGTATAATGTGTACTTCCGGAGAAAGCTGTCTTTCTAAATAGCTATTCCATATTCTCTAACTCTGAGAATTAGAATGTCGATGAGTTTTGTTTATTCCAGGCGCATTGAATCCAAAGTTCACATCCCTAGAGCAGCACGTAACCTTTATATTAATTTGCTAGCAATAACCATTGAGTTCCACAAAGTTTCTGCTGATTTAATCAAATATATAACCCTCATGTAAACCCAAAGATGGCGTTTATTTGCACTGAATAATATAGGACATTGATTCCCTCATTTAACCTACATCTCCGAGATATAAAATAAAAGACCTCAAAGTAGTTCTCATTAGTGGTGAAGATGGTAAAATTCCGGAAAATATCCGGCCAGCTAGGGCTACATTGCCAATTCTAATAGTAAATGTTAGATATATGAGTGTATTTTGAACTGTCACTGAATGTTTAAAATTATATATATGCAGTATAATCACCTGTCATATAACTTGGCACCTACACAATTCTGGAACTTAGATTCTCCCTTGAATGCATTAATCATATCCTTCAGTCGAACAAGAATTCCAATTCCTCAATTTAAAAAGCAATTCAAAACCATTTTGAACAGCTGAGGCACTTGTGATAGCATAAGGGCCATTTCCAAAGAAAAAGGATCCTTCAAACTCGCATAGAGTGGCACTTGATAGAAATGAGAGTTCTATCAATTACCAAAAGTTACCACAAGAGCATACACCATTACGGAAATGGTGAAATCTCTTGTTATCCCTGACAATAATCTCCTTGCCAGTGATTTGAGATGCACCGCACATAAATGAGTGACAATCCTCGCAGATTCTTAGATTTTTCATGATCCTAATGGTAGACCCGGCAGAATCAGTGATGAGTAGCACATATGCCAAAGCCAGCTTCTCACTATGGGTGAGAAGTATTCGCTTTTTATGTTCCTCACTCAGATCATAAGGCACGGAACTTAAGTTAGGCTCGTAGCCACGCGACTTAAGCCGAACAATAAGATCCTCAAGTGCTTCCTTAATCTCTTTCGAGTTTGGGTGGGTCATATCGCCAGCATAGAACTCCTGAATCACCCCCTCTTTGCCTTCAATCCAGCTGCGTGAAGGGTCCTTTCTCAGCAGTTTTTGTTTTATTAATTTCCTTACCCCTAAAACATCTTCCCACCTTCCTGCTGAAGCATATGTATTGGCAAGCAAGACATAGTTTCCAATGCTATCAGGTTCAAGCTCAAATAAACGGCTAGCAGCAACTTCTGCAATATCAGGATTACCATGAATCCGACAAGCTCCCAGCAGGGCTCCCCAGACACCACTATTAGGCTCCATTGGCATAGCTTTGATAAGCTCAAGAGCTTCTTCTAGTTTCCCCGCCCTGCCAAGGAGATCAATCATGCAAGCATAGTGTTCTACTGATGGTTCAACACCATAATGTTTCTCCATTATATCAAACAGGTTTCGACCCCGTTCTACCAAACCTGCATGAGTACAAGCCATAAGAGCACCAATGAAAGTCACCCTATTAGGCTTTACCTCAGTGTTCACCATTTTTTCGAACAAATCTAGTGCATCATTCGCGCAACCATGCATTGCAAAACCCAGAATCATCGAACTATACGAGAACACATTCTTTTCATTCATCTTCTGGAAAACCTTGTATGCTTCCTCCACATTCCCACACTTGGAGTACATATCAATCAATGCAGACCCCACCATAACATGATTGGCAGGCGAAAAACCATATCCCTCAGCCACATCACGAACCCAATTTGCATACTTAGCAGCCCCCAACTGTGCACAAGCTGAAATAACCCCAACCAATGTCAACTCATCAGTCTCTACACCTTCAGACTGCATCCTATGGAAGAACTCTAATGCCTCCCTCGGTTTAGCATTCTGTGCAAAACCCGACACCATAGCGGTCCAAGCAACCAAATCTTTCACAGGCAATCTCTCAAACAGCTCAGCAGCTGCCGCCATATCTCCAGCCTTTGAGTACGCAACGATTAACGAAGTCCACGAAATCACATCTCTCTCAGACATTTCATCGAACACATTTCGTCCACTATCCAACCAGCCACATTTAACATACATATCAATCAAAATATTATGAACAAACAAATCTTTACAGAACCCACCAAGTTTTATGCCCTGACAATGAATCTGCCTACCTAAATTCAACTCAAGCTCATCGCTACAACCCTTGAGCAAAGCGGTCAAAGTAAAAGAAACAGGCGATATATCTTCCCTTCTCATAGCATTATACAAACGCACTGCCTCTTTCAATGGTCCTTGAATTGAATAGCCCCGAATTAAGGCGGTCCATAGAAAAGGGTTGCGGTATTCCACTTGATGAAATACAAGACAGGGATATGGGTCCATTGGGACATTGATTTTTGTGAGCATACGGAGTAGCTTTGCCAGAACATAGCAGCATTGGTCAAGACCTCTGCGGATAACGTGAGCATGTACTTGTTTGATCTGATATAGGATGCTACAGTTTTCAAGAAGTGAAACCAGATGAGATTCTAAGAGTTTTGTCTCTTGAAGCCGGGAAAATGGAACGAAGGGCTGCAAAGCTTCTGGGTTTCCGAGCTCGTTGCTTCTGGGTATTGGAATAGGGTTCCTGGATGCGATCAGCTTCCGAGCAAGTGAAACCATTACATGCAAAGCTAAGGTTACAATTGAGACAAAATGAAACCAGAAGGACTACGGAGAGCTAACTTCTCTTATATATCTCAGTTCCAAACTTCCAATTAAATTTGAAAGGACATATTGAATTTGTAATGAATCTGATTTTTGAACAGTTGTGACTTGGGAATGATGTTAGACACTTTAGAATGTCTCAAATAAAAGAGTCATATAAGCTTTGAATAGATTGCCTGTGTGTTCCAATCTTGTTGGACAGTACTATTTATAGGCGTTTGTCTGGTCAATCAGTTGAGGTGTATTCAAATTGACTTAAACATCATTGGCAGAAAAAAACAATAAAAAAGGATATGTACTTTCTTGCACTTATAGTATTTACATCAAAATAATTAACTTAATCTTAGTCGTTAAAATTAAACCCAATATTCATATCACTTAGACATAGTTATGTGGCGAACATGTTCAAAACGTATATAATCGGTCTTTGTTCAAATAGCTCTCGGCGAAAAGTGGTGGATGGACCATCCAGGATGGTTGATCCGTCAAAAGTTATTTTGGTGTACTAAAGCCTTTCACCAAATTTTTCTTAACCAGGTCACTCAGTTCTTTAAGGAACTTGTGATACGAGAGAGCAAATCCCGGCAATTCAGATAGATGGTCGACAATCTAAACCTGTTCACAAACCAAAACGAGAAAGTGCAAAATTATGGTGAATGATTAGAAGCATTAGTCCTTCAGACACCACATTGACAACATCAAGGATGAAAAAGTCGTTTCCTTTTTTTACACTCTGGAAAATATATAAGCAAGAGGCACACTGAACTGTTTCCCTATGGTACTTCATTTCCTGTTGTTGACCACCTACTCACAACTTACAAATTTCCATGTCACATCTACAAATGCAGCTCAACCGAGAACAGAGGCTTAACGCTAATCGCCACCAGTAATAAAATATCTTGTCCTTTAGTGTCCCTTTGCTTTTTGCAACACGTCCTGTAGAACTCCTGCGATTCTTTCTTCCATGTGACGCTCCAGAAAAGTATCTTTCACCTTCTCATACCCTTTTTTACCCATTGTAAGCCTCCTCTCAACGTGAGTAGCTAATCTAACTATGTTTTTTGCAAGAGGCATTATCCCTTCTTTCCCCACAGGATGTAGCAGACCAGTTGTTCCATTTGTTACAATTTCTTGGGTGCCACCAGCTGCAGTTCCCTGAAATGGAAAGGCGAGGATGAGAGGGTAAGTTTTTCCAATCCGATGAAATATTTAAGATTATAAAAAGGAACTGCTGCCTGTAAAAGATATTACTATACAACAAGCCAAGATGGAGGAAGAAAAATAACAATTACCAACACAGGCAGCTGAAACGCCATGGCCTCAATAGTAATCCGACCAAAGCATTCACCCCGAGCCTACATGGTTAAAATAGAAGGGAGGAAATATATGGAGTTAGCTATTACCGCATTAGTAAAATTATCATACTTAAGAGAGAGAAGGGAAAAAAATTGACGTAGCATTCACCCCATGCCTACAAACCTGAGAATTCTGAACAAGAACATCAACTGCAGCAAGATATGGGGCTACTGTCAGAGTCTTATTGACAAAATGAACATAATTCTGGATCTTCTTTGATATAACAAAGTTCCTAAGCTCCGTCTCAAATTTGCTATGGCTACTCATGTCACTCCCTACAACAACAGCATGAATTGATGGCAATTGTAACTTCCGTTCTTGAATAATCTGCAAGCTCTCATAAAATGACCGCAAAAATAAGTCTTGACCCTTCCCACGAGTAACACCTGCAATATTGAAAATCCAGTTCATGGTGTAGTTAGAAAAGGACTGTTAGTGAGAAATGATACCAATATTTCAAATCCAAGTTGCGTAGTAGTTAAAGAAAAATCTGTACAGCATGATGATGAATATGAGTGAATCATAGTGATTGGATAAATTTAGAAAATAAATCAAGCGCAATCCACCTATACAGGTATTTAAGAAAGCAGGTTTTATCAGGATCCAAAGCATGACAGACTGTAATGCGTAATAGTATTACAGGAAAAAGCTTACTATTTATGAGGGCAAATAGTATATCTTCATTTCGAACTCCAAGAGATTCGCGAACATGCTCCCTCAAAATCCTTTTTGCCACACTATCTTCAGCAATTTCCATTAGCTCATTGCTGTTGCCAAGATGAACAACATGGGTTTCTGGCATTTTGATCCTACAGAATATTAATTTCAGTTCAGAGAGGTTTTACAACGCCTACAAACAAGAACGAAAAAAAGGAAGAATAAGCTACGTAATACAAATATACAATAGATTTGGACATAACTGAGAAGTTCATCCAGGAGCTATCTTTCTGGAGTTCACCAAAGTTTGAGCATTCAGACACAAGTATTAGAAAGAACATTTCCATTATATTCCCTTACCAATGGAGAAATAAATTCAGCTAAAAAAAAGTTATCAGGTAAAGTCAACTAAATTTTATGCCTCAAAATAGATTGAGATTCACTTTGAACTAAAAATTATTTCACTTATATAAAGGCATTCAGAATTTTCAGAGAAACATACCAAGCATCCACCATAATTGGGATCAGGGTAGTTTCAGTATATGTTACACTACAATACTGTTAGCATATTCTACTTGCCATGATAATACGAGTAAGTAGTCGTCTTGTAACACACTGCAAACCACATTAGTTTCCCTGGATGGTGCCTTTTCAGTTCCTGATCCCAACAGACTCTCATTAGAAAAGATCTCGACAAAGACACCAATGACAGATAAGAAACCAGATGTTGAAAGGTCAACAAAAATGAGAAGCAATCTGATCTAAACTTCCATAGTAGAAGATTTAATTTTATCAGTTAGATTTGTATGAAATATGAATACAAACTAACCTATCTCAGAGAGAGAGGGATGGGAGAGGAAGAGGTAAAGAGAGAATGAGAACAGGTTACAGCCTGTTCATTTACCAAGTAGATCTATCTGCAAGAATGTGCAGATGCAAACTTTAATCCTAGTCTTCTGTTGTTCAATTTATGTATTAACATTCCTTTTCCTCCCTCTTATCATTTCTTATGGTGACTGTACAAATCAACAGGAAAGAACATTCTGGCCTCACAACCAAATGATGCTCAAGATGCGACTTGAATCTAAAGATGCATGACCTCAAAAGGCCACTGGAAGTATATATCTCACCAACTTAATATCAAAATTACAGAACTTATGCACGTACCTTAGCCGTTCATGTGTCCTACTTTTCCAGTAATCAGCTGTTACATGTGAATCAATCATGGCACCAGCAACATATGGAAGGTGCTTCACATAATCTAAACTGAAGTAATGACCTCGCATTTCATGGATCCACCACAAAACTTTGGGAAGGACACGAGGAACATGTTCCTTAAGAACAGCATCCAACCATTTCCCAGCAACAGCAGTGTTTAAAACAACCAAGTCAGCTTTTAAAGCAGTATCAATTGCCTCCTGGCCCTTAGCAGAGACAACCTGAATGCAGATATGCGCTCATAAGCACTACCATTTAAATCTTTACTACTAAACTATAACTTTCCATAATGTAGAGGAATAAATCTTTCCGTAATGTAGAGGAATAAATTTCTAGATCTCAGTGACTAGACATGCAAACCACTGTAAATAAGCCAGCTATTAATTGTCTAAGGCTGCTGGAACAGAATAAGTAAATTGCAGACAACCCCGCAGAGAATTACCTCTATTATTTAAATATGGACGTTTATTTAGGACTAAGTAGCAAAAAAACAGAATATATAACAGGAAAACAGAACAAAAAGAAAAAGACAAGCCTATTGGTGGAGACAGATTTAGTCCTCTGCAAAAAATGGTGAATGAGTACCAATGAACTACAACACCAAATGACAAACAAAAACTAAAACTGAAATTAAAATGAGGAAAGATGAGACTATGCAAATATGGAAAGGTATAAATCTCAAGCTGGAAGAAATATTGCTATTCAACCTGAACTCCTCGGTGTAACATTTTGTGTTCCAAACTGTATACGACGTTATTTGTTTCAGATGGTCTTTGGTTTGTGATCCAACAGACTTCAGCACCAACACCTCTCAGCAAAAATGCCAGCTCCATCAGCAACAGGGGTCCACCTATATGAAAAGAAAAAACAATCATAATGATTAAAAGTATTCGTTTCCATGATATGGCCCTATCTTCTTTTTCAGTTTTCCTTCTTTTTTACATAAATCAAAGTACTCACTGATACTCAACCAAGATGGTGCTATAATTACAAAAGAGATCTAGCACACAGGTAAAGCCCGACGGCTGTTCCACGTCACTGTCAAGGAAGATGCCAACCATCTCTCCTTTCTACGAACACAACTACAAAGGAGGTACGATACAAGTATTCTTTAAGCATCCAAAAACTCCAAGTTCCTATCCAACTTGCATGTTGGTGTTTCTCCCTTACACCATAAATACAAAATGTACAAACTAGACAGAAATGAACTCCTAATCAAGTATTTTCAGACTCTTCAAAAGTTCTTCTCTTTCTTTTCTCTCTTAATTATCCAAAATAAGCAAAAGGGTCCCATTATCCATACCCTCTTTCTCCTAGTTCCCAGCCCATTTAATTGCCAGCAGCACTGAACTCAGTTTTCAAGTGCAGGGAGAACCAGACTAATAGGTTTCCTTTTTCTGATAAGAAGAAAGACAAACTAATAAAGTTCTAGATTATATATATAAAAAAAGGGCAGCCCGGTGCACAGAGCATCCCGCGTTCACGCAGGGTTCGGAGAAGGACCACACCCGAAGGATGTGATGCAAACAGCCTACCCTAGTGCAAGCATTAGTAGCTGCTTCCATGGCTTGAATCTGTGACCTGTAGTTCTAGAAGATTCAGACTAATTTACTGAAATAAAAAAGTGAACATGCTTAACATGCTTAGTTTGTTGGGTCTCATTTCCATTATCAAGAAGATTCAACTAAATTACTGAAATAAAAAAAGTTGTAATATAAGTGGTTCAATATGCACCCAAGGGTGTGGCCTAGTGGTCAATGAAGTGGGTTGAGAAGCATTTAGTCTCGGGTTCAAATCCCAGCAGAGGCAAAAACACTAGGTGATTTCTTTCCACCTGTCGCTGGTGGAAGGTGGCAAGTATTCCATGAAATTAGTTGAGGTGCGCGCAAGCTGGCCCGGACACCACAATTATCAAAAAGAAAAAAAAAGTGGTTCAGTGTTCGGCGGAAAATGTGAGATCAAGTTATACAAGATTAAAATGAGGTGGCCAGTATACCCTTAATGCTGAGGAATACAACGTTACCGGTTTTAAAAAAAAGTTATACAAGATTAAAATAAAAATAATTAAACCAGAAGAATGACCGGGAAACAACAAGCATAAGTCGACAAACTGCTGCTAGCACCAAGAAAGTGCATTATCAACAGAGCATGAGGGAGCAAATTTTGCAACATGAATTAAATGTTCATCAGTCAGAAAAGATTACAAAAGGTTACATCCATTTTCAACATTTTAGCAACCAGGATAAGGAGCAGCTGAAGAGAATCTAGCCAAAGCTCACATGTACCGGTTAAACACTCTTGGTTATTTTAAACGTCAAAATAATGAAATATTGTCAGCTCTAGAAGAGTGGAAAACCAGCTAACTTAAGAATCCAAAACTACAGATCAACTCTTAATTGCTCAAAATATAACTACAAGATATATCCAAAGATCCCGCTACAACAACAACAACAACAACATACGTAGTGTAATCCCACACGTGGGGTCTAGGGAGGGTAGGATCTACGCAGATCTTACCCCTACCTTTGCAGGATAGAGAGGTTGTTTCCAATAGACCCTCGCTCAAAAGAAGTGCAGACAAATCATGATAGAAAGGAAAATAACAACAATAAAATAGCACGACAAATAGATCAAATGAAGCAACGGGTAATAGTGAGAATTGAAGAACGCATTACCAAAACAGGTTATATATATATATATAAAAAAAAAAAAAAAAAAACGGCAACAAAGTGATAATATAAACACAACCAATGAACCAACAAGTAACCAATAAATAAAAAACAAAGTACAGGATACTATGCAAGAACAGAGAATAGGAAACTAGCCCCTGACTCTCCCACATAAAGGTGCTACAACACTCGGCTAGATACTAACCTTCTACCCTAATCCTCGACCTCCAAAACTTCCTATCTAGGGTCATATCCTTAGTAAGTTGAAGGTGTGCCATGTCATACCCAATCACCTCCCCCAGTTCTTCTTCGGCATACCTCTACCTCTCCTAGCCCCCACAATAACCAACCTCTCACACCTCCTCACTCCTCACTAATTACTTTCTTTTACACCTCAAACAGCCGACTTCCATTACAGCACCAAAATTAATAAATTGGCTAATAAAATGGCAGATCCAGCCTTTGGAACACATAGAAACATAAGTGGTTTTCATATCTCACTATACAAAAAAGGATTCACTCTAGAAACATAGGTTTATTGCAATGTCTATAGTTTGGAGTTTGTACCTTGCCAGTTAGCTGTATTTGTGAATCACTAGTGTTATTGTTGATCCAGTTGGAACACAAATACAGCTAAATAACACTCTTCAGCCCAGCTAGACTAGCAACATTTCATTCTAGAATGCTCCATAAGCAACACTGAGGAACCTAACTAAATATAGTAGACGATATGTATGTAAAAAGCGAAATTTAGGCAAAGCAAAAGAAAATAAAAGGTACCAGAAAGGGAAAGCTCATGGGAGACAAGAAGCACAAGCCTAGACTTCATGAAACTGAGTGGGCTCTTAGTGACAGCTACTCCAATCGGTTTAGCTGATTCGGAAGAAGAGCTATATCGCTTCACATCTATGCGGCAATCACAGGAGGACTCAAGGCTAGCTCTGACGATAAAAGCAATGGCGGTGGTAACTGAAACCATCACAAGGAGCGCAACAACAGTCATCCAGCGTTTCCGAAACAGAGCCATAGCCACGGAAGAATGCTTCGCCATGTCCAACGCTAGGGTTTGTAAGAGTGTAAAGCTGGATCTGTATCACCTTTCTCTGCATTTTAGAGTTGGGGTTTTTGATCTGGACTGGTAATTGGCGTACATTTGGCTTTTAAATTGACACTTGGAGATAAAGAATTTGTCTTTTTTTTCTAGATTGGAATCTCTGGATTGATAACTGCCGCGGAGACTGAATTGGAGCTTTTGGATTTGATGACTACGATTCAAGCATCAACGAGGAAACTGTGTTGTTAATGGCAAATTGGCAGTGGCGATGCTGTCAGTTCACCCTCGAGAGAGAAAATTTGTCAATACTTTTGTACTCTAGTTAGTCTATTGCATTGCTCAGTAATAAGATGCAATTTGCTGCTGAGTTTTTCAATCCATTATTGGAAATATGGGTGTTCACGAGTCGGTTTGGTCCGTTATTGATCAAAATTAAAATCAAATTAATATAATTAATTTTTAAATTATTAAAATTAAATTAAATTAAATATAATATATATTTATCGATTTGATTATTATCGGTTATAATTTGGTTTGATTTGATAGTTTGATTATTAACTATACACAAAAATACAAAAAAATAATTCATCCCAAAAACAAAACAAAAAAAGACAACAACTCATGCAAAAAAAAAGAAAACAAAATCCTGAGATAATCACATAAAATAGTAACATGATATAAGTCTAATACAAGATATTCAAATTATAAATAAATTTTGATGAAAACATATATAATATATTTAAAACTGTTCATAAAAAATAATATATTATGTATATATAATTATAAAAAATATGTATATAATTTGTCGATTTGGTTCGATTATTTCTTTGATTCTTTTGAACAAAATCAAAATCAAATCAAATATTATTGATTTTTGCAAATGTTAAATCAAACCAAATAAAAATTATTTTATTTAATTGATTTGATTCGATTTTTCAATTTGGAAATGTGGTTACGTCTGGAAAATATTATTGCCTATGATATAATAGTATATTACACTTTCAGCCCTCTAATTTGTGCTGAATTCTTTTTTTTTTTTTTTGCTTCTTTATGTGACCATGCATGTCACAATTTTTTTGGTTTGAGGAAATTAGTTAATACTAATAACCATTCAAAATTTGAATAAAATAAAATAATTGTATGAAAAAAATTATATATTATTTTTAAAATAACTTATGTATAAAAAATTAAATAAATTTATAAATGACTAAAAACTCTATTATCCCTTTTTGTGATGAAATGCTAACATCCTTAACAAAATTTATAAAGTTGAATACAATTTAATGTCTCAGAATCGCTTGATATTTTCTACTCACTGATGTACCAAATTCTTTTTTTTTTTTAAGTTTTATAATTTTTCTTTAATTTGATAGTAAGTTGATAAACTGTTTCGCTAATTTGTTAGAATGTCGCTGAAGAATATAAACAAGATTGATGAGTTTAAACTGAATTTGTGGCTTTTTTTTAAATTAAAGGTTACATGAGATATCATATTTGACATTCATGATGGACCATGAGTCAGTAATAGAATGATACGTTAAAGTCTTTTATTTGATTTTGAGATATTTGATTAAAGCTTGACAATTGATTTCATTTTCCAAACATTAATCTACTCGTTCCTTTAGAATTAAGAACATACCAACTTATTGAGATTTGCTTATACATTAACAATCTCTAGAGCTGATTATGCTCAATAAAATTAAGGTAAATATTTACTCTCAATCTAATTTTCCGTCACCTAGATATTTATTGAAATATCAGTTGATTTTTACAGTATGCTATTGAAAAAGACAAACAATATGTCTCCATAAGAAATATATTGTAAAAGTATTTGCCAATCTACGAAAATATTTTATAGCTATTTTTTTAAGGACTAGCCATCAAAATGTATAAATTATTTTTCTCATTTTCAACTACAAAATGTCATAAAACATGTATGACTTTTAAAATGATTTCTAAATATCTATTGTTATTTTAAAATAATTAAGAAATTAATAATCCAAAAATTAAGCAGTTCGACCCTCCTGAACTTGTTATTACTACTATTATTAGTACCACATTAATTTCTTTCCATAGAAAGATTTATTTAAAAATACAATAACAAAAGGCGTTTGCTAGATTAAACAATTTAGCGAAGTGACTTTCCAAATCACATCAACAGACAGGTGAAAAAACAATAGGGGAACTGGGGAGAAGTCAATTGAAAGTTTTGGACGAATAAATGGTATAGAGCATTTCATCGGAATCTGTACAGGCCACGAGTGCTCACAACGCCGGCGGAGATTTTTCTGGTGGTTTCCTTAACTCCGTTCTCGCGTACAGGCATTGCTAATTTGGCAGCTCGTGTTTTACTTCCATAGGAAGCAAGCTTCTACTGGCAAGGTACGAACTCCAAACTATAGACAAAGCAATAAACCTGGCAATAATCACAATTAAAATAAATTATTCATTTGCTTATTTAAACTGTATTGACAGGACCGCCGTGTACTCGGCGAGATGCGGAGCCTAAAAAAATGCTCTGGTGAAGATGTGGCGTATTATTTTCTTATCACAGTAGTAGCAGGTGATATTATATATTATAGTATATGAGGAAGCATCCTCTGGAACTACTTGATGTCTTTATAATGACGAATTTGGAATATTTGTTTATCTAATATTTCCTTTCGTATTCTCTTCAGCTGTATTGTTGCAAGCAATTGGAGCTGTTTCAGTTGTTGCACCAAATACTGGTTGCTATGTTCTGGATAACTCCAGCCACATTCACGATTTTGTATCCTTTGAAACTCTTGCTTGTCGATTCAGTGAGAAGGGGCACAAAAATGCAAAATTGACTATTTTCAGTGTGTTAAAATAAAAAAGTCTGAGAAATGGAATCTCCTTTTATAAACTCACTATGATGGTGCCACAATACTTGCAAACTTCTTAAATGTTGTATTTTTTATCGGTCTCAAGATCTGAAATGATTAAAACTGGTCATATTATTGGAGGTACATGCTGGATAGAGTTGGTGTTTCTTAACCTATGTTTCAGAGTAGCTGGATTGGGCAACCGTTTGAGTATGAGGGGAAGGGAAAGGTGATGTGTGATTTGATATATGAGCTACTGTGTCCACCAATGATTTTGATTATGTGCAAAATGTAATGCTCAATGCTCATGAGTTGTCTTTTAATGTAGGATGCTGATTTGGTGGTTCGATTTTGCAAAGATGTCGAGTCTAGATCGCAAGCGGTAATGCATTTTATGAAGTTCTCATTTGTTTATTCACTCTGTATATTACGAGCAGCTTATTTCCTCTTCCATTTTCTCTCGTTTTTGCTGAAAAATGTTCTCTCCAACTGTTACAAACTTCTTATCTAGTAATCTGCAACTAGCTCCTTCCCTGCTTGTCATCTTTGCATCCCTAACCTGATGCATAAAAGACATCTTTCAGGGACTCATAGCTGATTAGATTAATAGCTATTGAGCATGCTAGTTGGTACTGATAATGGCATTTGTAATTTCTATTTACTTTGAAGCAAAAACAAAGAGCAACAAAATCAAGTATGTTACCGCTAGATTTTTTTACTCATGACATAACTGATTACATGGTGTTAAATTCTTCTATGTCAGGCCCTTGCTTCAATATACTCCACGTGTTTGTTTTGAGCTTACTTTTGCATTTGCAATATACATGTTCATTTTAAAAGGCAAACTCATAGTGGGAATCTCACAAAAGTAATTTGAGGATTGCATTCTGCTGGAAACAGATAGGGTTTAGGAGTTTTTTTTTTTTTTTTTGATAAGTGAGGTTTTGTAGATCGATGTAGTATTATTTTGTGGTAGTCTTGTTTCTGTTACTATGATAGGTTTTGTAGATCGATGTAGTATTATTTTGTGGTAGTCTTGTTTCTGTTACTATCTGTTGTTTTAGTGCTACCTATTATTTCTTATTCTTATACTATGTCAGTTTCTAGACTGTGTTTGCTTTGAGCCGGGAGTCTATCGGAAACAACCTCTCTACCTCACTCTGAGGTAGGGGTACGGACTGCGTATACTCTACCCTCCCCAGGCCCCACTGTGTGGGAATAGACTGGGTATGTTGTTGTTTGATAAGTGATACGTTTTAGGAGTATAAATATGTCGCACTCAATGAATGAACAATACTAAATTAAGTTTACATAAACTTTAGGTTATCCTTATTTTTTGTGAGCTTAATTGATCTATCCTTGTAACACTTGCATCTTCTTGATGCCTTTAAATGAATCTACTTACTTCATAGAAAGAAGACCTTAGATTGGGAAGGTGAAAGGTGTAGAATAGGTTATTAAATAGTAAAATCAGTGTACTGCCTCACCTTAAAAATTATATTGGTTAGAAAGATGACATTCTTATTTATATTATTTTAGGTTTGCAACACGTACCTTCACGTGTAGTCCTAATTCTTCTTTATGGGATATGCATATAGAAATTATCTTATTGACAGGTGGTAGGGAGACTCAAACCTCTTTACCTGATTTATCATATTGAATTAAGTGAACCACCTCATCTAAAATTTTAACATGCTAGAGACAAGACACTTCTATTTATATATGACCTAATGAATAAAATAGCACTCCAACTTGCACACTTTTGGCAAGCTGACCCCCCTACTTAGAATTGTCCTATTTTAGCACATCTCCTTGTTGAAAACCCCACAAAAGAAACACCTCTGACACCTGACTATGCTTATGTGGCATCAAAGGCTGATCTGGCTTAAGGGGTGTGTGACTCACGCATTTAAGTAGTGTGGACGTGTGATGTTAATCCCGAACGATGAGAAACCTTGTTTTCTTCCTAGTTTACTCTGTATCTCTTTCTTTGGATTTTCCTTCCACTTACTTTTCTCCATGGCTGTGATGAGTAGTTTTCTTAGGCTGGCACCTCTGAAGTGCCCAAGAGTGTAGAAATTAACTGCCTATCAAGAAATTGATGAACAACGGAAAGCTGGATTTGCTTATGCGTGCCAAGTGGAAGTGGGGAAAATAATTCTTCTTTATACAATGTTAGTGGAACTTCTAGATTGTTAGAAATTCCAAGCTGTTATACTAAGAAAATGTCTACTTAATTGACTTGTTCATAATATACTCTTGTAATCCTGATTCTTATGTAATAAAGGGTGACCTTGAACTGCAGGGATATGTGGACTATGGCAGATTTGATAAACTCAAATATTTTCATGCTGGGTCAGGACATGTCAGCTTCGTTCAGGTAAGCTTTTGAACGGTTGGTGCAATTTAATCTTACACTGGAGAAACTTAAAGATTCATGCATGTTTCTGCAAGAGTGTGATACCTGTTAGTGCAATAGGGAAGTAAAAGATACTCTTTGTTCGCTTGACTGGCTCTCCCCCCCTCCTCCGATGGATTCAGACAGGCTTAAATGGACAGACATGGACAATAAGGTTTCATATAACAACTCCACGTGCTTGGAATTGAGGCGTAGTTGTTGTTGTTCTCTTGGCTGGCTGCATTATGTAGCCAACGGTAATTGACATAGGCTACAGGGATGTGTGGCTTGTGTTCTTCTATTTTGCTCTGTGATATTTAAAACCTTATGAAGCAAAGAGACTGTAGTGATTCATGTAGATAGTTGTTCCTTGGTTCGCGGCAGCTGTTTACTACATAAACTGGAAATGACAGTTACTAGATGAGCTGAGAAAAAACTGATTCACTTAAGGGAAAAATTAATGTGAGGTTATATGGAGGGATTGTTTACTGACTTGTTAGCTGTAGGTATACTAGTAGAGTTGACAAACATATTTATGCATACTAGTAATTGGTAGAAGCAAACACTTCTAACTTGGATAGCGTCGCGCTTCAGTTTGTGAAGTATGTGCCTCAAGTCGCGTCAATCTGCTCCTCAGATGCATCATTTCCTTGCTTCATATTGCTACTTTCTAATTCCAATCTTACCTGCAAAGCTAATATTAATTTACATTGTTTCTGTTGTCCCTAGGAATATTTCAATGGTGACCTGATGAATTGTGAGCAGAGTTATGATAAGATGGGCCGAACAGCTAAGGTTTGAATGATATCTCTCTTACTATAAATATGAAACATTTTTCTATTTTGTATTTTCAAGAAATCATATTATAGATCCTCCGAAAAGATAAAAGTGAGTAGTGGGCCCTGTAGGAATATCACATTTCAATATTTGGCGTCCATATACTGAACCCCAACGCGGTTAGATTGAATCTCTCACTTTCTGGATTGATAGGTCAATATCATATGTGGAAACTGTCCTCATGGACAATGCAAAGGTATGTAAACCCTTCATTTGACTAGTAAGATAGCTTGTTAATTTCAGATGTGTGAAATAGCCTCTTTAAACTTCATATTTTCCAAGTTAGTGTTTTTGATTAATCTCTAAAGTACCTCTGAAACTCAACTGATTCTGAAAATTTAGATCTACAAATAAACATGAAACCTGGGGGTATTCATTAAAAATAGAAAAAACATGAAGCCTGGGGTCAGCTAAGAGTAGCATAATTTTGATATCACATATTGATGCACAAAATTGGCGAGCCAAAAGATTGCACAAAGTATTGCAAGTGTTATTGTACAACCTTGGACAATGTCATTTTTGGTGGCTCATATATGCGTGACTTATCCAGCGAATGTCTAGTGTCTACTTCAGTTACTAGTGAGATCATTATTAGCTGTTGACCGGTGTGTATATCCTAAATACCCATTTTTGGTTTTGCCATGGCTCTTCCTGTGGGGGTAAAATATTATGTTCCTCTGTCTGACAGTGTGAGGTGGTTCCTGGAATTGAGTGAAGAGGCAAACGTCTTATCCTTGGTGCATGGTCCATTGTGTTCGTATAGACAATGTGATTTGTGCTTTCTCAAAAAAAATCTAGACAATGTGATTTGTGTGGTTTAGTTTGTCTAATGATCCTGAATTAGGTGAGGACCAGCATACTGTTAATTTTGGTTTCAATTCCGGAGATGTGATAAAAGCGGAAGGTCTTTGCCTTGCTTAATAGTATGAGAGTTGCTGACAGTTCACGGGCCTGAATTTCATCTTTAAATCTGAAGTGCATTATTGCTAAATTTGTCAGTCACGTATCTTTCTCCCTGCTTTCTGTGTCTTCCTTAGCTCACTGTTAAACTTGAATGCTATTTTTGTTTAACGGAAATTTATTCTGGCGGCATAGATAGTGATTTTACTGCAATTAAATGTATTAACTGAACTACTTCGCAGAAAATGGGTGAAGTGTTATAAGACACTGGGTTCTTTAATCTTTTTGAAAATTTGACTCAGAAATCCACTATCACCTCTTTGTTCAACAATGATGTGGGGATTTGGAATTGGGGAAGTCAGTTATTGAATGTATCATTGTCTGTCATGCTAATTTTTTAGTGAAATTCAATTCCTCAGGTGGACTTGGATGCATCTGCAATGTTGAATATGAGTCTACTTGTAGGTATTTTCCCCGCCATTCAGCTGATATGCAATGTGTTTTCACACTCTCCCCTATCCCCCGACCCACACACCCACAAAAAAAAAACAGAACAGAAAGAGAGAAACTGCATGTGGGGTGAGGTCTGAAAGATTGGAAAGTTGTACTCTCTTCATTCCATTTTGTATAATTGCATTAAGGGAATGCTAGCCTCTCTATTTAGAATTTTTTTTTGAGGATGTACTCTATGTAGAATTTTAAAGCAGAAGTCTTGTTACTATTATCATGTTTCCTTTAGCTGAATTACTTTATTAGATGCATGTGTTCCCTGACAACTGGGAGTGGGGTGAGCTTATGGGGTATGCTGTAATTGGGTAGTGTATTTCTCAGAGGATGACATATTTTCTTGTCCAAGTTGTTCCAATGTACTTTTGGCAGTTCTTAACACGCCTCTTCAATATTTCGATATAAAAAGTTTTTAACTCGTAGTATATTTTGTTTGTAAATCTTATATGAGTCTACTTGTAGGTATTTTCCCCGCCATTCAGCTGATATGCAATGTGTTTTCACACTCTCCCCTATCCCCCTCCCCCCCGACCCACACACCCACAAAAAAAAAACAGAACAGAAAGAGAGAAACTGCATGTGGGGTGAGGTCTGAAAGATTGGAAAGTTGTACTCTCTTCATTCCATTTTGTATAATTGCATTAAGGGAATGCTAGCCTCTCTATTTAGAATTTTTTTTTGAGGATGTACTCTATGTAGAATTTTAAAGCAGAAGTCTTGTTACTATTATCATGTTTCCTTTAGCTGAATTACTTTATTAGATGCATGTGTTCCCTGACAACTGGGAGTGGGGTGAGCTTATGGGGTATGCTGTAATTGGGTAGTGTATTTCTCAGAGGATGACATATTTTCTTGTCCAAGTTGTTCCAATGTACTTTTGGCAGTTCTTAACACGCCTCTTCAATATTTCGATATAAAAAGTTTTTAACTCGTAGTATATTTTGTTTGTAAATCCTTATGTTATATTTTAATAGAGGACAAAATCCATATCATATCTGATTCTGTAGCTTAATCAAATTGCCTAAACTGTATTATGACTTTTCTTATTTTTTCTCCTTTGGGTTAAAAAGTTACTCTACTTCAATAATCTCTTGAGCTTTCCTGCAATTTGTTTGATCAAGTTAAGAGAACGTCTCTTGCACTGCTCCAAATATTGCAGTTCAACCTACCCATTTACTCATTGCCATGGCAGGCCTCTGTTTGGACTTAAGAAATTAAGGGACATTTCTCAACCTGTACAGTGCTAAGAAATTTTGGAATCATAATGCTTCATTAAGCTCATATTATGAAGTTTGGAATTATTTCTTTGATGCCTCTAAACCATGTATTCCTGACAAGATATGAGGGCAAAGTTGACCAGTGAGAGTAATTGAAAAGGTTTGATTATTGGGGAAGAGTTGCATAAAATAATGTGGATTCCACGATGACATCACTAAATATAGGGGTTTATAAAATGCATGATTTCTACTCTTCCAACGTCAAACTTGTCTAGCTGTATGTCTAATATGACTTTTGGACAGAGCTATCGTTGAACTTGCCGTTCCATGTGAGAAACCAGGTCTGCGGGTCTTTGAAGGTTTTACTGTTGGTTTTCATCCACGGTCATGGGAAATTGTAAGGGAAACATTTCTTCTTTCACCCAGTACCTTCAAACTGTCACATATGGCTTATGGTCTGGAGGCCTTTGCTTGCGAATTCACAGGTTTACAATGGCATGACTCAATTGGGCTATGAAGAAACTCACAAGGAATTCAGGTAATGGAGTTCATTACTTACAAGTATCATCTTTTCTTTGCTTATTATAGTTACTTTATCTGACATGGTTCTCTTACTTACCTCTTTGGACTATCACAAAATATATCTACTTTCTTTAAGTAGAAGCCTCCCTTCATTTATTCATTATTTGATCTTGTGCTGCTTGACTAAAATATTTTTCTGCCAAAGCTCGAATCAATACTACAGTTTAGTTTATGAGTAGGGCTGGCAAAATCAGCCCAAACCCATTTGACCCGCCCAACCTCCCCAGGTCATAATGGGTTGGGCATGACATACAATTATGATGGCTAAGTTTGGGCACAACCCAACTAAACCCATTATTCTCGTTGCCCAAATCAACCCATAACTTTCTTCCAAACTGACCAGTCAAGAGCCAAATCAGATGTCTTGTTTCTGCTTTTGAACACTCTAAGAGCGTCCATTATGTGACATTGAGTTGCTGAATTGTACAACATAGGATTCTCCATTGCTCATGTAGTCTTCATCTCCTAACCAGACTATTGAATTTCCATCAGTGTATATTTCTGATGATCCACAATCGAGGCTCACAAACACTGCAAACAGAAAGGAAGATTTAAAAAAAAATACGAATCAAGAAATTAGCAAGATAATAGAAGGAATAAGAGTTTTAGAAATATCGGAGAGTTAAAATGGAAAAGAAAATTGAGAACCAGTGAGGGATCTGGTGTAATAGTTGGAATCCCTCTATCTTTAACCAGAAGTCTCGGGTTTAAGTCATGGGAATCGTAAAGTTTCGGTATGTAGCTTTACCCCCCTTAGTGGACCTACATGGCACGGATCCGGATTAGTCAGTGGGCAGTAGGTTTCCGGTACCCCTTATTGGCGTATCTGACACGAATCCAGATTAATTGAATTAATAGGTTTCAGATACCAAATAATTAAATCGAGAAGAATAGAAAATTTTCAAAAGGTATAATTGTAAGCTTACTACCATCAGCAGAAACTGAGAAAACACAGAAGCAAAACAAGTAGGAGAAAATGGAAGGACTATACACCTGGTTACTTGTGAAAAAGCTAACTGTAGTTTAATTTAGTATAGCTTGGAAATATATATATAGGTTTTGATTGGTTTAAAAGTTGAGAATATTGTAAAGATTTGGGTCAAGTTGGGTGGGTTGAGTTACGACCCATTGTTTAGTCCATCTTGACCCAACCCATCTCAACCCAAATGAACTTTGAGCGCATCTTGACCCGCCCAACTTCAGCCCAAACCACCCATTTGCCACCCCTATTTATGAGGGAGGAGAGGTTTCAAACTGAATCTTGATTGATGAACAAACAAAATTGTTAGGCCCTAAATAGAATATGTACGGTTATGTGGTTTTTATATGGTTACTTCTGCATTTTATCTGGGAATGTTATTGTGTTTTATAGTTGAGGTCGATTCTGTAACAGGATTGATCCTGCCAGACATAAGATGTTGAATTGGATAGAAATGCTGGCTTAAATTTAAGAATACACATATGCTGATGTAGTCATCCCTAAAAAAAGGGAAAAATTGGAACGAAGATATCTGGTTTTAGGTGGCCATTACGTGTCCAAATCTGCTTTCCCTCAATTTGAAGTTCGGCTACTCTTTTCTGTAAAATATCATTTGCCTCTTCATGATTCCACAGAGATGCTTTGCATTTATTTAGGAGTGTGGTTTGGTTCAGGTAACCAAGCAATACCGTGGAGAGGACTGGTTGTCATCCTAGTCTTTTTGTTGGTCAACTTTGCCACAGCTCACCACTGCCTGTTTTAGTATGCTTGTGAATATCTTCTGATGTCTAAGTTCTGCATGGTTCCAATATACATTTTGCCTACCCTATGTGCTTTTTATACTTGTCCTGTTCTTGCAGGATGGAGACTTCCCATGTTTTATCATAAGCTGCGTAGCTACAGCAGTTGTTATCATATCACAGTCTAAAATGCATAAAATTATTTCAATTGATTCTTCATTGTTATTTTGTAGCTTCAACACTGCACAAACTCGTGTAGCCCTTTATATGACTGCGATTGCTTCGGTTTCAGGTTTTGTGCAGAAACCATTAGTGAAGGTACTTAAGCTTTTCATTATGCATTTATTCTTTTTGTGCTTGAATGTTATTCACTTTGAAATCACTGTTTTCCCCTCTTTCCATGCCCCTCTCTATATACATGTTAGGTTTCTCCGGAGCAAGGATTAAAGGTCAGACTATCCGGTTCAGCAGCAACTGGTGGATCGCCAACAACTTTGTCACCAACAGTATTACTGATTGACTGGAGATGTAAAATGACTTGACAGTTCCGCTTATAAGACTGTTTTGGGAGATTTTTCTTGTTTCACTATTATATTATCTTTTGGCTCAACCTTTTGTTCCTCTAAATTGCTGATTGTATTTCAGGTGATATTGCTCGTGATAACCCATATGTAGTTGAGGTCACTATTCCTTTAGAAAACTATGACCCTGTTCAGTTCACCCTCACAAAGATGTGTGGTAAGTGCAATCTGGCCTTTATTCAACTTCACTTGTATGTGTGTCAGTTTTACTCCTTCCGTTTCATTTTTTTTGTGTTTTAGTTTGATTTTAGGAATATAAAGAAGACTTGAATCAGTGGTCTTAATCAAAGTTGTGTATAACATGCAAAAAATGTTAGAATTTATTGACTAAAATACATATGCATATAAATAAATATACATATTAACTGCAGTGAAATTTAGGATTACCTCCAGCCATAATGATAACCAGCCAGTCCAGAAACCCAACAGTTAGTAGAAGTCTTATCCCTCCCATCAAAAGATAAGTCTCCGAAGAGTCCAACCTCATCTAGAACTTTCCCCAAGCATTATCACCAAATAATAATTATATAAATTAATTATATAGTTTTAATATATATAAACATAAAATTAATTAGTAATGTGTGGGCCTCACTTAATGAAAATCTAACAAAAAATACCCTTTGAATCTTGTGGTGTTAAACATATCATGTCATTCCTATAACAGAATGTCATTAAGGGTAAAATGAGAATGTTGGAATTAAAAACATTAGTAAATATAGAAAAAGACATTCTTCATGAAACAGACTTGACTTAAAACTTGAAAGGAAAGTAAGATACATAAATGGAAATGGGGAGAGTATACACTTCTCATTAATGAGCATACATTATGCTCATAGAGCAATGCATGTTTGAGCCTTTGACAATGTGCGTCTATGATAACGGTCGGCTGACTTTTGAGCAAAGCAAAAGCTTTAAAAAGAAAAGGGAAAAAATAATGTGGTTCAGCCTCTTAGCTAACCATCTGCAGCCCTCCCCTGTCCCTATCCACCTTTTCCTCCATATGAGAATCTCATTGGTAGAGATATTTTAGGGTGGGGGGAATAGTAGTGTATTTGAGCGAAGGGAAGATCTGGTGATGGGGATGGTTTTGTGCAATATGAATTACGTAGTTTTAGTAATACTATATGTCTAGCTGGTGCCCTACTATTCTGAGTGGATAATGGAATGAAATTTCTGCAGAATATCAGCAAAGCGAAGGTGGAGATGCTGCAAGAGGATGGGCCATATTTGGAGTATTATCATGCATGTATGTCATGTTCCTTTTCAACCTCTTATTTTCATGTTGAAATGTCTTGAGTGAGTTCTTCTGGATCTTATGCAGTTTTACATCATAAGTTTTGCTGCAGCATAACTGGTTATCTTGCTAAGGAAGTTGTTGATTCTTTAGTTGAAATTTATATTTCTAATAGTGTTCGTATATTCAGATGCTGCTCTTGGTCATCTTGTGTAGCATCATATAACTTTTGACATGTTGTGTGGAACAGAGTATTAGTTGCCTCAACACTATTCTGTTGTGGAGGGTTCATTTACAAGACACAAGTGCAGAATCAGGTAGGTTTACTATTCATGCTTTTTGCTGCGTGCTATGCTCTCTTTTAGTGCAACTCTGTTTTTAATTGTATGATTCTTTTGCGTCATGTAGTAATTCATTAAATTTCATTTTTACAGCGTGGGCTTGATGCATTGCCTGGAATGACACTTTTATCCGCATTTTTGGAAACTGTAAGTCTACCTACTTGGGAGTTTTAACTTCTTGGGATGGTGTGAAAGGCTTTGGGTGAGCTATCAATACATTTCTTGTAGGTGGCCTGAAAAGTGAAATATGTGGAGGTTACACTGCTGGGGGTAGAGAGGGGGAGAGTGACAGCTGAATTTGTAAGTAGTGCTAGGGGTATGGTTGTTCAGGGGGGTGTATGGATGTAGTAGAGGGGCATGCATGCTAAGGGAAAATGTTATTTTGAGCATGCTGTGAAAATCATGGGAGCCGAATTGGTTTAATGTGTTGATTTGACCTCCTTAGCACATTCTAACACTGCATTTTTGGAACTGAAAAATAGGCAAGCGGGGTAGGCCATGGCTATTCACGACCAGAAGATGTCAACAATCCTTTTGCAAATCAAGCTTCATGGGAGAGTCAACCTGCTTCTACTCAAGCAACACGGAGAACTAGTGAAGTTAGGTATGGATCAATCTGAGTCCTGTTTGTTTCTTGATGGAAGTGTCTTGCCCACGTCCCAGGCCCAGTGTTCCAAGTTAGAAATGTGCACAAGATGGACCTGTCCTTGGAAGCAACTGATATTTGGTGCTCTGCTTCTGCATACAAAACATTGCTTTATCCTTCTCATTCTTGTGGCAGTAGAGATTGACGAACCATGAAATTTTTTGAAAGCTCTGATAGATCAGCAATTTTGGCATTATTCCCCCCTCCCACTGCTAAGCATAAATGGATAATCAATTTTGGTATTAATTCCCCCCCTCCCACTGTGAAGCACAAATGTATAATCTGACATACTTGGATATGCTGGCCGTTATGCAGCTACCTGTTACAGCTTTTATTTTAAATTGAGAACAATTTCCCCTCTGTACGTATTGCTTAGGAACATAGTTCTTCCACAAATTATAAGGCGACAAATGGTGTGAATTTGAAAGATTATGATTACTTGGTACAGAGTACTTAGGTAGATACATACACTTGAAACACACTGATTTTTGACACTCTTGAGTTGTTGACAATAATGTTTCGAATCCAAGAGCCTAATATGAGGATCAGATTCCTGGTGTCGTCTGCTTTATCTTTTTAAGCAAAAACCATACAGGAGTAGTGCTTATTCTAGACTTCTAGACCTAGTATGTTGCTGCGTCTTTTCACATTCCAATAAGTCAGACATTTACCAAACCAGCCGAATAAATATCAAATTTAGTGAGTCCGAGTATAATTAAAGACAACGCTAAAACAGGAACGAAGAAGCTACTTTTCAACCCCCCCCCCCCCCCCCCCCCCCCCGCCAAGAATCAAGACTCTTTAAGAGCATTTTTTGGGCATTCTAAAGCTTATTCACGTTTGCATAAGCTTCTTGAGGAAGGTCTGTACTTGCAACTATGTCACATAGGATATAGTACAGTTCGTTAATTGAGATAGCCAATCTGCATGAACAACGTTGTCCTCATTGTATAAAACAACAAATTTGGCATAAAGATTATTCTGTATATGTTTGAAAAAGTAGAGGAGCAGTTCTCCTAACATTTTTATTTCTATCATTTCATTAGACCAATCAGATTCACCTAATATTCGCTTTATCCAGTTGTTGGTCACCTTCCTCACTTCTGGAATGCATAAGAGCAGACATAGACCAAGTTACCCTAGTACTACTATTTTAATAGACGGGGATTGCCATATCTATTTTTCTGAGAAGAAATTGTCAATAGCGTAGCTCAAAGTACACAAGAAAACTTGATTAAGATTTCTAACTTCTATACTTCTACTAAGGTGAATGCAATAAAATTTAGCTGAAAAAGTTGAATATATCATATAGTAAATAGTATTCAAAACAGTAAGTTAATTGTATACGTTAGGTAAAATTAATTTAAATTATAGTCGTTTACTTCCAATTATTAATGAATTAAAGTTCAACACTTTCACCTGAAATTGAGAAGAGGAAAAACAAAAAGGTAATCTTCACGAGATCATACATTGATATATATTAAAAAGAAAAAAGAGGGACAGAAATGGCGTGTGTAATAGGACATGGAGTAATTAAGGTCAAATAATAATATTGTGGAGGTCCTCTTTTGTCAACAAAGCAGGTGCCTTTTGTCCCCACTTTTATATCAACTCTTTTGTCAATTTATATTGCATGTATATTGTTTATCATCTCCACAATATCCCTTAATTTAACCCAAATCAATCAATTAAGGTGTGTGTGGGGTTGACCAGATCAAGTGATAATTCTCTCATACACTTAATTTGATAAGTTTCACAATTAATAAATCTGGATTTTGAGTAGGAGATTACTAAGCCAATTCATGTATATTATTATCAATTGATTTAAGAAGAACATTGAAAATTTTCTTCCAAGAATCATTTGTTTAAGAAGCCTTGATTGTATTATTAATACCCTTAAAGTTGGATCTCATCAACTAATTTACAAAGTTAGAAAATATAGCTAAGTCAACAATTAGTAAGATGAGAAGTCATAATCAACTTCATGTCATGCATTACAATTGAATTGATGTTGGGACATTTACGTAGCTGGTGAAGGTCTTTTTACTATCATGGACCAGATCAATCATCATTTACTTTTAAAACACAAGTTTCCATCACTTGGTAATTAATCACGCAGAAATTAATATACTAATCCCAACTAAAAAGCTACCAACTCCATTTATTTGTAACTCTTCTTCCATTGAACACACTATATATACTAGTGAAACTCCATTTCAATTTCATCACAGCAAACTTAGCCTTCTTCAAATACTAAGTCCTTAGAACTTTAACGCCAAGATGGCTCAGTCCACGAGCTTCTTCGTTCTCGTAGCTCTGCTTGCTTTTGCACCAATTTGTTTCTCTTTCAAGAGTAACAATGGTTACCTATACCCGCAATATTATTATAAATCATGTCCAAGAGCGCAAGAAATTGTCAAGTCTGTTGTTGCCAAGGCTGTTGCTAAAGAAGCTCGAATGGCTGCTTCTCTGCTGAGGCTCCATTTCCACGACTGCTTTGTCAAGGTAAAACATATCTCCTGTTACTAAATATTCATGTCACTTAATTGACATAAAATTACTAAGCTTATTGTGTATCTAATGATAAAACTTAATGTGGCTAGCTCCAATACTTTCGGTTTGTCTATATATACACTATTAAGTCAAATCCTACATATACATAACAAAGTGTACCATGAGTCATGACTACTCCACATGGTAATATTTGCAATTTGGATAAGATTTGATATGAAGTTGAACGCGAGCAGCATACTGCATGCAAGGATGCACCTACTAATAATACTACTTTTGCTATGAGATATGGACTACAAAAAGTAGATGGCTAACTATTTGTTTAACTATGTCATGTAGGGATGTGATGCATCTTTGCTTCTGGACAGCAGGGGAAGCATAGTAACTGAAAAGAGATCAAACCCCAACAGGAACTCAGCTCGTGGATTTGACGTCATTGATGAGATTAAATCTGCACTTGAGAAAGAATGCCCTCAAACTGTCTCTTGTGCTGATATTTTGGCACTTGCTGCAAGGGACTCCACTGTTTTGGTAAGTACTGCCACATAAAGTTGATCACACTACTTCTTTAGGAGGCGCGCCAAAAGGAAAAATCAGAGCTAATCTTATTCTGTTTGTAGGCTGGTGGACCAAACTGGGAGGTTCCATTGGGAAGAAGAGACTCCAGAGGTGCCAGTTTAAGTGGCTCCAACAATGACATTCCTGCTCCAAACAACACATTTAATACCATTCTCACTAAATTCAAAAGACAAGGCCTTGATCTTGTTGACCTTGTTGCTTTATCTGGTAAAAGTTACTCCGTATACTACTAGATATCAACTAATCATACTTGAAATCTTAGTTAATATCAATGCATTATTGTGTAGGGAGCCACACAATTGGAAATTCAAGATGTACTAGCTTCAGGCAGAGGCTATACAACCAATCAGGAAACAGTCAACCAGACTCTACTCTGGATCAATCATATGCTGCCCAATTGCGCAATAGGTGTCCAAAATCTGGTGGTGACCAAAACTTATTCTTCTTGGACTTTGTTTCCCCCACAAAATTTGATAACAGCTACTTCAAGCTCTTATTGTCTTCAAAGGGCCTGCTGAACTCTGACCAAGTTCTTACTACTAAGAGTCAAGCATCATTAGCCTTGGTGAAACAATATGCAGAGAACAATGCCCTTTTCTTCGAGCACTTCGCCAAGTCTATGGTTAAGATGGGAAACATTTCTCCTTTGACAGGTTCCAGTGGGGAAATCAGAAAGCATTGCAGGAAGATCAACTCATCTTAAAAGAGCACATCAACTTTCATTTGCAGAGATAGAAAATAATTATTGTACGTTTATTGTTGTTTTGATATGTATCTTTCTGTTGTTGTTCTTTTTACATTATTCAATTTTCGTCCTTGAGGATCTCATTGCTTGTTCCATTTGTTTGGAAATTGTTAATCATGAATCTGTACCATTCCTATATCTTAATTTTAGCAGCTTTCACACTTCATTTTAACACTGGACTAAGTGAATCAATTGAAACCAAGAAAAGAAGCTACAGATATTTATACTGACTCAGTAGACAAACATAAAGGTATAGAGATGAGGTCAAAAGGAGTCTAGAATACAGGAACTATATATAGTAATAATCTAATACCTTCAGACCAAATTAGAGAAAATATTATACTATTGATTAAGAGAATATTTTCTCTGGGATTTTCAACTAATCATATCATAATATCTAATTCTTTCTCTCACTCAATATTTTCTGGACTAAATATGTTCAAGGTTTAAAACTTGTGTTGCAACTCAATATGTTGCTTCTTGCCTTACCACATACTCTTTTATTCAAATGGACATTTACTCGGTTACTTTTTGACAAATACATTGATTTGTGCCTAGCTTGTTCTCATTATGTGCCTAGCTTGTTCTCATTGATTTGGATGGGAACAAAGTCCGAGATTAGTAGTTGAAAAGAAAAAGAAGCTACTTAGAAGGTGTAGTGATACTCTTAATGGTGTGAAAACTTTTGAGGAAAATCGTGCAGGTTTGGCCTAGAACGGACAATATTATACCATGTCAAGAGTACTTTTAGGTTATTTTAGCCCATCACTTTTAACATGCTGCGGATCTATGCATGTCTTTTTATTGCAATGATACAATAATCAAATAACAGAAGGCCAGAAGAAGTGTATTGATCTTATTATGAAATATGTATGACAGTGGAGAATTTCTAATGTTAAAGAATTTAAATTATTGAATATTTGATTTAGCCAAGTCTAAATGGAGAACAAAATCCTCTCTCTGTACGTGTAGCTTAGGAAATTAGTGCTTCCACAGATTATAAGGCGACAAATGCTGTTAACTTGAAAGATTATGATTTACTTGGTACATGGTACATAGGTAGATACATACTTATGAAACACTGATTTTTGACACACTTGTTGAGTTGACAGGATCAATGACAATAATGTTTCGAATCCAAGAGCCTAACATGAGGATCAGATTCCTATCACACCACTTCAAGTTAATGTCTGCTTTATCTTTTTAAGCAAAAACCATACATGAGTATTGAGTAGTGCTTATTCTAGACTACTAGTATATCTTGCTGCGTCTTTTCACATTCCAATAAGTCCCTACATTTACCAAACCAGCAGAATAAATATCAAATTTAGTGAGTTGAGTATAATTAAACACAACGCTGAAACAGGAACCAAGAAACTACTTTTCAACCTCTACGTTTAACATGGATTCAGTAAGATGGAAATCCCACCCCCCTGCCTGATGCATGCGAAGAATCAAGATTTGTGAGAGCAATTTTTGGGCATTCTAAAGCTTATTCACGTTTGCTTAAGCTGCTTGAGGAAGGTCTTTACTTGCAACTATGTCAAAGTGGATATAGTACAGTTCGTTAATTGAGACAGCCAATCTGCTTGAACCATGTTGTCCTCATTGTATTAAAGAACAAATTTGGCATAAAGATTATTCTGTATATGTTTGAAAAAGTAGAGGAGCAGTTCTCCTAATATTTTTCACCTGTTATTTTTATCATTTCACTAGACCAATCAGATTCACCTAATATTCGCTTTATCCAGTGGTTGGTTGCATGAGAGCAGACATAGACCAAGTTACCATAGTACTATTATCATATTATATTAAAAGTGGGAAGCTCCAAAATGTAAAGTTGGATTACCATTTTGCTCCTACACTAAATCAAAGATCTAATTATTAATTAAATAGTAAAATTAAAATTAACTCAAAGCTAAATACAATCCGTTATTTCCAAGATCTTTGGTATTCTCTACAAAGATGTATCTAAGCTTTTTTATCCGATAATGAAGAATAACTATTTCTTTTTCCAAACTCAAATCTTTAAGATGGATAATAATTAATGACGGTGCATTAAAAGTGTAACCTTTCATATTATAATTGGGAGAACAATTATCATGTTAAACTAAATGTAACATTTACATGAATCACAAAGGTCTATTAGTTAAGCCCATATTATAATTATATTTAATTAGCTCTATCCGATCCTTTCTGAAAGACAAAATAGTGCTCCTTTAGTAGTGTATATTCAATGTTTTGGAGTTTTTTATCTCCCAACATTTATTACAATATCAACTCTTGAAATGTCAGCATGCAAATAATAGTTATTTATTCATTAGAAATGATTCAAGTTTTAGAAGAATTATGCATTTTGATATGGTAGTGAAGCAGCACCCGGATATGCTCTCATTTGCCCACAATATGTACTGTCATTTCTTGAAAAAAGATCCTCCTGGTATGTGAATTACATTTTTGCTATTTTTATTATGATTGTTTATTCTCCGGAGAGTTCATGGACAAATATTTATTGCAGTGCTATTTAGTATAGTTTCTTGGTACGTAGAAGATCATTATTTGTATAACTATGATTTTTTTTTGTAAATACAAAGACCAAAATTAGTTCTATTTAGTTCTGATTATCTTTTATATCTATTTGCAGATTTTAGCATATGATGTTTCAGGTTGCAGCTCTTGACTTTGAAGAAACAATCTTGACTTTGAAGAAACAATCCTTGAGTAAGTTTATAACAATGATATCCTCTTAGTTCATGATTAAACATTTTGACGTGCTCTTGCGCATTACATAATTTCTTCTTAACGGTTATGTTAGATGAGATGATTTCAACACTCAAAAATACTGTAGCAGTAATATATACTTACTACTACTATTGTTATTGTTATTTGGTGTTATTTTAATTTTATTCTACTAAATTCTTGATATGTATAACTGTGTTTGTACTTGTTTGAATGAAGAAACGGAATACGAGGTGAACATCTCAATTTAGAATTCTGTCTAAAATTTATTCACATCAATTTTATATAGTTCTTTATGTATTTAGTCTTTGAATAAGTAATGTTGAATTCCTTTAACAACCAATAGAAATAGTTGGAGTATATAAATCGATTTTATAGAAATTATTTGCTTTAAATTATAATTCTCAACACACATTTTTCAATCATAATCAGCACCTCTTTTGCTAGATATACATGTGCCCAGAAACTACTCCAAAATGCAAAGTTGAATTACCGTTTTATCCCTATAATAAATCAGAACGTTATAAAATATTTAATTAATTAAATATTAAAATCATATCATATTATACTAAAACTAAAAGTGGAAGGTGTTAAGTCAAAGGTTGAAAGAAGAAAATATCTATAGAAAGTTAGATATTTTTTCCTTTGTAAAAACTAAATTAGTTTTTTTTTTTTATTATTTGCACTAATCTTTTTGTCTCCTTTATTTATATTTTTTTCTTCTTTATTTGTTTTAGATATTCACCTTCATAACTCATATGTATCTAATTACCTACTGAATTGCTATTTTTAATATTCATAACTCTCATGCTTTTCATATTCATAACATTCAAATATTTAATTTAAAACTTTAAGATATCTTTTGGTATTCCTTCATTTTTATCTATATAAATTATTTATTTTATTTAATGAGATCCCTATCTAAGGTTATTCTTTTCATTCTATTGTTAAAGTAGTGAAATACTTATATCATTATTGTACTATTTGATTTATGCTTTAAGATAAAGAAGACTGTTGAATTTTGATTGCTTATGGAAGAAGATGTCTACAAGAACTTGAAAAATTATGTATTGATTTTGTATTCCTTTTTCCATTAATATTATTATGACTTATAAAGTCTTGAGAAGGACGTATATGTTGTATTTTTTCTTCTTCTCTCTTTATTTTTTGTGTTTTCTCTCTATTAGACTTCTTTAATTTAATTTTCTATAAAAAAATTATTGTCGTAAGTATGTATTTTTATTTGGGCTCATATTAGCCATTTGTCACTTTATTGGAAGCTTACTAACTGCTGGCCAAAGTTCAAAATTTATAGCTGGTTGCTTAAAAAATAAATAATTTAAACATTAAAATACGCTCCTCATTTAGTGTTTCTTGTTGGATTTTTAAAGATTTATTTAATTATTGCATTTTATTATTCATTACACGCATGTTTTCTTAGAATTTCAGTTGTTCTAATGGATTTATAAATATTTACCTGGGACACACGTGCGTCCAAAAACTAGTTTATTTTAATAAACGGGAATTGCCATTTCTATTTTTCTGAGAAGAAATTGTGAATAGCGTACACAAGAAAAGCATAGTACAGTAATAAATTTGTTTGTTTGACCATCTTGATTAAGATTTTTAACTTCTACACTTCTACCACGAGCTAATTCAGTGTAGGTGAATGCAATAAAATATAGCTGAAAAAATTGAATATATCATATGCTAGTAAATAGTTTTCAAAATAGTAAGTAAATTGTGTACGTTAGGTAAATTTAATTTAAATTATAGTCGTTTACTTCCAATTATTAATGAATTAAAGTTCAACACTTTCACCTGAAATTGAGGAGAGGAAAAACAAAAAGGTAATCTTCACGAGATCATACATTGATATATGCTAAAAAGAAAAAAGAGGGACAGAAATGGCGTGTGTAATAGGACAGGAGAGTAATTCAGGTCAAATAATAATATTGTGGAGGTCCTCTTTTGTCAACAAAGCAGGTGCCTTTTGTCCCCACTTTTATATCAACTCTTTTGTCAATTTTTATTGCATGTATCTTGTTTATCATCTCCACAATATCCCTTAATTTAACCCAAATCAATCAATTAAGGTGTATATTATTATCAATTGATTTACAGAAGAACATTGAAAAATTTCTTCCAAGAATCATTTGTTTAAGAAGCCTTGATTGTATTATTAATACCCTTTAAAGTTGGACCTCATCAACTAATTTACAAAGAAAATATAGCTAAGTCAACAATTAGTAAGATATGAAGTCATAATCAACTTCATGTCATGCATTACATTTGATTTGATGTTGGAACATTTACGTAGCTGGTGAAGGTCTTTTTACTATCATGGACCAGATCAATCATCATTTACTTGTAAAACACAAGTTTCCATCACTTGGTAATTAATCACGCAGAAATTAATATACTAATCCCAACTAAAAAGCTACCAACTCCATTTATTTGTAACTCTTCTTCCATTGAACACACTATATATACTAGTGAAACTCCATTTCAATTTCATCACGGCAAACATAGCCTTCTTCAAATACTAAGTCCTTAGAACTTTAAGGTCAAGATGGCTCAGTCCACGAGCTTCTTCGTTCTCGTAGCTCTGCTTGCTTTTGCACCAATTTGTTTCTCTTTTTAAGAGTAACAATGGTGGTTACCTATACCCACAATATTATTATAAGTTATGCCCAAAAGCGCTGGTGAAGCAATATGCAGAGAACAATGCCCTTTTCTTCGAGCACTTCGCCAAGTCTATGGTTAAGATGGGAAACATTTCTCCTTTTACAGGTTCTAGTGGGGAGATCAGGAAGAATTGCAGGAAGATCAACTAATCTTAAAAGAGCACATCAACTTTCATTTGCAGAGATGGAAAATAATTATTGTACCTTTATTGTTGATTTTGTTATGTATCTTTCTATTGTTCTTCTATTTACATTCTTATGTTTCTTTAGTTTTAGTTCTTGAAGATCTCATTGCTTGTTCCATCTGCTGTTAATCATGAATCTATACCATTCATGGATCTTATTTTTAGCAGCTATCACACTTTATTTCAACACTAGACAAAGTGAATTGATTGAAACCAAGAAAAGAAGCTACAGATATTTATACTGAATCAGTAGACATACATAATTGGTATATAGATGAGGTCTAAAGGATATTACTCCCTGAGTCCCAAATACTTCTCATATTTTTCAGAGTCAATTTGACTAATTTTCAAAACTAAATTAGATTAGATTAATTTAATATTTTAAAATTAAAACTTAAATATTCGAAAACTACATGAAAAATACTACATGTTGCAATTTTTCTAATACTAATATGGTCCAAAAATATGTTTTAAAATATTAGTCAAAATTTATATAGTTTGACTCTTGATAAAGGAAATGTGACAAGTAACTTGCGACGGAGGGAGTATAACACAGGAACTCAAGGAGTGGCAAGGGTGAGGCTAGTAGATCTATACAAATTCACATTGTACACATATTTTAGAATTTAAATATTACCCATTTTATTACCGACATAAATATGTATTAAGAAGTGAAATTAGAAGATTAACAACAACTCTGAGAAAATAAAAAGTAAAATATTTTTAATTGAAAGCTTTATTTTTAAAGTCAAATTTCAGTATATTTAATAAAGGGTAGAGATGAAAGGGGAACTATGATTTGTATATGACATACTTCAGTTGTATTTGTATATGACATGCTCATGTAGATACATTTATAACAAGTTGTATTTATATATTTTGTATATTAAAATTGAGACTTGTATATTACACATTTGCATTTGTATTTGTACACTACAATTGGAAGTCAAAATACAAATACCTAAATATATATTAATACATATACAACTCTCCGACTATACAAATAAAATTGAAGAGTGAAAAAAAAAAATACAAAAATACAAATAAAATTCCGAATGTATTTAGAACATAGATCTGGAAAAACGAATTGAAAATCGTCATTGTAGATCTGAAAACGAAAATCTGAATGTATTTAGAACTCGGGACACTTGATCTACCTCACTTTTGATAATTTATGCTCTTGTAGTGTTCACATCAACAATGACGTAGAGAATAAGTTGGGGGACTCTCCTCGAGAGTCAAAGTTCTACGTCGTATGGCAAGCCAAAAAGGTCTCATCCACCATTTCTAGTTGCAAAAACAACAAATCTTGACGACTCCTTCAAATCTTATCATCCCATCATTGAAAATTTTCGTTATAGATTTGAATGTATTTTAAAATCGACGTTGTAGTTACGTAATTTTCAAGAATCACGATTTTAAGAGAGAAAAGGAATTGAAATCACAATTTTTGAAGAGAAAGGGAATTAAATCACAATTTTGGAAGAGAAAAATTGAAATCGTGTAATTTTATGAAAAACATAATTTTGAGAGAGAAACTTGTTGAAATCGCGTAGAAATTAGTAATAGGAATAATGATAAAATTTTAGAAAAATAAGAAAGATGTTGAATTCAAAAATGAAGTGAATATTGTAATTAGGAGTGATATTAGGAGCATGATACTCTTTCAAATGTATTTGGAGTAAATTGGTTGGGTCCACTATAAATATTGCTATTTTTGTTATGAATAGTAATTATTTTAAAGTGTTGTTATAATTCATAATTAAGGACTTAGGTTTGTTATTCCATGTAATTTTCTCTTTTAAAAGGTGAGACCCATCTCGGGTAAAAGTAGACATTCAGGCCCATACATTTTTTTTAATCTTTTCTTAGATTAGGGTGAAATCTAATCGGGACAACTACACAAATGCCCCTCAGAGGGAGTGACTTTGCATTTTTGCCCTCCATAAGAAAGGTTTTACAAAAATAGTCTTCCTTGTTTTTATGTATAGAACAACTACCTTTTTGCCCCTCTATACCTCAAATATTTTAAACAACTCTCAATACTCATTTATCTCTCAACTTTTATATATATTTTTTTCCTCTCTTTTTGATTTTTTTTTTCTTTTTTTCTCAACCTTTATTTTTTTTTTATTTTTTTTTTTATTCTTTCTTTTACGTTTTTTTTCTTTTTTCTCAATCTTTATTTTTTTCCTTTTCTCCTCTCAATTCTATTTTTTTCCTCTTTTTATTTTTTTGTTTTTCTCAACCTTTATTTTTCCGTTTATTTTTTGTTTTGTCTTTTTTTTCTCAATTTTTATTTTTTTTCTCTCAACTTCTATTTTTTACTTTTTCTTTGATTTTTAATTTTTCTTTTCTCTTTTTTTTAATCATTTTTTTACCTTTATTTTTTTTATGAGATGTTCTATAACTCTTGCTTTAGAGGCAAGACTTAGCCCAATGACTTCCAAACAACAAATTACGCCCCATGAACAAAACTTGACACTAGTACATTGTGTCTTGATTTGTGAGATGTTTTATAACACTTGCCTCAGAGGCAAGACTTAGCCCAAGGACTTCTCAAAAAATACAAGTTACGCTCCATGGGAAAGAGTTCACAGTACTTCATTATGTCTTAATTTATGAGATACTCTATAACTCTTGCCTTAGAGGCAAGACTTAACTCAAGGATTTTCAAACAACAAGTTATGCCCCACGAACAAGACTTGACACTACCTCATTATGTCTTGATTTATGAGACATTCTATAACTCTTGCCTTAGAGACAAGACTTAGCCCAAGGACTTTCAAACAACAAGTTACGCCCCATGGGCAAGAGTTGACACTACCACATTATGCTTAATTTATGAGATGCTCTATAACGCTTGCTTAAGAGGCAAGACTTAGCCCAAGGACATCAAAATAACAAGTTACGCCCCATGGACAAGAGTTGACACTACCACATTGTGTCTTGATTTATGCGATGCTCTATAACTCTTGCCTTAGAGGCAAGACTTAGCTCAAAGACTTTCAAACAACAAGTTACGCCTCATTGACAAGAGTGTCAAGCACATTGTGTCTTGATCATGAGATGCTCTATAACATTTGTCTTAGAGGCAAGATTTAGCCCAAGGGCCTCCCAAAAAATAAGTTATGCCCCATGGGCAAGAGTTAACGCTACTTCATTCTATCTTAATTTATGAGATGCTCTATAACTCTTGCCTTAGAGGCAAGACTTAGCTCAAGAATTTCCAACCAACAAGTTATGCCCCACGAGCAAGACTTGACACTACCTCGTTGTGTCTTGATTTATGAGATGTTTTATAACATTTGTCTTAGAGGCAAGACTTGTTCCAAAGGACTTCCAAACAACAAAGCACGGCCTTAAGTTTACTTCGATTTCAAAGAAAGAAGATCTTCTTTGCAGATTATCCAACTTTTTGTTCATTAGTAAAAAATAATAGAGGTTAAGAAAAAAGAGAAGAAAACAAGAGAAAAGGAAAAAAAAAAGATTAAAAAAAAAAAAAAAAAAAAAAAAAAAAAAAAAAAAAAAAAAAAAAAAAAAAAAAAAAAAAAAAAAAAAAAAAGTTGACAAAAAAAGAAAAAAGAGAAAAAAAAGAATTAAAAAAAAAGGTTGAGAAAAAAAAGAACAAAAAAAAAGTTGAGAGAAAAAGAAAAAAATAAAAATAAATAAAAATTAAAGGTTAAGAAAAAAGAAAACGAGAATTAAAAAAAATTGAGAAAAAGAAAAAAATTTGAAAAGATAAAAGAAAAAGGAAAAAAAATTTAAAAGTTGAGAGACAAATGAATATGGAGAGTTGTGGTGTAGGGGGACAAAAATGTATTTGTTCTATATATAAAAAGGAAGGAAAAATATTTTTTAAAGACTTTTTTTATGGGGGGCAAAAATTGAAGATCACTCACTTTTGAGGACACTCCATGTAATTTCCTGAATCTAATCTAATTGATGTAATTTCTATTCGTTCATATTTATTCTATTTATCATGTTTACTAAAAATGATTGATTTAAGTTAAATATTTACTATTTAAAAAATAAAAATATAATTTCACTTTAACTTTCACTCTAATAAATATTAAAATAAATTAATATGGTAAAAAAAAGAAGAGAATAGTGTTAGAGAGTAAGTGAATTTATTCAGATTAATATTTAGAAAAGATGAAAAAGAAACAAATGCATAATTATAATTTGAAAAATTACATAACCAATTAACATTGCTAAGACAAATTTGAACTAAAATAAAAATATTTGGGCCAAGAAATTAATTTGATATGTTACTATAAATATTGTAAACTTAGGAAACTTCCACAAGAAATTTTAAAATTTAATTTGAGATTATACGTAATTTTTTCATTAAAGTAATACAAAATGATAAAAGTACTTATTAATTATGTATCATTCTACGTGAAAAAGAAATCAAAAATAAATATTATATTATGCTAACAATTTTTCTGTTATTGATTAAGATAAATTGTATGTAAAATTTCATGTGATAGTAAGTTGCACTTTTTACTTTTAATTTTTACTTATGAATAAATAAAAAAATTATTGGTCTTCAAGAGAGTAACACATAGTGGTTCATGATTATTATATAAGATACAATTCAATCTTACAAGCAAATTAGCTTTGAATTCTAATAATTTATGCCATTATTCGACAGTAAAAACAGATTAAATATTAGATTCTTAGTGCTTTAAAACTTAAAAGTGAATATTCTCATAATTGATATCAACAATATTTGTAAATATTTTCAGGTTAAATTACTTTAATACTTTATTTTTGCTAAAATATTTGTTAGGATCAATAAAATGTTGGTCAAAATGCTACTCCCTCTGTTTCAAATTGATTGACTTGTTTTGACTTGACATGAAATTTAAGAAAATGAAGAAGACTTTTGAATCTTGTGGCCTTAAATTAAATATATGTCAATTGTACTAAAATGACTTTTAATCTCGTAGTCTTAAACATGTCACGTGGAAAGTTGAAGTTAAAATATTACCAAAAAAGGAAAGGGTCATTCTTTTTGAAATGGACTAAAAGGGAAAGTAGGTCAAACAAATTGAAACGAAAGAATTATAAAATAATTTGTGAATAAATTTTAATATTTGTTAAAAAAGATAGTAGCGAAAAATTAAATTTCTCAAAAATTTGTAGTAAGTTATATTGGGTTCAGACCAAATTAGAGAAAATATTATACTATTGATTGAGAGAATATTCGCTCTGGGATTTCAACTAATCATAATGTTCTAATTCTCTCTCAATCAATATTTTCTGAACTAAATATGCTCAAGGTTCAAAACTTGTGTTGCAACTCAATTTGTTTCTTGCCTTACCACATACTTTTTTTATTCAAATGGACATTTACTTGGTTACTTTTTTGACAAATACATGTCAATCAACCCAATTAATTATGTGCCTTCGTCACATCGATAATAAGTCCGACATTAATAACTGGAAAAAAAGACTACTTAAAAGGTTTACCGATACTTTTAATGGGGTGAGACATTTCGCATGTCTTTTTGTTGCCATGATGCAAAAATCAAAATATCATAAAGGTCATTTGATCTGTATCACAATTTTAATTAATATAATGTGGAGATTAGCAGTGCAGACTTGGAGCTCAGATCTTTGATGCCTATAAGTCCCAATTCATCTAAAACATGATAGTAGAAATACAATTGCTCAACCTAAAGATTGACATGGGTCCCTAATTAAGTTGGAAATACATGAAAATGAGATACTAAGATCAAGTTTTTGCACGTCTTCGAACAAGTCAGATAGACTTGTAAATTTTTACGCACCACAAATATAACTTAAATAGTTATCCCAAAATCAGGTATCCCTGCACTTCGGGAGCTTGCAAATATTTGATAAAGGACATAGGGCAGTTCGTTGGGGATGAGATATATTTGAGATAGCCAATCATCCTTAACCACATTAATTAATTCTCCTCATGCGACTAAAAACAATTTTTTCTAAGCGTAAATTCTGGGTGTGTTCGGTATGGAGGAAAATATTTTCTAGGAAAACAAGTTGTTTCTTACTTATTTTCTTGTGTTCGGTACGCAAATAGGAAAAAAATTTCTAAAAGCATTTGTATATATTTAACACAAAACAATGAGAACGAATAGGGTAACGGAGTGGGATAATGAAAAAAATTATAATTTTTTTAAAAAAAAATGTTTTTATTGGGGGGTGGGGCTGGTAGGGTTTTTTTTTTTGGGGGGGGGGGTTAGGGGGGTGGTAGAGGTGGGAGTGGGATAGGGGATGAGATAAGAAAAGAAATTTGAATTTTCTTAAAAAATAAAATTAAAAAATTAATTTTTTTTGGGGGGAGGGGGTAGGGGTGGAGGTGGGGTAATTTTTTTTTTTTTTGATTTTTTTTAAAAAAATAAATTTTAATTTTTTTTTGGGGGGAGGGGGGCGGGGTGGGGGTGACAGGTATGGGGTGGAGGTAAGGTAAGAATTTTTTTTGATTTTTTAAAAAAAATAAATTTTAAAAATTTTAAATTTTTTTTTGGGGGTGGGGGGTGGCGGGTTGGTGGGCGGGGGTGTCGGGGTACGGGGTGGAGGTAGGTTAAGATTGTTTTTTTGATTTTTTTTTAAAAATAAATTTAAAAAATTTAAAAATTTTTTAGGGTGGGGAGGTGGGGTGGGGGATGGGTGTGGCGGGCAGGGGTGGGGGTGGGGTGGGGGTAGAGGGTGGAGGTGGGGTAAGAAAAAAATTTGAATTCTTTAAAAAATTCTAAATTTTTTTTGGGGTGGAGGGTGGGGGGCTGGTAGGGGGGTTCGGGTAGGAGGTGGAGGTGGGGTAAGAAAAAAAATTGAATTTTTTTTAAAAATAATTTTTTAAAAATAATTTTTTAAGAATTTTAATTTTTTTTGGGGTAGGGGTGGGGTGGGGGGAGGGGCTAGTAGGAGGTGGTGGTCGGGGTGGTATGAAAATTGAACATGTTTTCCCTACTTTGATTAAGGAAGTCATTTTCCTTATTTTAAAGGAACTTGTTTTTCTAGGGAAAATATTTTTCAAAATTTTTAAGTCAAACGAACATGAGAAAAAAAAAAAAATCCAGAAAATGTTTTCCTTCGTACCGAACACACCCTCTATTTTGTTCATGTTTGAAAATAGTAGCAGAGCAGTTCTCCTAACCCTTTTTACCTGAATATATTTTAGTTTCATTCATTGGATCAATATTGGATTCACCTAATATTTGCATTCACTTATCCATCAACGCATGAGAACATACATACAACAAATTATACTATTACTAGCATTTTAGTCTTGTTTGACATAATAAATTTTTCTTAGTCTTGTTTAGATTATATGTTTAAGATTTCCAACTTTGATACGTCTTACAGGCCTATTCTTTCGCGATACTTAGCGGAAAAAGTTGAATATTTCATAGAGCAGGTGTTATTTGAATTATGTAAATTATAAATCTTAGATTACTGTAAATTGGATTCAGTAGTTTGCTTACATGAGTTATTAATGAATTGAAAAGTTCAATCCTAAAATTGAAAAGAGGATAAAAATAAAGGAAAACCTTGATCAGGTACAGACTTGTCTAATGAGTAACATGGAGTAGTCAAAGACAAATAATCTTAAGGTCCTCTTTGTCAAGAAAGCAGGTCCAGTTTCTGTATTTTATATGTAAGATTTTGTTACTTTATATTTTGCCTTTAGCAATTAAGGCGTGTGGGGCTACCAGATCAAGTCATTCTCTTATGCTTTTTAAATATTTCTATTAAAGATTTTTCCGTATAGCATGATAGCTGTGTACAATTTATTAACTCTTATATTGGTTAGGGGAGGACTATAGGCCAATTTATGCATATTATTTTCAAATTGATTTGACAAATAGATGAACTTTTGACAATTGTCTCCCAAGTATTATTTGTTTAAGAAGCCTTGATTCTTTTCACTACTATTTCCTTTTGATTTGTTCTTCATAAGTGGACCTCATCAAATTTACAAAGGCTCGAAAATAACTAAGTCAACAAGTAGTTAGTAATTTGTAAGATAAAGAGTCGTAATCAACCTTCTATCCTGCATAACAAATGTGTTTAACGTTGGAAAATTTACGTCGTTGGTTAAAAGTTTTTTGTCTATTATATGGACCAAATCAATCATCATTTATTTGTAGAACACAAGTCTTCTTTGTTTGGGAAATTAAAATCATGCATAATTCTATTTTATCCCACTATAAAGCTACCAACTCCATTTAATTACGTGTCCCTTGTAACACTTCTTTCACTGGACACACTATATATACACGTGAACTCTGTCTCAATTTCATCAAAGCAAAAACAAGCCTTCCTCAATATTCAAATTAAATTTCTTCTAAACCAAGTCCTTAGAACTTAACTTTAAGATGGCTCAGCCCATGAGCTTCTTCGTTTTCATTACTCTCCTTGCTTTTGCACCAATTTGTTTCTCTTTTAAGAGTAACAATGGTAACCTATACCCGCAATATTATTATAAATCATGCCCAAGAGCACAAGAAATTGTTAAGTCTGTTGTTGCCAAGGCTGTTGCCAAAGAAGCCCGAATGGCTGCTTCTCTGCTGAGGCTCCATTTCCACGACTGTTTTGTCAAGGTAAAACATATATATTTCCTGTGACTAAATATAATAACGCTGAGTCCATTGACTATAACCTGTTAAATGAACATGTAATAAACGTTGTGCCATGACAATAACTACATGGCAGAAAGTTACAAGCTAAGTTGGAAACACTCTGAACTAGCGTACTAGCATGCAAGAATGCACTTGCTAAAAGTACTTTTGCACTGAGAGTCCAAACAAAATAAAGTCTTTTTTTCTTTGGGCCTTTGAGGCTTTGAACTTCTTAATTAAAGCTTATCAGGAGGTGTGTGTATGCTGATAGAGATGTGAAAACTGATGGCTAGCTATTGTTTCACTATGTGATGTAGGGATGTGATGCATCTTTGCTTCTGGATAGCAGCAAAGGTATTGTAACAGAAAAAGGATCAAATCCCAACAGGAATTCAGCTCGTGGATTTGAAGTCCTTGACGAGATTAAATCTGCACTGGAGAAGGAATGTCCTCAAACTGTTTCTTGCGCTGATATCTTGGCGCTTGCTGCAAGGGATTCTACTGTACTAGTAAGTAGAACTACATATATAGTTTGATCAGAGCACCTCTTTAGGAAATAATAAAAAACATAGCTTACTTTTTTCGTTCATACAGGCAGGTGGACCGAACTGGGAGGTTCCATTGGGAAGGAGAGACTCCAGAAGCGCCAGTTTAAGTGGCTCCAACAACAATATTCCTGCTCCAAACAACACATTTGATTCCATTCTCTCAAAGTTCAAGAGACAAGGACTTGATCTTGTTGACCTTGTAGCTTTATCTGGTAAATGTTACTCCTTTTTTTTGGATTACTCTTTCCCTCTGTCTAAGTTCTTTCCTAGACGTTGCTTAATTTTTAGCGAGACTAGTTATCACACGTGAAATCATAGTTAACACCGGTAAATTGTAACGCAGGGAGTCACACAATTGGAAATTCAAGATGTGCCAGCTTCAGACAAAGGCTCTACAACCAGTCAGGAAATAATAAACCAGACTCAACTCTGGAAGAATCATATGCTGCCCAATTGCGCAATAGGTGTCCAAAATCTGGTGGTGACCAAAACTTATTCTTCTTGGACTTTGTTTCCCCCACAAAGTTTGATAACAGCTACTTCAAGCTCTTATTGGCTTCAAAGGGCCTGCTGAACTCTGACCAAGTTCTTGCTACTAAGAGTCAAGCATCATTAGCCTTGGTGAAGCAATATGCAGAGGACAATGCCCTTTTCTTCGAGCACTTCGCCAAGTCTATGGTTAAGATGGGGAACATCTCACCTTTGACAGGTTCCAGTGGGGAAATCAGGAAGAATTGCAGGAAGATCAACTCATCTTAAAAGAGCACCTCAACTTTCATTTGCAGAGATTGAAAATAATTATTGTACCTTAATTGTTGTTTTGTTATGTATCTTTCTGTTGTTGCTCCCTTTACATTCTTCAGTTTTCGTCCTTGAGGTTGTGCCATCTGTTTGATTGTTTATCATGAAATTTTACTGTTCGAGGATCTTAATTTTCGCAGCTATAAAACTTCATTTTAACACTGGACACATGATAAATTGAATTGGAACCAACCAAGAAAAGAAGCTGCAGATATTTATACTAGAACAGTAGACAAACATAATTTGGTATATAGATGAGGCCAAAATGATGGAGTAATAATATAACAGGGGAGCTATATATAGTAATAATAATATAATACCTTCAATGACCAAATTAGAGAAACTAATATTGATTTGAGAGAAAATACTCTCTGGTAATTTTCAACTAATCATATGATATGATCTAGTTCTAAGTAGTTGAGAGTAGACGGATTTCAGTAGTACTATTTTTAAACAACTTTTGTGTATTCCTAATTTGAGTACACAGAGTCCAAATCAACAGAGTACTACTCCCTTCGTCCAACAATACTTATCCACTATTGAGTTGTTACACAAGTTAAGAAACAATAAATAATATAATTAATATAAATAAGGGTAATTTTACAGCATCAACCTTTGAATATAATTAATTCAATGCTTTGAAAAATGTATTGAGTAATAACTATAATTAATAACTAAGGGTAAAATGGGTAGAAATGGAAAAAATATTCATTGATTTTCCAAATTGGACAAGTATTGTTGGACATCTATTTTTAATAACATGGACAAGTATTGTTGGACGGAGGGAGTATATCTTTAGTTAATTAATAATTAATGCACGTTGACTATACACATACATATTTAATCATCTTATTGTACTAAATGATATAACAAAGACCCCCTCAACGTTCCTGTTTCTCAATTTAGTTAAATTTTAATTAGTTGTATGGTACTCTAAACTCTATTTGAGCTTTTAACCTGAATCTTTTCTAGTTTAGACATCTCCTGTTTAAAACTAGGTTAATGCTTCTTGAGTCTAGACTAAATGCTCAAGGTTTAAAAACTTGTGTTGCAAATACAAGAGGTAGATGATAAGTAAATAAAAACACTGACTTATTTTATTTTAAAAAAAATTGTTTGATTGTATTTTCGGAAGGCCATTTCTAATCTTGTTTGTATTTAGACACTGCAATCCTACTTAATATTACTTCAACTTCATTTAGGTAGCCAACATAAAAAGAGTGAAGTTGATGTAAAATTAAATGGGATTGCAGTGTCCAATGACAAACAATTCAGATATTTAGATTCGATATTCCAAAGAGATTATGATAGATGAAAATGTACTACATAGAATCAAAATAGGACTTATGTGTAAAATGAAAAAGTGTTAATATGGGTTGTGTGTTAGGACATACTAACCCCTTAATTTTAAGAGAAAGATAATTCCAATTTGGAACAGTTTGTTATAAGATTGGCCATGTTATTGGTGTAAATGTTAGGCCTCTAGTAACACATCTATACTATGAGTATCGTAGAAATATAAATGTTAAGATGAATGTACAATCATACAAAATACACTCAGATCAAATTTTGATGAAGATGCAAGTAGCACACATAAGTGATAAACTAAGAGATACATTTGAGATAGCCAATCATCCATAACCACATTAATTAATTCTCCTCATGCGACTAAAACCAGTTTTTTTTCTAAGTATAAATCCTATTCTATTCATGTTTGAAAATAGTAACAGAGCAGTTCTCCTAACCCATTTTACCTTAATACTTTTTTGTTCATTCATTAATTGGACCCAAATTGGATCACCTAATATATATTCGCCTATCCATTTGTAGGTGCTTAAGTAACGTATGAGAACAGACACCAAATTATCCTACTACTCCCTCTGTTTACTTTTATTTGTCATGTTTCGCTTCACGAGAGTCAATTCGACTAATATTCGAAGTTAAATGGAAGTAGATTAATTCAATACTTTAAATTTTAGATTTAGATGTTTGAAAAACTAAATGAAAAATATTATAAGTTGTAATGCTTCTCATATTAGTATGATGAGAAAATACATCTTAAAATGTTGATCAAAGTTCACGCAGTTTGACTCTCGAGAAGCGAAACGTGATAAGTAAAAGTGAACCGAGAGAGTAGTACTACTAGCATTTTAGTCTTGTTTGACATAATAATTTTTCTTAGTCTTATTTGACTATATATTTAAGATTTCCAACTTTGATACGTTTTACAAGCTTGCTCTCTCGCAATATAACAAGGGGAAAGGTTGAATATTTCATAGAGAAAGAGTTGCTTTAAATTACGTAAATTATAATTCTTAAGTAATTACTGTAAATTGAGTATAGTGGTTTGCTTACGTGAGGTATTAATGAATTGAAAACTTCAACACTTGTACCTAAAATTAAAAAGAGGATAAAACAAAAGAAGAAACCTTGAGATGTATACTTGTCTAATTAATAACATGGAGTAATAATCAAAGACATAATTTTGAGGTCCTCTTTTGTCAAGAAAGCAGGTGCGGCTTCTCGGTATTATATATTTTATGCCTTGAGCAATCAAGGTCCAAGGGGCTGACCAGATCAAGTCATTCCCATGCTTAATTTTTTATTATTTCCATTAAGGATTTTCCAATATAATATGATAGTTGAGTACAATTTATTAAGTCTGATATAGGTTAGGAGAGGACTATTGGCCGATTTATTCATATTATTTTCAAATCGATTGACAATAGATGAACTTTGACAATTTTCTCCCAAGAATTATTTGTTTAAGAAGTCTCGATTCTTTTCACTTTTATTTCCTTTTGTTAGAAATGGACTTCATCACCTTTTCAAAGGTTCAAAAATAAAAAAGTCAACAAGTAAGATAAAGAGTCGTAATCAACCTCCTCCTATTGCATAACAAATTGTGTTAATGTTGGAAAATTTATGCAGCTGGTGAATTTGTAGTTTTATCCCAACTAAAAAGCTACCAACTCCATTTATTTGTCAGTCCTTTGTAAAACTTGTTTCACGGGATACACTATATAAATTCGTGTAACTCCATCTCGATTTCATCACAGCACACTAGCTAGCCTTCTTCTATATTTTCAAATCTCTTCTACACCAAGTCCTTAGAACTTAAATTCAAAATGGCTCAGCCTATGAGCTTCTTCATTTTCATTGCTCTCCTTGCTTTTGCACCAACTTGTTTCTCTTTTAAGAGTAACAATGGTAACCTATACCCGCAATATTATTATAAATCATGCCCAGGAGCACAAGAAATTGTTAAGTCTGTTGTTGCCAAGGCTGTTGCCAAAGAAGCCCGAATGGCTGCTTCTCTGCTGAGGCTCCATTTCCACGATTGTTTTGTCAAGGTAAAACATATTTCCTATGACAAAATACTTAGGACACAAGTATAATAACTCTGAGTCTGTTGTCTATACCCTGTTAAACGTAAATGTACTAAAAAATTGTGCCATGAGTCGTGACAATATCTACATGTCAGAAATCTGCAAGTTGGAAATAGTCTGAATAGGAAGTGCATGGCATACTAGCATGCAAGAATACACTTGCTGAAAGTTGCTTTTGCACTGAGACTATATACAAAATATAGCCTTTTTTTCTTTTGGCTTGAGGCTTTGAACTTCTTACTTAATTATAGCTTATCAGGAAGTGTTTGTATGCTAATAGAGATGTGAAAACTAATGGCTAGCTATTGTTTCACTATGTGGTGTAGGGATGTGATGCATCTTTGCTTCTGGATAGCAGCAAAGGTAGAGTAACAGAAAAAGGATCAAATCCCAACAGGAATTCAGCTCGTGGATTTGAAATCCTTGATGAAATTAAATCTGCACTGGAGAAGGAATGTCCTCAAACTGTTTCTTGCGCTGATATCTTGGCACTTGCTGCAAGGGATTCTACTGTATTGGTAAGTACTGGCACATATCTATTTTGATCAGAGTTACCTCTTTAAAAATAAACAAAACAGGAGCTTACTTTTTTTTTTTTAATTCATACAGGCTGGTGGACCGAGCTGGGAGGTTCCATTGGGAAGGAGAGACTCCAGAAGCGCCAGTTTAAGTGGCTCCAACAACAATATTCCTGCTCCAAACAACACATTTGATTCCATTCTCTCAAAGTTCAAGAGACAAGGACTTGATCTTGTTGACCTTGTAGCTTTATCTGGTAAATGTTACTCTTTTTTTTGGATTACTCTTTCCCTCTGTCTAAGTTCTGTCCTAGAAGTTGCTTAATTTTTTGCGAGACTAGTTATCACACGTGAAATCATAGTTAACACCGGTAAATTGTAATGCAGGGAGTCACACAATCGGAAATTCAAGATGTGCCAGCTTCAGACAAAGGCTCTACAACCAGTCAGGAAATAATAAACCAGACTCAACTCTGGAAGAATCATATGCTGCCCAATTGCGCAACAGGTGCCCAAAATCTGGTGGTGACCAGAACCTATTCTTCTTGGACTTTGTTTCCCCCACAAAATTTGATAACAGCTACTTCAAGCTCTTGCTGGCTTCAAAGGGCCTGCTGAACTCTGACCAAGTTCTTGCTACCAAGAGTCAAGCATCATTAGCCTTGGTGAAGCAATATGCAGAGGACAATGCCCTTTTCTTTGAGCACTTCGCCAAGTCTATGGTTAAGATGGGGAACATCTCACCTTTGACTGGTTCCAATGGGGAAATCAGGAAGAATTGCAGGAAGATCAACTCATCTTAAAAGAGCACAACTTGTTATCTTGGAGTGAACATTACCTCAATAATTGTGCCATCTATTGTCAATTTGTTATGTATTTTCTACTTTTGTTCTTTTTCCAACAATCTTCTTGTTCTTTCTTTTCATCCTTGAGGATTTCACTGCTGGTGTCCATCCTTGAAGACCACCTTTTGAGTTGCTTTGTTGTAAGTGTGTAATAAACAGGAATCCATGGGTTCATAGACATTGTCTTAAACACTTGGCCCTTTGTTTGAAATTGTCAACCATAAGCACTCAACACTTGCAAAAATCTTACTTTTAAGCACCGTCATTTTAACATTGGACCAAGTGAATCAAGCCAGTAAAAGCTACAAATATTTATATTAAATCAGTTAAAAAACATAACTTGGTGTAGAGCTGAAGTCAAAAAGAAATAGGGATAAGGCATAAAATACATCTAAATTCCTGTGAAATTGTAAATTAAGAGCCTGTTTGGATAAGTTTTTTTTAAGTTGGAAATTTCAGCTTTTCACTTTTAGCTTTTTTTAAGCTGTTTTAGCTTAAAATAAGTGTTCAAAAACACTTTTTTCACTTTACCCAAACACTTTAGAAGAGCTTAAAAGCTATTTTGACTTTAAAAGCACTTAAAATAAGCTAATTCAACGGGTTCTAACACCTAAATTATATGGGGATCCTATTATACCCTAAATTTATTTTTTCATATTATTTACCATTTCACTAATTACCTGGTAAAGAAAACAAGTTAAAATATACTATGTGCATACACATGTATATACTAGACCAAAAAAAGAAGGATCTTTATATTTTATTTCATTTGGCTCTTTCAAATCCAAACCGACCAAATCACGTAGTCTCTCTGTCTCAACCCCTTTGTCTTCCTTCCTACGACCCCAAGCAGGATATTTTGGTGGTTTTTGAATTAGTAACCTGATGGTCTTAGTGTTAAGTTGTTGCTACATTAAGATTTTGTTATTGCACAGTTAAGTGCTATAATTGAGATGGTGGTTTACACAATTAAATTCTTTTTGTAAGGTCATTTGCAATTCTTAATTCCCCGCGGTCAATTTTCTATTAATAATTTTGGAAATTCCATAAAGATTATGACTTGGATAGATCGATTTTTTTAATGTTTAACTTGTTCTGTCTATTAAGATGATGTGATTGCACTTTTAAAAGTACTTGTGTACTGATTTTGTATTCAGTTAAAACTTAAAACATTATTATTAGTTACCATCATACATTTGGTATATTTAAAAGAAACATTTAAATTTGTTTGAAGAAGTTATTTACAAACCTTGACTTTACAGATATAAATTGACATTTCAATTTAGCCGAAAAGATTACATTTATACACATTGACATTTATTCACCTCGACACAAATTGACATTTAAATTGGTTGTTCCACAATTACTGAGCAGGCGCGAGGTGCGGACATGTCGAGCGTTCATCAGGAAGTCAATACGACACCGCTTCGTTTGCGTAGGAAGGTCCATCTCATTTCATTTTGCAGCTGCAAAAGTAGACGGCGGAAATAAAAGCGTGGGAAACAAGGGGGAAAAGGGAAGCCAACGGTAGACGGAGCCATGAAAAAAATGGCAGCTTTGCCGTCGGCAGACTGGCAATGGGAAAATGCCACTGCCGGCGCCGCCGCGGGCCTCGCCACTGTCACTTTCTCTCATCCTCTTGATGTTGTTCGTACCAGGTTCCAAGGTAAGTCTTAGTTATGCTTTCCGGCTTATAGCAAATGAATATGATCTCGTGTTGTTTCTTCGGAGCTTGATTTGTTGTCTATGTTAATCCTTAGTTTACGATGGAAGAATCTCCAACGTCCCCGCCTATAGGAACACTCCTCACGCTTTATTTGCCATTGCTCGAAGTGAGGTTTGTTTTTCTGAATCACTCCAATTTCTGCAAATATTGAAGCTTATCTACATATGCATTGCTACTATTCCAAAATTCACCGTCTAGTTCATGATTCGAAAAAGAAGTTGCTTTTCAATTCATATAGTTGGTAGCTCTGGTGAAACGCAAATCATTTATCTGGTTTTGACTCGTGATCTTAAACTAAAGATATGTAGAATGTACTAAAATATCCTTTAATTTTGTGGTCTTAAACATGTCATGTGGAAAGTCAGAACTAGAGAGTTGCCAAAAAGGAAATAGGCATTCTTTTTGATACGGACTAAAAAAGAAAGCAAGACAAACAAATTGAAATAGAGGGGGGAGTGATATGTTAAGGATGCATGTTTTACGAATTTTGAGTTTCTGAAATAGGTAATATCAGCTTCAGGAAAAACGCATAAGCAACAATGTTTAACTAAATAGGTATTAGGTTCCATCCTCTATCAGGAAAGGGCACATGGTTTAATGCTGGGTGGATGCCCTGGCTTATGTGTATCTAAATGGCATGTTTTCGGTAAGTATCCTTCTAAGGAAAAATGAAGCCATGTTCCTCTGGGCCCTAGTACAATTGATACCTATGGAGTTTTGTGGTTGTTTTGTGAATTCTCCACATTATGATATCCAATCCACGGTAACAATATCCATTTTCTTCCTCAAGAATCTTTTTGGAACAGTTGAGAAGAAGTAGTCTATCCTAGTAGAGTTTGTATATGGCTACTCCAACTGGAAAGATAGGTTATTTGATTTCTTGTAAATATGGTTAAGTCCTTTATTTGAATGTTAAGAGTGGAGTGAGATGTCAGTTTCTATCACAGTGGTGCGTCTACTAGCTTGGACACACCGGTTTTACACCAAATCTTGACCGAGCGCTTTCTTGTTCCATTTACCTGTTTTCACAGGTAGAGTTAATTCGGTCAGCCTAATGACATAGTCATAGCAGAAACTCCATCACACTTTGTCAATCACAGTCAAACATCCCACTGACATATGCTTTTGAAGATGAAGCTCCTTTTGTTGATGCCAGACTGTTGAATGTTTACCTTATTGCTCATATATGTGCTCATATTTCCACCGAATTGACCAATTTGTTAAGTTATCATATTGTCCTTGCATCAGGGTTTTAGAGGACTTTATGCTGGTTTTTACCCTGCTGTTCTTGGGTCAACTATTTCATGGGGTTTATATTTTTTCTTGTAAGTAACATCTTTTTCTTTTGTTGATAAAGTTCTTGTAAGTAACATATTCTGTTCTGTTCGCAGAAGGCTGCTATCAGTGAGTCCTTTTTTTTTTCTGTCTCTTGTGAAGATTTTTCTCTATGCAAGTTGTGTCTATGAGTATGTGAAACAGTATTTAAACTCATTCAATACCTGATGGGATTTCCCCCTACTTTATTATATTTATTCGGGTTACCCTTTGTAAAGCAATAAAAAAAAGAGACAACAACATCGAAATATATCGAAAGAAACAATCTCGATTTAATAGAGCTTCTTATTATACCTATGAAATCCATTGCACTTAGGGGTCATTTGGTAGGGTGTATAAGAATAATGCAGAATATGGTGTATTAATAATGCTTGCATTAGTAATGCTGGTATTAGTTATGCTTGCATTAGTTATGCAGAGATTTTTCTTATGCAGTGTTTGGTTTGGTGTATTAAAATTAACATGCATTGCATAATTTTTTTTAAAAAAATATTTGTTTACAAAAATACTCTCCACAAATATGGTGGAAATGATGTGGAAAAGGTTTTGAGGAACAATTGTTTCTTTAACTATGCTAATGCATGCATTATTACTAATACATGCAAAACCATGGTATTAGTAATACATACCTCAATACACAACAGAGTGTATTAGTAATGCAATCATTAGTTATACATAGGCTGAAAAAGTGTACCAAACAAGGTACTAGTAATACACAAAGCTAATGCATGCATAATTTTCTCTAATACACTCTACCAAACGAGTCCTTAGAAATGATACATCGGAAGATCCCATTAGGGCTCTCAGTATCAGTGAATTGATTGTTTGACTTGGATCTTGTATAGTCAATTTTAATGATTGACAAGCTGCAAGTATTATTCTGTTAACATAATCCATTTACTTATCAATTAAAAGAAAAATGATTTTCTTAACATACTACTAACTTTACTGTTTTTTATACTGAATTCACAATGCTTAATATTAATATATACATCCATTACATGTTAGTTAAGAGGCAACATTCATTATTTCATACATGAGAATGCTTGTAAGAGACTATGTTCTCCTTGTAAGAAACAGTCAACATATTAGGTTGTTTTCTCTTTGATGTTACTTACATTTCTAGGGTTGAGACACGTCTTTTTCTAACTCATTCATTTATTTTTTTTGAAATTTTCCTCCTGTAGCTATAGCAAGGCTAAGCAAAGGTATCTGAAGAACAGGGAAGAGCTGAGTCCAGGCCTTCACCTTGCTTCAGCTGCAGAAGCAGGAGCGCTGGTCAGTAGTAAAATTACTGATGCTTTAATGAAAGAACAATATGTTCAGCATTCAATTGACCAGTTTTTGACAGGAGTGCCAAAGATAGATAGTTGGAGGATGTGATCTTTATTTCTGTAGGAGAGCAACTGTAATTGTCTTGCTGGTGATGTATCCCTTACTTTTACTGTTGTTAAAAGTGTTACCAATATGGTTGAATAATGAACCTATTCTTTTGGACTCCAACAAAAGAGGAGGAGGGGCGGGGGGGGGGGGGGGGGGGGGGGGGGGGTATTGATTTCCATCGATCATTGGCAAACCACAAATGTGTGTGCTTAGGTGTTAACTAAATACAGGAACTGGAGAATCTTATAAACAAACAAATTTGATTGTGTTGATCTTTTTTGTGGACAACCTTTTCTCCCCCTTTTTTCAGTTTTGATGACAGCAGGCAGACTTATTAGTTTTACTACTGGCATGAAAATCTTTAGGTGGACGAAATATGTGGCTTGCTTATTTCAGTAACTTTAAGCACATCCCTCTAATATTGCAGACTATGTCGTATCTTAAAAGGTGTATCTGTCGGAATTCAGGTCTGCTTTTGCACCAACCCTCTTTGGCTTGTGAAAACAAGATTGCAACTTCAGACTCCTAATCAGATTCGTCCATACACTGGCTTTCATGGTCTGACTCTCTCTCTTATTAACTTGTCAACATCGTTTTCATTGTGTATTTATCTAACTTTGAGCTCTCTAGGACCACTTCTTTCCATCTTAATGTTATATACGAATTTCTACCTTTATTTCTGCAATTTTAAGGTTCTATAGTTTTATATCCTCTGTGTTTACTGAGGTTCTATTGCAACTTCTGCTCTCTTTTGTATGTGCATGCACATTCAGTTATCCAACTGGCCTCTTTTTTATTTGCTATCCTACTTATTAACTTCATAGGAACTTTGTTGTTTATGGATTGACTCAGATGCTGTAAGAACCATAATCAAAGAAGAAGGATGGAGGGCACTTTACAAGGGGCTTATGCCAGGCCTATTTCTGGTTAGAATTACATTTTCTTCAATTCTTGCACATAATTTTGTTCTGTGAATGAATATGTTCTCATCTTGATGTAAATTTTCAAAGTTAACCCTCATAGTTTGTTTAACTTTTTGGATAGATTATCTAAACAAGACACATCCAATTTAATGCCGAAATGTAACCCTTCATTCATGAAACGCGCTGGTCTGTTGTTGCTTCAGCAGGTTACACATGGTGCTATTCAGTTCACGGCATATGAGGAATTTCGCAAAGTTCTTGTTAGCTCGAAAGCTCAGGAAAATGAGAACACTCTTGCCACTGCTGCTGACTTGTTGGTGAGGCTCTAAAAGCAATGTCTGTTGCATTTTTTGGATGTAATTCAACTCAATAGCTGTTTTTATCTTTGGATGATTAGCAAAAAATAATCCCTGTATGTATAGTAGATATTGGAATTCAGATATGGTTAGACGGATAAGAACGAGCACAGATTGAGCAGGACTTTTTGAGTTTATGGGCAAATGGCCCGGATGAGAATACGCTGTCCAACTCTTAGTATTACACTTCCTTTCCTCGTTATTTCGTCATGGTACTTGTGCAGAAACATCAAGTAGATGTCTTAGGAAATCTTGTAAGTGGAAACTTTTCAAACCTTTTCTCCTTGATCAGGCAAGATTTTTTATTTTATTTTATTTTGAAACTGGTAGCATAATCAGGCAAGATAATTTTATTTGAAACTGGTAACATAATCAGGCAAGATATTTTTTCTATTTCATGTCTACTGATTATCCAAAGGCACATAAGATTTCTTTTCAGTCCCTTATTTACTGCATCAGAGTGACACTAGCTTGTCCAACCCCTTCCCCTCTCCGTTAGAAAAGTAATATAAAAAGAAAAAGTTATAAGCTTCAACTACTAGAAGAAAAGTAAAATGGAAATTTTTCTTTGATAAGCAGATCAGAGTGAAGAATGATTAAATATTTTTTAAACTGAGTATGTGGTTCTTGCTATTGTTTTATGTGGTAAAATTTTGAACCAGTGAACTGCCACTCATTGATCAATTTATGGAAACCTATTTGCTGCTAAGTGGTGATATACTGTATTTTCTTTTTTGTCTGAAAAGCAAGAAGACTTCATTAAGACTCAATGTAAATGGAAAAGAATTAGTTGTACCATGTCTGGAGGTTGATTATTAGTTTATTACTCAAGAGCACTATCAGATGTCAATGATATTGTGATCACTGTAATGATTAGTTCTTTCGTATGGAATACTGTGTTGTATAGAATTGACCACTTCAGTTCCCAATAAGAGAGAACATGTTAACTTCTCTTAGCATTGAAGTGATATTGGTAAACACCTCAGTATTTGCTCTTACATTTCTTTCGCAGGATTCAGTTGACTATGCAACACTAGGAGCTTCTTCTAAGCTGGCAGCCATTCTTACAACATACCCATTTCAGGTATGTTAGGGGTGTGATAAGTTTGTTCTTTTCTCTATTGTTGGGAATATGGGTTCAGGTACAGAAGGTTTTGAGAGCATTATGGAGCACCCCCCCTAAACGCTGCCTATTTGTTCTAACAATCTTTTACCCTGTGCCCCCTCACTTTTCTCTTTAACTAATAATGTATTTACATGAAACCTTTTCAGGTTGTACGATCTCGATTGCAGGTAACTGCTTTTTATATTACTGCTTTATGCGACACTTGATACAATGCTTCCCAGTAGACAAGCATCTAGTGGCTCTTGATTTTGATTTTCTATAGAGTAGTTAAAGGTCTATCTTCTCTTTGAACAGCAACGACCTAGTACAACTGGAGTTCCGAGATACATGGATAGCTGGCATGTTGTGAAGGAAACTGCAAGGTCAGGATGAATTTCAGACTTATTTACAGCTGATGCACTTGATTAATTGTACATGAATGTCAAGCATTGAGTTGCTTTATATTGAAATATTTTCAGAATCTAAATACAAGTTCATCTAATGCTCTTAATGGTGGCTTTCAGTGTCAAGGAATCAAACTGAGAATAAACAAAAGCGGAAGAAATTCAAAATTCCTTTGATTTAATTTTTCTAAGCTGACGGTGCAATTCTTTTTTAAGACCATTAAGTTTAGGAAAAGGTTTCCAGTGGATTATCGAACTCTTTAAAAGCTTACTTCAATTCAAAAGGATATGCAGGGGAAGCAAATTAAATGTTTGAAATTTTACAAGTCCTCTCTCAATCCTAAATTTCTTACGTCCTGCCTCTTCCCGTCACCTAATACATACAATAGAAGTCATCAAAATCGTAAAATAAGAGAAGAAAGTAGAACCCCCTTATTGGTAAAACTACCCCTAAGTTTTTATCTTTTTTTGAGCTTACAGGTTTGAGGGCATACGAGGCTTCTACAGAGGTATCACGCCAAACGTGCTGAAAAATGTCCCTGCAGCTTCAATTACCTTCATTGTCTATGAGAACGTCCTAAACCTGCTAAAATTTTCTAGGAGAGAGTATTAGTTCTTTTACATCCTCTTTGCCTCCCATTCATGATGTAGCACTAGGATTCTACACTAGTGAAACACTATCTGGAAGAAGTATAATCACAGATTTGACAGGAGTACTAATAGAATCACGATGCCGCTTACAAGAATGTAGAAAGGAGACAATTTAATGGCTGGTATACTTGTACAATGTTTCTAGTCTTTGTAATTTATCAGAAAAGAAATGATCTTTTGAGTCTTTGTTCAAGTACTCACGAAGCCGCTGCTGTAGCAACAATTTTGATGGAAGCTATGCTTTGACATCTAATAATACTGTATGTGAACCTTGTTAGTTTTTTTTTTTTTTGATCAAGAAGTGAACCTTGTTAGTTTTTTTTGGATCAAGAAGTGAACCTTGTTGGTTAAATGCATGTTCTTGGTTGTTTGAAAGGGAGACTCAAACGCACCTAAGGGTGTGACCTATTGATCAATTAGGTGGGTTGAGAATCATGTGATCTCAAGTTCAATTCCTTGCCGAGGCAAAAACACTAGGTGTTTTTTTCCCATCTGTCCAAGTCTTGATGGATAGAGTTACCCGACTTGTGTTGGTGGGAGGTAGCAGGTACCTCGTGGAAGAAAGTCTTATAGCATGTTTGGTCAAACTTCTAAAATCAACTTATTTTGAAAAGTGCTTATTTTAAAAGTACTTTTCAAAAAAACACTTTTGATGAGAAGCAATTTGTGTTTGGCCAATAAATTTAAAAAGCACTTTTGAGAAGCAACTAATGTTTGGCCAAGCTTTTTAAAAGCGTTTTTAAGTGTATTTTTATTAAAAGTGCTTTTCAAAAAGTGTTTTTGGAGAGAAACTACTTTTTTAAACTTCTGAAAAACAGCTTCTGCTACTCCCCAGAAGCACTTATTTTCTCCCAAAAGCTGTGCCAAACACCTTAATTTTTTAAAATAAGCACTTTTGGAAAAAAATAAACACTTTTGGCAAAAAATAAGTTTGGTCAAACATGCTATTAGTTGCATTGTACATGCTACAAACTTTTTTGGGGAAAAAACAGTGTCTAGGAATGAACAGAGGGAATAATTTCAGTCCAGCTTCAAAACTACACTTGCCAGCTCTCTAATGTTGATGTTCTTGGATTCTGACTAAAGTAACTGTTATTATATTGGAATAGACAGAAGTACGCATGTTTTAGCAACTTTGACAAATTAATGTGTGGATTTAAGATGACACGTCTTATCATTTAAAATGTAACAAAAGAATAGACATCAAACTAACCTATCAAAAAAAATATGAACAGACATAACTAACCATGTAATTAGCTTAGAGATAGATTTGTACCTTTGCGAGTACAAGTAAGAAGAAGACCAAACAATTCAGATTTCAGATGAATTTCTGCAGAAATAACTCACCTAATGTTTCTCGTTTCTATTGAAATTTGAACGCTACTATCCCATGACTTTTACCCACTTTCATCGACATTATTGGGTGCACATAAGCATAGATGTCTTATAGCAGACAGCACCGACAACAGAAGGAGCGGAAAGTCCAAAGAACTAGACACATTTCTATCGTTTACCTGATGCTACTCAGCAGGCTAAGGAAAAGAAAGTCACAAATCAGAACAAAGCAAAGCAAGGGCAAGCTTGTCGTTTAGACACCAGAAGAAAACTCTTCATGAGGTATCAATTAGTCTGTAATGTATTTTCATAAGAGTACATAATGTTGCACAAGGAGCTCAAAAGGAAAATCATCTCCATTTACAAATATAGGACAGTAAAGGCCAATTTGCTGCACATTATGCGCTGGCAGTGGCCATGGATATGTAGAATTGTTTTTCCATTAGCATTTGATTTAAAATAAGCCAAAGCAACAATGTTGCCTAAGGGTCAGATGGACATCCTTCACACCTTATCATCATGGAACCACCACCTGGTTTCCTTGGGAGATCTGCCATTTCTGCAGTTCTTCACATAGCGGTCATTATCTTCAGGGCGTTGCTGCACAAGTGATGGGAACCAATAAGAACAAAAACTAAAATAAAGCAAGAGAAGCTTGGCAGAACAATGTGGTGTGTTACATATTGAAACAGCCAAGGAAGAAATAGGTTCTGACATATTTGGAATAAAAGTTCTTTTCACATAGTGGATCTCATAAAAGCAACTCAAATTAACATTAATATGAATATAGGAAAGGCACCTTAACGGTTGAACTTGACAGCATGGAGAGAATGCTGATGCATATAGAACTGACTGTCATGGCAGGAGACCATGAATCATAGAGAATATCTGCAAGACATGAAGAAGTTGTTGTCAACTGCCGGTTCTAATGATGTATGTCCAATTTCTATTAGATGTCGAAAATCTTTCATGAGATGGAAGCTTAGTACTAGCACACCAATTAGCAAACTGTGCATGAACCTTTAAGTTTTCACTTCACCCGCAGAATAAACAAAAGGACTGCTATATAACATCATAACAGGAGAAACTAGAGAAAAAAAAACAAAATATGGTATGGACGTTTATGCTTTCACTTTTCCCCAGAGAATAAACAAAAATCTGCTATATAACAGCATAACAGGAGAAACTAAAGATGGTATTTCAAAGTTTTCCTCTTCTCCAAAGGTCATTTAGGTAAGATGTAACGTGAATATGATTTCTGCAAACCCACATGACAGGAAGAAACTACAGAAAGAGGAAAAAAAGTGAAGATGGAATTCGGAAGTTTCCCTCTTCAGCACCATCCTAGTCCAGAGGTCACTTAAGGATGAGGTTATGTGAATATGATTTCTACAAACCCGCCCAGTGTATTTGAAAAAACTCAGTTTGAATAGGGTAATACGTGATAAGACAATGAGATCACAGGCCATGTCCACACAAGAAAATTCAGATTCACTATTATTTGTTAACATAATCTAAGTTGCTTGGACTCGGGTGCGGGTATCCGAGACGGGTGCGGATCCGAGAGTCGGATTCGTTAAAATTTAAATTTTAAGATTCGGGGGTGCGAATCCGAGTATGGATACGAGTGCGGGGATTCGGCTAAAGAAAATCAAATATTATAAATATAGTTATAAAGATATTCTAAAAATCCACTATTAAACAAAAACAAGAAAGCATCTCAACTTAAGACATTAATTAATAACTAACATAACAAAAAACTAGTGTCAACTATCAAGTTACTTAAGGTGTAAATTTATTTTAAGATCGAATTCTCAATTTTCCCTCAAATTCATTCTTGATTTTGGTCAAAGTGTCCGGATTCGTTTGACCGAATCCGAAACGCACCCCGCACCCGCACCAGCGTCGGTGTCGCGTCGAGACGGGTTCGGCGGCAAAATTGAAGAGTCCGCGCAACATAGAACATAATACAACTTTAACTTAAGAGGTAAATAAGAGTAGGTAGGTGAATGGTTTTCTAATAGATATTGAAGTTTATTTGGTACAAAATTTAGCTTCGGGAAATGAACTTTTATTTTAGTCAATGATTAAGTTAACACTTAACATATGCTCAAGGAAGTTCGAACAAAATGACCAATTCTTTCTCATGATGAAACATAAGTTATTCTCATGATGATTCAGTTCCAACAAAATGAAACGTTCACCAAATGACCAATTCTTTCTTCTCCTAGTTGTAACTAATTTTGGAATAATTGGACTTCACAAGGAAACTGAGTGCAGATTGCCACTATTGACACAAGCAGACTCTTGGATATGGGTATTTTCATGCCTCTAACAAAATACCAGATAGCAGAAAAGAATTGATAGTGGATACTAGCAAACCTGTTACTCATGATGATGTTAACATAACATACGTCATGAAGGTTAAATCTCCGATGCCAGGTTTTATATACTTTGTAAGTCTAAATTCAATGTGTGCACATTAATATTCGGAACCCTCCAAAAACATATAAGAATAGCATCTCCTCCATTGCAAATCATACAACTTATACACACATTGTAACAACAGTCATTATGGTAAAGATAAAGACTATCTTGAAAGATTTGATAATATAGACTTCACAAACTGAAACGGCACAGTAACTTAAATCAGTATTTCAAGCAAGAAGTTGGTGGCAAAAATATTCCCCAGAAAAGGAAAAACATAGTAAATAACAACTCATTGATCTCCATCAGTCCAGACACGGTATGCCTTATTCAAAGCCAAACAGTCATCTTTCAGTTTCTCAAAACTTATTCCAATCATTGTTTAACCATTATAGGATAGCTGGCAAACCTTGACATTCATTGATACACTAATTCAATCTATTGTGCAGAATTTTAGCACAACATTGACACCTTTTAATTTGTCTAATGACGAAATTATTCACATCCAAATGCTAAATGTTAATTGGCTATATCTATTTCTGCTATGCTAATTACCGAAGCTAAACTGCTCATTCGCCTAGCACGCAACTCCACCTAAGAGAAAGGAAGGGAATGGTGGAAGTCATGATTTGGATAGTTAAGTACAAGGTATGTGACTTTGATCCAAACAAGAATGAACTGGTTTGTAATGAACCATTATAGAAAGAGCCAAATAAAGTAATCTTTTATTATCATAGTGAATAGCCCAACTTCAAGTTAATACGGCTCTTCGTCAATTAGGCAAGTGAGAAGAAGATTTACCACAATTATGTCACGCAAAAGTAGAAACTGGAGGCATATTAATGGAAAAAAAAAAGACACTTTATTTTTGGAGGATAAAGGGATTGTTGCTTTTGTAGAACGGTGCTACTATGCTTTTTATCTTAAAAGGAGATGAGGGAAAATTTAAATTTACTTCAGCATGCGATCGGTCTAGTTTTGTTCTGAGCTATTTTTGTTAAGATTGTTTGTTTACAATCTGTAGATAGGAAAATCGATCATCGTCTGGTTTGGTTTGGTTTTACTGATTTTCTCTTTCCGATTTGGGATCTAATTTTGTTTCTTTTGGGCTTCTTATCTGCCACCGTCCTAAATTTTGTCCGTGCACACTCCCATGTGTGCAGTGATCGTTCACATCAACCTCCAATTATACAAGTGGATTGTTGACTAGGAGAATTTTAATGTTTCTAGGCGCTATCCCTGATAAGGTACATGAATATGAGAATCTTATTTAGATATTAATGTGGTTGTCTCTATCGGGCTCGTGAGACTAGGATAGGGTAAAACCAAGGAGCAATATGTTAATGTTCAAATGTTGTGTACCCATCAAAGAAAAGAAAAGGGTTCGATTACTTAATCATATCTTCTTCTTTTTTACCTCTCCCTGGGAGCTCCCACTCTTTTTGCTCCCTTGAAGACTCAAACTCACAAACCTCAGGGTTGGAGGTGGAGGGTGGTTACCATCCGAGCAACCCCTCTTTTCCTTACTCGTATCTCTTTTGATAAGTAATGGTATGCAAAAGATTAGTTACTCATATCTTTTTTAACTTAAAACACAGAGACCTCCTACTTCACCCAAAAAAAAAAAAAAAAAAACACAGAGACCTCCTAATCTTATAAGGGAGCCATGACACTTAAGAAACGAAAGCAACTTGGAGCTTTGAACCACATTTGTTCAGTGATTCAAGTTTCATAGATAATGACCAGAGTCATGTCAGTAGCCAACTTACACTTTTCAAGTAATCCTCGTAAATTTCCAGACAATACGTCAAAATTTTGCTTTTTTTTGGTCTATTCAGTCACCTTTTTTTTCTTTCCTTTTTCTGAAAACCTTAGTTTCACAAATATTTCAAAAATAAGAATGTAACGATTTTATCTTTGGTAGTGATAGAGCTATTAAAGAAGGAGATCTTGTCAAGTGTTGGGAACCTAGGATACTTAATAAAATGAAGTCTTAAACCACATCTTGTTGGTGATTCGAACCACAAGGACAATGATCAGAATCATGTGGGCAGCCAGCTTACATCTTCATCAAGTAATCCTAGATAAATTTCCATACTATATCTCAAAAAAATTGATTTTTCAATTAAGTGGAGTTTTTTTTTTCTTTCTATAAAATCGGAAACGAACCAAAAAATTGGATTCTCATAAAGGAACTCTGAAAATAAGAATGCACACGTTGGTCGAGGTGCACGCAAGCTAGCCCGGACACCGTGGTTATCAAAAAAAGATAATAATAAGAATGTACACATTGTCTTTGGTAGTGATACTGCTCTTAAAGAAGGAGATCTTGTCAAGCGCTTAAACAATTGCACAGCCTTGGATTAAAAAGAGGGAAAGGAAAAAAAATTCCTTCCATAAAGAGCATCACAGTCAAAAGCAGTTACTGCCGCTCAATCCAATGAAAAGGCGTACGTTTTTTATTAGTACGGAACCCCCTTCTCTTTGCTTATGAAATTTCAGAATTGTAAACTTGTAAGCTCGGCCTATGCAGTGCCAAATAGGATCTAAATTGGATCTGCTCAAAGGAAGTGCAAGAGCTTTCCCCGTGAGCAATGGTGTTTTTACCAAGTTTAAATTATCATTCTACTCAGACTGTTATAATTTTTCAGTTAAAACTGCATAATGCGCACTACCTTAGCAAAGAGAGTTTTACATAAGAAAAAGATTTCTTTTTTGTTATCCGGTGTTGACTATTGCTCCCTTAGAGGGTATGTATAAGCAAATAGAATTGGACTTGAACCAAAATCAGTCAATAAAAAGAAAAATACACTGAGACCATGCAATAATGTCATTGACACCGGCCAGCAATCTACTGTTCACACCAATTCTTAGAAAAAACTGGTTAAAATTCATAAAAGCACTTCGAACACCATAATACAAAAGCATCTAATCTTTAATAGTGAAACAAGTATGCACCACAAATCATTTACCACATGACCATGCATGGAAAATCAAACATTTGAAGAACATACAATGACCAAATTTATAAATGCTTCGTGATAGTAAGAATGGAAGATATGGTTACATATATAACTACCTAAGCAAATGTGCCCGTTGCTATAGATATGAGGGTGTAACGGAGCTGGTGGCACAAAAATCACCTGCATCAATATGGTAGTCAGCCAAAATAAGTAGGATATGAGTTTCAATTGCAATCATTAAAGGAAACAACGATCGTTAGACCCCCATAAGAGAATAACATCAATCAGTATCAAGCATCACGTAGACAAATGAGTGATAGCATAGTGGAAGGCCTACATCTTCAACTATGAGGTTGGTTGTTCAAGTCACCAGGAGAGTGAAGTGAAAATTAAAACCATTGTTTGGCTCTGGGAAGGGAGATTTGAAGTGGGGGCTGTTACCATATCAAAAAAGGCACAAAATTGTACCCACCTGCGGAGCTTCCATGGGATAATGTTCTGGGAAATCAACTTGAAGTTGATAGGTTTCATCCGCATACAGTGTCCCAGGTGCACCATTCACTTCAATTACCCACCTTCTCACCAAAGAACCACATCAATCAAACGTTAAGGGAACTGTATACATACCCTCTATTCCAAAGAAAGCAGAAAATTAACAAAGAATCTTTAGTGAATTCATTATTTATTGTACCCCAGATCATATATTCCAGTGGGCTAAAAAGGGTAACCAAGAAATTCACTGAAAGTCATAAAATAAGAAACCTAATAAAACAAGAAAAGGTGAGACCTTTGAAGATTATCAGTGACTTTATGTTTGAAACCAGCAGGGGGATTGACCTGCCACTCCACCAACTCTTTCTGGAGCCGATTGCATGCTATCTTGCTTAACGTCTGATCAATAATCCAAGGAAAACACCAAAACCCGCATCGGAATTACCACAAACAAAGGGTCAAATAGAGGTAAAATCAAGACACAAAAAGGCGAAGAAAAACAACAGAAGATAAAGATCATATATATATATATATATATATGCATAAAAAGGAAAAAGAGAAAAGGGAAAAAGAAGAAGAAGAACCTTGCGAGAAGAGGCGGAGGAGCTGGTCATGGCTAGCAGCAGCGTCGAGTCGACGACGACGGCGATGTCGATGACAACTACACACACATAGAAGAATAGGACCAGCCTTGAAAAATCATGTATTCATGGCCCCGCTTCCCTTTTTGTTTTTCTCCTTATTTTTTTTATATTTTTTACTAGTACTAGTTTCCACCTATTACTTCCTTTATTTAGTTCTTTTTATTTTTTTGTTTTAGGCACATTTTACTTCCTTTATTTAGTGGAAGTAGCTAAGTACTTTTAATAGTTAAAAATTAAAGTTGAAAGAAATGTAATACTTAACCATATATTAGTTGAATTACATGTAAATAAATTGGATTCCACTGTTTTAAGAAAAAATCTTCATCGTTTTAAGTTTACTAGTATTGCTTTTTAATCTCAATTTATATAGCATATTTTTTGTTTTGGGTATATTCCAAAAGATCTTCATGCGTTAGCAATATAAATTAAGAAGGAGGAAGTATTTTTTTAAAAAGATGCTTAAATATCTTTTGCTCTTTTTAATTATGAAATATTAATGCATGTTATTTTCTTATGTAAAAGGTAAATTCTTATCTTGAGATGATCAATAAGTTATTTTAAAGTTCGAAAAGGGGCTGAAATATAAATAATGAAGCTGTTTGGGGATAAAGTATTAATTTATCCGGCAAACCCGTCTAAGTACACTGTATTGCTCTGTGTCTTGTTATAAGTGGGAGAAAACATTTGTTCTTTTCCTCTCTTTTTGTTTGTTGGAAATAATCTACAATTGTAAATTACTCCTATATAGTCTAAGATTAAGATGAGAAGTTAGTATTATATGTTCTAGATTTTGGATTATGGTGGTTTTATGGTTGTGTAAATTGATATCTAGTATAAAATATCTTTAATTGTTGTTGTAGCGGATAAAATAAGAGAAGCGAGATTGAGATGATTTGAATATGTGACGAGGAGCTGTGCGGATGCGTCACTTATGAGGTGTGAGATCAGTTGGTTGTAGCAGGAGCTAGAAACAGTAGAGACAGACCGAAAAAGAACTTAAGGATGTCATTAGACAAGGCATGACACAACTTTAGCTTACTAAGGACATGACCATAGATAGAAAAGTATGGAGGTCGAGAATTAGGATAGAAAGTTAGTAAAGAGCCGAGTGTGGTCGCCGTTGGGTGAGAGAGGCATAGTGCTAAGCTACATATCCTCTTCTCTGTATTAGTAGTATTGTTTTATAATCGGGTAGCTTTTTATTTTTGTATGTTTTTCTACTATCTGTTACTTCATTTTGCTTTGTATATTGATATATTCTTCGTAACAATAAAAAAATATTCACCATTACAGATAAATTTGAATGTATATTATTTTCTAGAAAAATAAGTACTTACTTATACGGTACACATGTAAAATATAAAATGATATTGGGTGATATCCTTTGGGTGTCTCAGAAGCAGGGGTGGATCTATGGGAACCCCCACCCGCTACCGTAAATTTTCTAGTCATGTGGAAAATATTTTTAGAGTATAAGTATTTACAGATGGAAAGTCATAACTAAATGAATAGTTGGTTTAGTGGTAGGAAAGGGACCCTTGAAATTTCTTTGGCTGCTTGATGTGGGTTTGAGCTTCATTGAAGGTGTTTTTTCTTTAACTAATTTATTTTATTGGAAAACTGCAAAGTATAAGCAAATAATAATATGATGCTATTTATTCAAAGTCTTCTCTTTTTATTCAAATTCTTTCTCAATAAGGAAAAGTCTTTTAGCACTTCATTAATTAGGAAGTAGGGAATCTGGATTAATTCACTAAATTGATTTCTGTAAGTTTTCGTATAATATTCGCACCGCAAGCATGGAATCCATTACTTACTTGTAGTTAAAGCTTTTATTTGGTTCTCATCTATTGTTCTATATCTGTATTGGAGTCCGACTAATTCAGATTCGCATCGCGTAGAACTCGTTCAGGAGGGAACCGCTCCTTATCAAAGTTTTTTTCATACTCAAAACTCGAAATCGAAACTTCTGATTAAGAGGAAAACAGCCATATCCACTGCATCACATCCTTTGATGATTACTTATAATTAAAATTACTAATCTAAGTTTTCATTTTCCCTTCTACTATGAAGTAGTTCAGGGATATTAAAACTCGCAATAACTTAAGCTCATGATTATTAAACAAGATTAATTCGAAGGCCTCTTGGATATTATCCCTAAAAGATTCACATTATGGGATTTATCAATGTCCAATTAATACCTCATTCCGAAATGCTTAAAGTTTACTACATACATTTCTTATGCTCATTGGATATTTATACTCTACCAATTATCATTAAGTTTTAACCTTAGTTAGCATAAGAGTAAGAATATATATCACTTAATCATGATTAAATAAAAAAATGTGTATAAAATATATATTTCTTGTATTATTAGTTGAACATAAACACTCGGTGTAGATAAATTCTTACGGCTTGCTCAATCTTATAATTATATATGTCATGACATCAGATAAAAAGAAAATACGGTAAAACAAATTTTTAAAAAAAAGTAGAAAAGAGAATTAAACCAAACAAACTACTCCCTGAATCCTGCCGAAGCAATTTTTAGTTTTTTATCTAAAAAACTATTTTCTTTAAATTCAATTTTTTTTCTAAAATGATGATCGTAATGGATGTCGGCTCAATCCGAAGGAAATTAAGCAGAAACTTTACAGAAATATTACAAAGCTATGCGATTAGAAACTAATCCCTGTGATCGAAGTTATATACTCTATAATACAGGGCTTATTCACATAAAAAAAATGCAAAAAAAGAAAAAAGAAAAAAATCGCACGAAATAATAGTAGGCACCGGTTCGGTTTTGCCCATTCAAAGCCGCCGAACCCAGATCGCCGGTTTGGTTGTTGCCATTCGTAGCCCTATCCACACTCTTCAACCACAACAACACACAGAGCCTCTCCAACTCAACCATAAATGGCGTCTTCCCTATCTTCTCTATCGACCATGTTGAGTCAACCTCATTGTGCCTTCCGCATCAAATTCCCTGAACAATATTCTGTCAGATTCCTCTCCTCGAAGCTTCTAGAAGTTCAATCAACCTCCTGCCGCTTCCGCCGCCGCACCTCAGTCGCTCTTCGAAGGAGCTCTACATTCTCTGTCAAGATATCCAGGAATTTCTCCCAGTGTCACTCTCGAACTTCTTTAACCAGCAAGGACCAAATTCCAAGCCTCCGCGACTTCATACCAAAAGCTACTCAAACTGTTCCTGCTTCCGATGTTCAGCCAGAGTAAGTTCCTTTCTTTCCTTTGTCTCGTCGAACATATCGTATCATTTGAAACCCTTTTTTTGTGATCAACGTGCGACCATTCTATGTTGGCTAGAGAAACAAATGGAATTGCAGTGGGTGGTGTTGACATTCAGCTACTGCCCTCGGCTTAATCCATAGATATAATCAAATAATTTCTTTTAAAAAGTTATGTAATTTAATACTAAGTTACTAAGAGAATTACCTGGCACCCACTAGTTTAAAATCTTGGATTTGCTTCTCGTTTTCATGATTTTACAAGCCGCTTATGTCGCATTGCAAACATTTCTTTTTGGATTGCAGACATATTAAGATCATGTTTGAATGGGAAGTCAATCCATTTTATAATCATGGTCTCTTGAACATTTCACATAGTCAGGAATGGTCCATTGCTTACATTAAGTTGTTAAAAATTAGTGTTACACATGAATCTTGTTGTTGCCAAGTTGCCAACCCTGTAAACTTTGGAGCTTTTTAGCTCTGTTTTAAAGCTTTGTCGAGATCTCCAACTTATTCAATCTTTTCCATTGAAATACAAATTATGAAAGAACATTCAAGGATAGAGATGTTTGGCAACCTTTCTTAGTGAATGTCGCAATACATTTTAACTTTCTTTTCCAGCTTTTCATGGTGAATGACTGCCGTTTTGGTAAATACTGTATAGGATATCAACTTTGCAATACCAGTCAGGTATAGTAGGTGTTTATATGTTTTATTGTTCACATTGTACTCCTGCATCTTTTTGTCTACTTTGTTCACTATCCGCTAGCAGCCTATTGCTGCTTGACTCCTCTTGTTTCTTTTCCCTCTTAAATAAATAGGTTTTCATGTTGACATAGCTAATCACAAGCTATTTGTGCAACAAATTGTATTTACAAATTCATGTGAAAGAACACAATGTTAGACTAGTCTAAATTGGAGGTAATCGAGGGGAGGTCTAAGTAGGCCACTAGGTGGGCAAGTGCAGTTTTTGGTTCTGTGTTTATAAGAAAAACTTGCTTGATTTGTCATAAATCATAAATCATAATAGTTCAGTGTTCTCAGGGAGCAAATTGGCGTGAACGCAACTCGCCAGGTACGAGTTGTTGACTACCCATAGTAACCTAATAGCTCTAGGATTGATAGTTCACTACTACACTACAATGTGAGTGGCATGCTTTAAGCACCTTTATGTTCTGAGGGCTAAAGGGCTTAGATGATCCTCCTATGCATCATTTGGATCATTTGGAAGGAATAAGCTCCCTGAGAAGCTAGGTGCTAGAAATTTGCAGGAGACTTACTTTTTTTGTGATCTGATTATTAATGAAAATTTGCCTTACCTGATTTTGAAAAAGGGGGGGGGGGGGCAATCCTTGCATGGTTGGTCCCATTGTGAGTCTGTTTGATTGGAGAAAGAAGAGGGAAAGATAACAAAGAGATATTTGTCTGATACTATGCTCCAGTGAAGTATTAATGATTTGGAAGGATTTAAAAAGGCAATATAGGAGGTATGCAATGGTGACCAAGCGAATATATCTCTAACCTTACTTCCATTCACCTGAAGTCTCCCCTTTTCACTTGAACCAAACTCCAAATTACATGGAATTATATGCCTCTACTTCAGACTAGCTTCCATAAGTTGTTCCTAGTGCAAAGGTAGGGGGGGGGGGGTTTGAAGTCCGAGTATTTACCGTCCTAATTGAACTAAAGGGGTTGCCTTTGAGATGTTAGGTTCAACCTTATTCGGGTTAAAACCTGAAGTCAAATCGTTTGCTATCATTGCTTGTAGAAAAAAAAATCCATCTGAAAACTACAATATGTCCTTAATATGAACCTTTTCTGTCTTTGTTACAGTGATGCTCCCTTGATTCGTTGGCTGCATTAAGGAGAGCCAGCAGTGGCACCACTCTTGTCTAGGACCTCACAAGTACCTGTGAGGTTCTTAACTACCATAATTGTGTGTCACATTCTAGTCAATATTGTCAATACACATTTGATAATTCTGGAAGTCAGCCAATATGTATGATTTCATCCATGCTAAGGGCCTCACTGTTGTTACCTGTTAGCTTCTCTCATAATGATGCTTCTGATCCTGTTGAAGTCATGAATTCTTCTTTATCATCTTGCCCTTAATAGTGATATAGATTTTTGTCCTAATGTACATATTGTCCATCAAAGTCCACAGTTTCTAGTGCAAGTTGAAACTAAGTAATATTGAAATAGTGATGAAATGAAAGCTGTGAATAGGAATTGAAAAAGGTAAGAAAAAGAGGGGCGTGGAAAGATTATGAGACAATCTCCTTCTCAAGTTTATTATGCCTTCATACTAAGAAATTGAGGTCATGAGGGCGAGCAATTCTTTTATTAGAGTAGAATAATTGTATTGAACAGACTGTTTGTAATGACTAATGATGTCGTCTGGTTGCCAATTATCTATGATATATCAGGCTCCACAAAAACTATTTGAGCAAATAATTATATGGAAATCCAATTATTCAAACTAAAGGGAAGCAGAAAAGTTTCAAGAGTTGATCCAAAACTATAAACCTAGATTTTTATGTTGAACTGTCAGACAATTTGAAACATTCTATTTACTTGCAAATTTTGCCTCGAAAATTCCAAGATGTTGCTCTGTTTTGTTCAAACTTCAGAATGGGATAATTCAATACTTTAGTTGGTAGAGCTACTGAAGTGTGATCTACCAGCAAATTTATATGATAACGATTCTTTATGTTTCCGATTTTCTTGTTTCACTTAAGGATTTATAACTTCATCTTCACTCATAGTGCCAAATTAGTAATCTTAGTTTTATCAGAATTGGGTGTTCTTTTGCTGTAGGCCTGTGATGATATCTGATGTTATGCCTAGAGGACGCATCTATCATGAAACTTATGGATGTCAAATGAATGTCAATGATATGGAGATTGTTTTATCCATCATGAAAAATGCTGGATACACTGAAAGTGTGGAAGTCCCAGAAAATGCTGAGATAATATTTATAAATACTTGTGCTATAAGGGACAATGCAGAACTTAAGGTTTGGCAGAGGCTCAATTATTTTTGGTTTCTTAAGAGGCAATGGAAGAGTAATGTTGCGACTGGAAGGTCACAGTCTGCACATCCTCCCAAAGTAGTTGTGCTGGGGTGTATGGCTGAGAGGTTGAAGGACAAAATATTGGATGCAGATAAGATGGTTGACGTAGTTTGTGGACCTGATGCTTATCGAGACTTGCCACGCCTGTTGGAAGAAGTGGACTATGGTCAAAAAGGTATCAATACTCTACTTTCACTTGAAGAAACTTATGCGGATATTAATCCAGTTCGCATCTCCAAAAATTCTATATCTGCATTTGTATCTGTGATGAGGGGTTGCAATAATATGTGCTCATTCTGCATTGTTCCCTTCACTAGAGGGAGAGAACGGTCTCGCCCAGTGGAATCAATTGTGAAAGAGGTCGCTGAACTTTGGAAAGAGGGAGTCAAAGAGGTTACGCTTCTTGGCCAAAATGTAAATAGCTATAATGATACATCTGGAGTTGAAAATCCGGATGAACCAGCAGTTAGTTGGGAACTTAGTGATGGATTCTCCAGCATGTGTAAAGTAAAACATGTGGGTCTACGGTTTGCTGATCTCCTAGATAGACTTGCGATAGAATTTCCCGAAATGCGGTTCAGATACACTTCCCCACATCCTAAAGATTTTCCAGATGATTTGTTGTACGTAATGCGGGACAGGTACAATATCTGCAAAAGCATTCATCTGCCAGCACAGTCAGGCAGCAGTGCAGTGCTTGAAAGAATGCGTCGTGGATACACTCGCGAAGTATACTTAGATCTTGTGAAGAAGATAAGGGATATAATACCTGATATGGGCATAAGCAGCGACTTCATATGTGGTAAGATTGCATTCCATTGTGTTTTCTTAACTAGTGGAACCTCACTTAAGGCTGACCACGCATGCTAAAGTATTCTATAATCAGACATGGTTTGTTACTTTAGGTTTTTGGGAAATATTTGTATTTTCTTTTCTAGTTATTTTATGATACTTCCTTGTTTTACTTTATTTATTTTTCAAGAATAAGTTTGACTACACAAAGAGTTGCTACAGTATTTTATATTTACATAAGACGAACTGACTACTTCTGCTTCCTGACTTCTCACATTGAGAAATTGATCTAGAAGTTCTTGAATTATTCTAATTTCATGAGAGGACAAACTTTTCATAGTTAATAGGCAGATGGCATTACATGGGAGCTATACAATATCACTTATTTGGCTTTTAATTCTTGACATGTTCTTTCAGGTTTCTGTGGAGAAACGGAAGAGGATCACAAAGACACACTAAGCCTCGTAAAGACTGTTGGTTATGATATGGCATACATGTTTGCTTACAGCATGAGAGAGAAAACACATGCCCACAGAAAATATGTTGATGATGTTCCTGAAGATGTCAAACAGAGGAGGCTCGCAGAATTAATTGAGGCTTTTCGTGGGAGTACAGGTCAGTGCTATGACGCAAAAATTGGCACTCTCCAACTTGTGTTAGTTGAAGGGCCCAATAAGAGAGCCCCAGACACAGAGTTAATTGGTAAGAGCGACAGAGGCCATAGGGTAATATTTACGAACCTGCCTATCCCAGATAAGGTTGATAATAATGGGAAACGAAATCCAAAGATTGGTGATTATGTTGAAGTACACATAACGAAATCCACAAAGGCATCACTGTTTGGAGAAGCAGTTGCTATAAGTAAATTGAGCTCATTTTACAACACTTCACATGAAGAAGCTGTTGCCTTTGCTAGCAGAACTTAATCTATTACTACTAAAGCTTCTGTACTACAGTTTGCTCTTCCATCTTGCCTTCTTTTGAAATCACAGAGGATTGTTAATAGTTGTAGCATTCTTTGGTAGCTTAAAGATCTTTTGCTTCCATACTGAAGTTTTATATCCAGCCGCAGAGATCAGTCATTTTTGAGCTGGTTAATTTTCAGGATCCAAGGTACTTGCTAGTGTGAGAATAAGCCAGGAGTCTCTGGCTTATTAGGAAACAAATCTTCAATCTAGAACTCTGAGCTTCTTGTTTGCTTAATAATATTTGAAAATCTGTTGCTATATACTAGTTTGGAGGAAATTCCGAATATTTTGATCTCGATAATAGTTATGGTAACTTATCCACTGTCTTCACATGTTGAAACTTGGTCTCTCCATTAACAGTCCCTTAAAGATAAAAACTAAATATTCATCAAAGTGAACTATTTGTTCTTGGTGTGTAACAGACAGATACCCCAAAATGTTGAGGAAAATAGTAAAATATAGCTCAGTCTACACAAGATTGAGCAATGTGGACAGTTACATGTATGTTATCAGTTGGTAATGATCAATAATGTTAAGGTTAGGTTAGCATCTTGCTGTCACCCCTATCTACTCTCTTCTGTGGGGATTTGCAGGCCCACTATTTTCTAAAACCTGCAGCATGCATCCATGAATTGGGGTTAACCTTCCTCACCTATACTTTACCTCTAAAGTGAGCTTTTCTGGTGTGAATCCGAACTAATCAAGCTCGAAAGCTGATATCGGACACTGGGTGAAAAAAAATGGAAAGATTGTTGAGAACCGCTCATTGTTCATACTAGAGAATTGTATAGTGTGTGTGTGTTTAGAAGTCCGTGGGCCTCTTTGAATTTTGTGTGGAGGGGGGAACTATGGATCCTTACTACATTATCCATCACAAAAGAAAAAGGGATAATTTCAAAAATAAACCAATTAAAAAGAATAATTACAATTTAATGGCCCATAAAAATAATTACAACCTATAGCCCAATAATCGGGACAACTACACAAATGCCGCTCAAAGGAGGTGGCTTTGCATTTTTAACCCCCATAAGAAAGGTCTTACAAAAATAGTCTTCTTTGTTTTTATGTATAAAACAACTACCTTTTTGCCCCTCTATACCTCAAATATTTTTAAACAACTCTTCATGCTCATTTGCCTCTCAACTTTTATATTTATTTCTTTTTCTCTTTTTTATTTTTTTTATTTTTCTTTTTTCTTTTTTCTTTTATCTTTTATTTTTATTTTTTTTGTCAACCTTTATTTTTCTTTTATTTTTTGTTTTATTCTTTCTTCTACGTTTTTTTCTTTTTTCTCAATTTTTATTTTTTTCCTTTTCTCCTCTCAATTCTATTTTTTTCTCCTTTTTTTCTCAACCTTTATTTTTTATTTTGTCTTTTTTTCTTCGTTTTTTCCTTTTTTTCTCAATTTTTATTTTTTTCTCTCAACTTCTATTTTTTTAATTTTTTTCTTTGATTTTTTATTTTTCTTTTCTCTTTTTTTTTTAAATCATTTTTCTCGACCTTTATTTTTTTTATGAGATGTTCTATAACTCTTGCTTTAGAGGCAAGACTTAGCCCAAGGACTTCCAAACAACAAATTACGCCTCATGAGCAAGACTTGACACTAGTACATTGTGTCTTGATTTATAAGATGTTTTATAACACTTGCCTCAGAGGCAAAACTTAGCCTAAGGACCTCTCAAAAAATCCAAGTTACGCCCCATGGACAAGAGTTCACACTACTTCATTGTATCTTAATTTATGAGATTACTCTATAACTCTTGCCTCTAAGGCAAGACTTAGCTCAAGGATTTTCAAACAACAAGTTATGCCCCACGAGCAAGACTTGGCACTACCTCATTGTGTCTTGATTTATGAGATATTCTATAACTCTTGCCTTAGAGACAAGACTTAGCCCAAGGACTTTCAAACAACAAGTTATGCCCCATGGGCAAGAGTTGACACTACCACATTGTGCTTGATTTATGAGATGCTCTATAACTCTTGCCTAAGAAGCAAGACTTAGCCCAAGGACTTTCAAATAACAAGTTACGCCCCATGGGCAAGAGTTAACACTACCACATTGTGCCTCGATTTATCCGATGCTCTATAACTCTTGCCTTAGAGGCAAGACTTAGCTCAAAGACTTTCAAACAACAAGTTACGCCTCACGGGCAAGAGTTGACACTAGCACATTGTGTCTTGATCATGAGATGCTCTATAACGTTTGCCTCAAGGGCCTCCCAAAAAATAAGTTATGCCCCATGGGCAAGAGTTAACACTACTTCATTGTGTCTTAATTTATGAGATGCTCTATAACTCTTGCCTTAGAGGCAAGGCTTAACTCAAGAATTTCCAAACAACAAGTTATGCCCCACGAGCAAGACTTGACGCTACCTCATTGTGTCTTGATTTATGAGATGTTCTATAACATTTGTCTTAGAGGCAAGACGTGTTCCAAAGGACTTCCAAACAACAAAGCACGCCCTTAAGTTTACTTCGATTTCAAAGAAAGAAGATCCTCTTTGCGAATTATCCAACTTTTTGTTCATTAGCAAAAAATAATAGAGGTTAAGAAAAAAGAAAAAAAGAGAAATGGAAAAAATAAAGATAAAAATAAAAGTTGAGAAAAGAAAGAACAAAAAAAAAAAGTTGAGAGAAAAAGAAAAAAGAAAAAAGAAAATAAAGGTTGAGAAAAAAGAAAAAGAGAATTAAAAAAATTGAGAAAAAGGAAAAAAGAAAAAAATTAAAAAGATAAAAGAAAAAGAAAAAATGAAAATTAAAAGTTGAGAGACAAATGAACATGGAGAGTTGTGGTGTAGATGGGTAAAAATGTATTTGTTCTATACATAAAAAGGAAGGAAGGGTATTTTTTAAAGATTTTTCTTATGGGGGCAAAAATTGAAGACCACTCACTTTTGGGGACACTCCATGTAATTTCCTGCCAATAATTATATCAAGTATAAATGTGTCGCTCCTCTCCTACGGTCCGTCTTCCATCTTGAAGAAAGAAAATTTCATGAATTTCTCCTTCAAATATGTAAAGGAGATTTTCCTGGAATTTTTTTCTTAAATTTGTTTAATTAGTACCAATTTCTTCAAATTCTTAACTTTTTCTTAAATCTCCTTCTAATTTTGAGATTTCTTTTTTAATTCTTCTCCCAATTTCGAGATTTTTTCTCCAATTCTCCTTCGAATTTTGAGATTTCTTCTTTAGTTCTCATTTCAATTATGAGAAAACACTGATTTTGATTGAATTTTTTCAATGGAGATTTATCCGATCTATATTCAGCACAGTGAAAACAATTTTGTTAATTTCATTGGAAATTGTATTTTCATGAAATCTAGTTTCAAATTTAAATATTTAGTTACATCAATTAGGAAACAGATCGCATTTGATTTCTTCGAGATCAAATTAATATCAAAGCAAGATTTACAGTTTTTGTGAATATACAATAACACTGGTGCACATGTATATTTTGAATTGAAGAAAAATTCAGAATTCACTGCGTATCCATTGTATATAACAGTAAATAAAGTGTCAATTGGTGTTGATTATTCGCGTGGTAATTTGATTTCTTCAAGTAATTTCGCTGCTTTGAGTAATTTGATTGCTTTGAGTTCTCTGAATTTTATACACAAAATGAATAATGAATACATATTAGATAACGAGCCTAATGATGAGTTTCAGAATGATGAATACATATTAGATAATTGTGATTTAATTTTTAATTGTATAAATTTATATAATGATGTCCAAATGCATAATCTGTTAACTGAAAAGTGCTTTGATTACTGTGAAAACACAGTGCAAATAACACTTCACTGTTTCTGTGATGTATATACATGTATAAATTAGTATACTAATTCAGACACATTGCAAACAATTTAGTGTTATTGTAATGTATAAAAATGTATAAATTAGTATACTAGTTCAGATGCAGTGCAAACAGTTGACTGTTACTGTGATGTATAAATATGTATTAACTAGTATACTAGTTCAAACGCAATATAAAGAGTTCACTGTTATTGTTGAATAAACTAATATACTAGTCCAACCACTATTATTTTTGTATATACATGTATAAAATGGGATTAATTCTACAATCCAACAATGGATAAATAATAAGAAATAACATCAAGTATACTTATCTATACCAGTTTATACATGTAGACTTTACCATTTATTCATCCATATACAAAGAACAACCTTACTTAAATAACATCAGGTATACTTATTTATACCAGTATACATGTAAACTTTACCCTTCAGTCAGCCATGTACAAAGCACAAACTCATTCAAATAACATCAGGTATACTTATTTATACCATTTTATACAAGTAGACTTTATTCTTCATTCAGTCATATACAAAGCACAAACTCATTCAAATAACATCGGATATACTTATTTATACAGATAGACTTTACACCCAAAGGTATAAATTTTATACCATTTTATACCACTTTATACACACAAATGTATAAACTTTTATGAATGTGCATGATAGTATATAAAAAGTGTTTATACATACTTTTACATTGTTATACACTTTATACATAATTATACTATATAAATATGCCTCTTATTTTATTTTTAAGTGAAATTAGATCAACAACCTATAGCCCATCAATTTAATTGGGTATGTTTCAAATGAACTCAGGAAAAAATTGAGATGTAGCCTATAACCCAATTGTGGATGTGTTCAGACGATTTAGCTATAATTTGATGAGATTAAACCTCTCAAAATCATGATATCAATTGATAGTAGAGGAAAAAAATTAGAAAATAAATATTCTGAAATAAACGCTTAGTTAAAGCAAATGGATACAATCTCACAAGAAGATAGGACAAAATTGAAGGTGCTTAACTTTGATATGCCATGAATTTGCATCGTCTTTTTTCATGGAAGCTCTGCTAATGGTTCTCAATAGTAATTTCATTGATAGGAAAGAATTTTTTTTAAATTTAAAGGGAGAAATTCTGAAATTTGATGAGGTGAGAAAGAAGAAGAAGATGAGGCGAAGAAAAAGGCAGATTCAAAAAAGTGAGTTATTTGCTGTAAAATTTAAAAATTAGGCTAATATATATAATAATTTTAGTCTAATGAATATACAGGATAATTTCCCCCCCAAAAAAAAGGGGTGGGAGGAGGGGGGAGGGGGGAGGTTGAGCTATGATAGAGGGGTGGCTAGCAATGATGATACCTCAAAAAAGAACGAGGGAATTTGAAGTAAGATGATCAAAATAATTTCTGGTGACACATATCATGATTTTAATATTTCGAAAAAATATTTTGATGAGTATTAAAGTATCATAAAAACGTTATCCAGTTCACATTTTAGTTGGGAACGACCACATTAATAATAACATACCTAGTGAATTTTTACAAATACACTAAAAGTACACAATTATGAATTTATGATGATGAGAAAATAGGAATAAAACAAATGCTCAATAGTTTATAGTTTTCTATTCTATCTGCCTCCATTCTATTTGTACTCCGCAAATAAAAAGTTGGGTTCGTGCACCACACGGGACATACCATCAAGTTAAAGAAATACTCATTCGACTCTAACAATAGTAATGACGTGAGGTGTAGAGCCCGTTTGGATTGACTTTTGATTTTTGGCTCATTTTTCTTATTTTAGCTTATAATTAAGTGTTTTTAAGCACTTTTTAAATTTATCCAAATACTTTTAAAGTACTTTAAAAATATTTTGACTTAAGAATACTTAAAATAAACCAATTCAAATAGGCTCATAATTGGATAGAGAAACTAATTGGGATCATTATTGTCCGGACCCAAGTTGTACATGCTACTAGGCACTAGCTCACCATCAACAAGTGTGGTCTGTGGTGGGGTTAACTCAATTGCTATATTGTTAATTAGAAGTTTTGAATTCAAATTTTGGAATGGATTTTTTTTATATATATAGAAAATACTTTTTTGGTTAATTTTGAATTTCAATTTTATGAATGAACTTTTTTAATATAAAATGCTTTTACTTTTAATTAATAGTACCCAACGTAAATTTAAATTATTCAAGTTAATATGTTTTGAATATCAAGTACTTATAATGATAAATTATAAAAAGATTGGTAGCTCATAAAAAATTGCTCGAGTTTTTTGAGTTTTTCCTAATCTCTCTCAAATACTCAATTGGGGTGTATTGGAAGAACAAAAGATACTCTCATAAATCATAATTCAAACATGTGATGCCATTTGATCTAATTTTGCTTTTTATGAGAAGTAATGATGGATTTGACTCATTGGATCCACATATCCCTGGATTTAAGCATTTTGGATAATTTGGTAGAATATATAAGAATTATTGAATAAGAAGTATCAATAATATTGAAAATATTTTTTATTGACGATTCAATTTAATGGATTAAGCATAATTTTGTCACTAATTATGTCTGTTCATATAAAATAATAATTAATACATGTATTAGTTAGGCATGTGATTTCTCTTCACTTTCAAAGGCAAATTGCACCCGAGATCACCTTTTTTATATTTCAAAACCTTCATAATTAAGATAAGTTCGGTGGAGAAGGAATAATTAGGCGCAATATCATATGCTATAATGTACCATTAAAGTAATTAACAATATACAAAGCTGGTAAAATAACTACTGAATAACATGTGAACACGTTGAGGAACTTACATATAAACATAGCATTTTAGTAAAGTTCTTTATTTTCTTATTATGGTTGTTAGTTGTACATAGTCCGATTGTAGTATTAATAATCTGATTTTTTTTTCTTCATATGTTTTGATAAGGTTATAGTTTGACTTGATCTAAATATTTAAGATTAAAAATTAATCAGGGAAATAATTTATGAGCATGTAAGATTCAAAAATTACTTAATACCAGTATAGATCAACAAATTGATTATATTAACTAGATCTAATCGATAAAGGGGACAAATTAAAGCCCGTTTAGATAGGATTAAAATTTGGTCAAATCAACTTTTAATCTCTTTTAGTTTTATTGAGTGTTTGGTAGGAAAAAAAAATAATTAAAAAAGCTAAAAACTGATTAAAATAAGTTAAAAGTGATAAGTTGGACCCTCTCGATTTTTTGCTTTTCGCTTAAAATTCTTTTTAAGTTTGACCAATACATTTATCTTTTTATCCCTTATATTTATAAGCACTTATTTTCAACTTTTAATCACATCTACTTAAAAATTACTTTTTTTTAATCATATCCAAATGGGTTCTTAATATCAAACAAGAGGAAATGAATTTCTTCATTTAATTTCTTTTTTTTTGTCGAACCATGTCTAATTTCTTCATGTACTTGTTATTTCCCATAAATATAACTATCGAATTAAAAAAATACTTATATTTTTAAATGAGATAATTACACGCTTTAAAATTGTATCAGAGCAAACAAAAATCTTGAGATCAAAACTTACTGCAATCCATTATCAAAAAAAAATAATCACGTACTTAACCCTTTACATGTGAAAATCGTGTTAAGAATGTAATTAAATAAATACTTCCTCTGTTTCAATATGTTTGACATATTTTAACTTGGCACGGAGTTTAAGAAAGTAAAGAAGACTTTTGAAATTTGTGATCTTAAATTAAAAATGTGTCAAATGTATTAAAATATTTTTTAATCTTGTGGTCTTGAATATGTCATGTGAAAAGTTAGAATTAAAAAAATTTCAAAAAAGAAAAGAGACATTCTTTTTAAAATGAATTTAAAAAAAATAGGTCAAATAAATTAAAACGAAGGGAGTAATTATTTAGTAAAGAAAATCACACACTTCAAACACTAGAAAAGAAAACTTAAAAAACATGGATAAAGTTGTCTAAAATTTAGTAATTTATTGTCGTTAGTATATGTATCGAAAAGCAGGGTGGAGACAAAACAAATAATCCTTTATACTACTTCCTTTCCGATCACTATACTAAAAATAATTATTTTATATTAATTAATTATTTTATTAAATTAAAAAATATTAATTAATTATTTTTCTATATTATTTTTATAATTATTAATTCTTTTTAAAGTATTCATATTTATTTATAAAGTTTCAAAAAAAATATCTTAAAAAGTAAATGAATAAAATTGTTATTTTTATTTATAATTTTTTAATGTATATAACCAATTAATATGAGACGGAGAAAGTAAAAGATAGCTCCTTCCAATTATTTTCATTATTTATGGTAATTACTTTAATACAACATATCAGTTTCATCTCTCTGTTATCCCAAACGAAGATCCTCTGTTTATACATCTCTTCCAAAAATACCCCACCACCTCTCTCTCTCTCTCTTCTGTCTTTGGTGTAGGTATATGTATACATCAAAAGTTTATGAGTAGCTAATTTGAGAACCTATCAATGTGAAAACCACAAAGATTGTCTTTTATTCTTTTTCTATTGTTGTGAAAATGGAACAGAAAGTGAAAGGGGAGGCAGAAAGTTGGGTTTGGATTGTTATAGCAACAGTTGTGTGGTTAATTTATAAGATGAGAAAAAAGAAAAAGGAAGAGAAAGAAAGGGAGAGTGGTGTTCCAAGAGGGAATTCAGGTTGGCCACTTTTAGGAGAAACTTTGGATTTCATTGCTTCTGGATACACTTCTCGTCCTGTCAGTTTCATGGAAAAACGCAAGTCTCTGTAAGCACATATATATATATATATATATATACATACATATATCCATTTTTCTTTTCAAGTTTTTTGATGTTTTCTGGTTGATTTAGTTTTTAAATTTTCTCTATGATTTCAGAAAAGTAATTAACATTAATTCTTGTTTTCTAACCAATTCTAGAGTTTCTTTCTAGTATTAAACAGGGGATTTCTTCTTTAATGTATTTGAAATGAATGTCTGAGAATTAGAGTAGAACGCTAGTAGATAGCTGAGTGTTATCGCGATATATGTGGGAGAGGAAGGGGCTGTTAGAATTTTGTTCAAGTAAAATTAATACTATAATAAATTTTTTAGTGAAGAGGTGTTTTTAAAATAAAAGGTTGTGTCTTTTAAATGAATAATTGTATCCTTTCATTATTTGGTTTCTACCAATTTTATTTATAATCAACTTTTACAGATTTCAAAAAATAATAATTAAGTGAAGTGTCTAACATAATTTTTTGAGAAAACTTTACCAAGTATATCTCTTTACAATATTCACCAAAGAATTTTTTCCTTCTCCAAAAAATTATTGCTTTTCATAAGAATTTCTTCACTATTTGCTTAGTGCAGAATTCCATAGGCTTGTCATATCTACTAAAACTATTTGCATATAATCTCATAGCAATCTCGCGAAGAGAGGGAGCAAATATCGTTTTTGCGTTTGTGGTGATTGTTTGATGAAAATCATATTACAATTGGCAGAGTATAATAAGTGCGTTGAATTTTCTCATCAACCAGTTTAAAGATTATTAAAGAACAATTATGGTGGAGTACTGGTGGTTTGTTTTGGTTTGGGTGTTTTATGGGTTTGGTTGAAGTTTATTGGTGTATTCTCAATATAGAGAAATAGTTCTCCCTTACTTTTTGGCTTTTTTCGGTTTCGAGAACCATTGTTCCTTTTGTTTAATTGTGTACGGTTGACTTCAAATCTGGAGAAAACATACTACTCTTTCTCCCAATTTTCTGAATTTTTCATTCTTTGCTCCTTCATGGGCAGTAACCAAAAAGATTGAAATTTGGGAACGTATTCCAAGTGGGGTTAATCATAGTGGGTTATGGATGATGAATTTGGGCCATTACATCAGTAGCAATTCAGTGTCAATATTTGGCACATTCACGAAACTAAAATAGCATTATTAGTGCTAACATAATCAAGAAAGAGAGATGATATTTGCTTTGACTTTGATATGGATAAGGAGTCATGTGCTTAAAGCAATGGATCAAGAAGGAATGAACGAAAATCGGGTTCTACTTTCTTAACTCTACTTTTTATTTATTTATGAACTTTATCCTTTGTGATTTTGTGAAATCTATTTTCATAAATATAGGATAAATGATAAATTTGTGATGATCTTCAAATGCTTATTAATTTTTGGAATAATATCTTTTTATGTAATCATTGTGATTCATTATTCTTGCATAATTAATATCATATTTGTGAGATGATATGAAAGTATTTTATCTATAAGGATCATATCAATACTTGAAAATTATATTTATCATTTTGAGATCATGAGAATAAATGATATCTACCGTTTGATCTCGTATAAAGGTTAAATATCTTATATGAGTTTAATATTTTGAAAGAAGCATAATATGTAATTTGTGCATTATGCCTAACTGTGATTTGAATTTTCATATGTGTGATCAAAAACGCTCTTGAAATATTTGAATTGTGAGGTTTCTTCCTTATGATTAAATATAAATAGATTTAACAGTATCTAATATATATTTTGAAGAACATAAACTTGAGAAAGTTAGTATGTTTTCAACTTACAATTTTTGATGAATATGTGATATTGTGTGATAGTTTATTAATATGTTGATCGTAAGAAATGATACAAAAATCATAATAGAAATAAGAAGGCTTTTTATTTTTTACATTTAGAATGAATGATCTTGGATAAATTGATACTATGTTGAGTATCAAGATTAAACAAAATAATGAGGGTAATATATTGAATTAATCTCATTATATTGATGAAGTGCTAATAAATTAGTCACTTTAACATAAAAGAGATCAATCCTATTTGATCCTAAATCGAGTCAGTTAATTATGATGAAAAAAATTATGGCTTAACTTGTGTAAGCAAGCGCTATTGAAAGGGTCAATAATCAAGTACTTGATTTTCTTAGAAAATTAAAGATTTGAGAAACTTTCAGTTTCAAACTATTTTACAAATATATGTCAAAGCAAAGTGAATATCGAATATGTGAGAAAATAAATTTATTAAAGATTAAATTTTACCTCCGAAGAAGGTGCATTTTCTTGTAACCAAGAAACAAACTTGCATTAGTAGAAGCAAGCAAATTAAAGGAGTTGAGTGGTTGAGAGATTTTAGGTGAATCCATTGATTTTTCAAAAAATGAGCTCAATTTTGTGATAATCAAGCCACTCTAGCTCGAGTATATAAAGATAATATAATGAGAAGTCGAAACGCATAAGTTCTTGACATGATTATGTGAGAAAGGTAATTCTAGATGGAATAACTTCTATCATATTGGTGGAGTCAAATGAATTTGACTAATCTATTTACTAAACTTCTTAAAAAAAAAAGTAGTTGAATACAACTTAAAGTTTGATTATGTTAAAACTCCTTAATTAGGTCCACCAATAATGGCAACCCTACCCAACATTGTGAAATGAATAGTTATGGGTTCAAAAGGTAACAAGAAGTTATTGATACGTGGATGTTTCAGTACTAAAGTAAGAGATATACTAGTACTGATTGTCATAGAATAGAAGGTTGAGTTCTAATACTCTTAATGAGGTTTAGTTCAAGGAACAAGTGTCTCAAATATAACAAAAACACTGTGTTCTTGGAATATATTTTCCAACAGGGGCTAGCCTCCTCCTTTCCTCTTCTCATATTTAGTAGTTGCGTAGTTTCTTTATATTTTTCTTTTCCACCCATGTGTGCTATTATTTCTTTATATCTTGTTAATTGATTGTTATATTTTTCTCGTGTAATTCTATTTTGATTGAGCTGAGAATTTATCGAAAATAAGTCCCATAAAAATAGAAAATGCCTGCATACATTCTATTCTCATCGGGCTCTATTTATGGATTACGCTAGAGACTACACTATAATATGTTGTTATTGCTGCTTCTGCTTAACAACGAATCTTAGCTAAAGATATGGTGTGATAGTTTTAAATTCATAAAGCTTCATGTTGTTTTGTAAGATCAGTCATTTTTTTAAATGTTTTTAGTATATATATCTCTTAAATATAAAGGGTCATGGTGGCGTGATCATGCACGTGGGCCTCAATCAGTTGACTCAGTTCAGCTGCACGGCATTTTTATTAAAATAATACTATTACTAGTACAATTAGCTGTCTTTTTCATTTTTCTAATTTGAAATTAAAAGGAGAATTGAAAAAGTAATAGTATAGTAATACTCCAAACTGAGTAGTACCAGTTGTTGACTGAAGCGAAAGTAGTATTTAAATGAGTAATATTGTCATGGGGTGATGGTATATATCACCTTTATTTTTATTCTCTTTTACATAGTTGTATCATCTTTTTCTTTCTTCTCCAATATTTACTATTTTGCCGACACTTGCTAATAATATATGCACTTCCAAAATGGTTTTGTTCCATATAGACATATAGAATATGTTCACTGAAAAATTCATTAGAAGCTCAAGTTTATCAACTGCGAGAGACTGATAATTATGCCTTAAGACTTCTGCATAGTTTAATTGTATTTCCAAGATAACTTATAAAGCAATGGCTTTTGCATGAAGCAACATATATTATCTGTTCTAAAATAAGTGTTAATTTAGCAAAGAAAAATGATCCACTTATTTTAGGAATTCAATACCAAAAATAGTACTCCTTATATTGAAAAATTATTTCTTTTTAATATTTTTCAATTCTGATAAATATAAGTAGTGTACTAAATTACACCTTATATATATATATTTTTAATAAATATAAAATGAGCTAAAATGACAATTATTTTGGAACGAAGGGATATCTTTTTTGTTGCAGAATCATTATGATGATCATACCGCTCTTTTAACCAATGGTACCATGTCATATGCCTTGTCCAAAATCATGAAAAAAGATTTGGCAATGAATTAAGTAGGCATTGCTAAAAGCTGCCACATCTCTCTTTTGCAGTTAACTGTACCTCTCTTTCACTCTAGCTAGGCTAGCTAGAAACTGAATTGCAGAGCCTAATCGGGCTTCCTCATTAAAATTCACTGACCCCGTTTTTGCCCTACCTAATTTGCATACAGTGGCGGAACCAGGTAGGGCCAAGGGGTTCGACGATAATTGTCTTTTCTTCATTTTTATTTTATGACCTATTTTAACTTGATACAAAATTTTAAAAAATATAAAACTTTTGAATCTTGTGGTCTTACATTAAAGGTGTGTCAAATGTTCAAATTGTTCTTTAATCTTGTGGTTGCTAGAAAAGAATAGAGTCATTCTTTTTTAAATAGACTAAATAGGAAAATAGGTCAAATAAATTAAAATGGAAAGAGTATTATTTATATATGATTAAAATTATTTTTATGCATATATAATAGATATTGAACCTTCTCTTGAGTTCTTTGAATATTTACTTTTCATATTTTGTGAACGTCTAGCTCTGACACTGTTTGCGCATATACAAAACAGACTAACAATGATACCTTTTTTTTTCTTCTTAAAGGTACGGGAAAGTGTTCAAAAGTAATATACTAGGAAAAGGAATAATAGTATCAACGGATGCAGAGGTGAACAAGGTGGTTCTACAGAATAATGGGGATGTATTTATACCATGTTATCCTAAATCAATAACAGAATTATTTGGGAAGAATTCAATATTGCAAATGAATGGGCCAATACATAGGAGAGTTCACGGACTAATTGGGAGCTTTTTAAAATCACCGCAACTGAAAGCCCGTATTACACGAGACATCGAAGCCTCCGTCGGCCATTTCTTGTCAACATGGCTGGAAAAACAACACTCCGTCTACGTACAAGATGAAGCCAAAAAGGTATCTCTCTCTGTCATCCTCTAAATTCTTAGGTGCACATGCATGCATTTATATTATGTCTGATCGTACCACACTACCACTTGTAGTATGTAGCATTTTTGAGCCCACTCCGCTCAACGTCACGTCATATATATGGGCACCTTAGGGCGATTCTTTTGTAGGATTAATTGAATTCATTATTGAAGGTTTACTTAATTACTACAAAATCAGTTTAGATTATACGTAAACCTTAAAACGAGAACTTATGTGTTTTTCAAGCTCATAAGTTCATGCATAACAGGACGCAACTCATTTTGAATTCGATGGTGAAAGACTTTGTACGCAACTTTCAATTAAAATTGATAACATGACAACTAAATTGGGACTAGTACAACCTTAATTACGTGTTCTGTTTTGACATTTCATAATTATGAAATTTGACAATTATTCGTAAGAGTTGTAATCTTTTGAAGTTAGAAATTAAAATTTTATAGATCCACGAGCTACACTATGATGGAATATGTGATAATAATACTCTAGATAGATAATATAATGTCCTAAAAAGAGGTCTATTTTTGTAATATCTCCTGTTGTTGGCCATTGAAGATTGCATTTGAGGTACTGGTCAAACTGATACTAAGCGTGGGCCCTGGGGAAGAATTGAACTTGCTCAAGAAAGAATTTGAAGAATTCACAAAAGGCTTGATTTGCTTGCCCATTAAACTCCCCGGAACCACTCTCTACAAATCTTTAAAGGTAATTTTTTGGTTACTAAGTAGTAATTTCCTTTTGAATTTAAGTTATATACACTGACATGACATCGACCGGTATATATAACTTGTTTGCATGTGTGAGTTGTAACACTGTTTTTATGTGTTTGTTTTAGGCCAAAGAAAGGTTATCAAGAATGGTAGGGAAGATGGTAGAGGAGAGAAAATTGAGCATGGAGAAAAAGGAAGAGAAGGGGTTGTTACCAAATGATGCAATTGATGTGCTCTTAGGAAATGCTGATGGGGCAAAACAACCTCTGCCGTATGATTTCATCAGTGGGAACTTGATAGAGATGATGATCCCTGGTGAAGAGACTGTACCAACGGCGATCACCTTAGCTGTCAAATTTCTAAGTGACAACCCCGTTGCTCTAGCTCGTTTGTTGGTATGATGTCGTTATCCTATTTTATTAATTTAGAATTTAATTTACATTAATTACGTAAAATTCTCTTTATTTGAATAAAACTTAAAACGAAAATGAAGGGAATTTGCTTAGTAAAAGTGACTTTTCTGGGATGTAATAAATGGACGGATAGGCTTGCTTGGACTAAAATATCAACGGCTGGGAGCAATGTTGCTTGCCCCCACGTGTGGGTGGTGGGGGATTAAATGTCACAGTCACATGATGGGGAAACATTTTCTGCTTTTTTCTTATTTAATTTATCTTTTTGACCTCTCTACCAAGTCATTTTCAAAAGTTGGGACACACAAAACTTTTTAAATAAATAAGTACTCCCTGTGTCCCAATTTACTGTGAATTTGCTTTGCCATAAAATTTTCAACTTTTTAAAAACAAAATTTATATAAATAATATTATAAGTCACAATAATTAATAATTTAAAATATTTAAAAAATATACTTATTTGAATCTCAAAATTTCAAAGATGTCACATACATTGAAATGAAGGGAGGAATAAAAAGAAGTAATGGAAGACTATGTTTTAGCCGTACGATTTTGATTTAACGGCTGTCAGTTGTGGACCAATTTTATTTACAACGCCCGTGCTCTTCTTCTTGAAACTTGTGCTCACACACTTTTCTTTTTCCTTTGTACTTTTCTTCGTATAATACTTCTATATATTCTACAAATAAGAGTGACAGTTTAGTTTGGGTAGCATATGGATTGAAAAATTGTTACAATACAAAGTAGTGTGTATGCTGCTCTTGGCCAATTCTAACAATATCGAGATTAGAATGAAATTCTAGTTAGACCTTCACCGCTCTTTTTAGGGTTATTCTCAATTATTGGAGAAGACAAAAGTTGAGGCATAGAGTCTATTAAGCATATATACAATTTATTTATTTTCGGTTCAATACCAAATGACAGATGTATTAATATTGAAACCTCGTGAGATCTCTAGGTTAAAGTTAGAAAAGACATCCCTAGATCTTACTTTTGTGGGACTACACTCGGATATTGTTGTTGTTGTAAAGTTAGAAAAGACATACAGTTAATAAAATAACAACGCTTCAATTTCAAATAAGTTAGGATCGTGATATGAATCTTCACGGATCTCTCCCAAAAAAAAAGAAAAAAAGAATGATATACATTTGATGTATATTGTACGAAATACAAATCAAGCATAAGATTGTACTATAATACATATATTGCAGACATAAATGTAGCCTACTTTTTTATTCCAAAGGTAGTTTCTTAGGAGGAAATGGGGTAAAAAATCCTTTTACAATTTGAAATTAAGTGAGTGTCTTTTTCAGATCTCTTATGTGTAAAAATAAAATTTCTTATGTATAAAAAATATAAATCTCTTGTAAAAAGGTCATAAAACTAAAAATCATTTTCCCGTTTGTTAGTCTTACTTTCTTTTCTTATCACAAATTTGTTGTTTTCCTGGAATGATTGCAGGAGGAGAATTTGGAATTGAAGCAGCAAAAGATAAGTTGCTGTGAAGATTATAGTTGGACAGATTATATGTCATTGCCCTTCACTCAGAATGTTTGTTTCCATTTTCATGCTATAAATAATTTGTGACACTTTTTTAGTCAAGCTTTGCACTATTTACATATGTTGTACAGTTGTAGTTTCAAGTCCTATTACATGTACTCACAGTGTCACCTTACCCCGCAATAAATGACTCAAAGAAAGAAAAATACCTAATCCTGTTTTTTTTTTTTTAACAAAGGCCGAATATTAGATCAAATTCTTGAAATTCACTAGAAAGAGAAGATTAATCAGTTGTTATGGAATGGTAGGTTATCAGTGAAACCTTGAGATTGGCAAATATCATTAATGCAGTTTGGAGAAAAGCTCTCAAAGATGTCAAAATCAAAGGTCTGTTTTCGTTTCTTTACGATCCAGCATTTTCCCTTCTATGTTTACTGTTTAGGCCTCCTAACTATTGTACCTGCTTCATTGTGCATTACAAAAAATAGTACGTTTAATTTTAGTGCGATAAAGTAAAAGTTGACTGACCATCCATAAAACTAACTCGAGATTGTAGTGTTTAATATATATTGGGGGTTGTCGACTTGTCGCAGGGCATTTGATACCGAAAGGATGGTGTGTTTTGGCTTCCTTCACTTCAGTTCACATGGATGAAGAAAATTATGAAAATCCATACAATTTTGATCCCTCCAGATGGGAGGTTAGCTTTTCTTTTTACAATATACTAACTAATTATGTGAAATATCTCATGCACTTTACATGTACAACATAATTTGAGAGTCATATAGAACTTAACTTCCCAAATATAATATATGAAATGGTTAATCCAACGTAGCATTCTAACTACTCGTTTGGCTTGGCAGAAAGCTGGAATTGCTGTGACCAGCAATACATTTACGCCATTTGGTGGAGGACAGAGGCTGTGTCCGGGTTTAGAACTTTCAAGGCTTGAAATCTCCATTTTCCTCCACCATCTCGTCACTACCTATAGGTAAACTCAGAAACCAATCCAGAATTTTAGTTTGAGTCTGTAACACCGTCTTTTTTGCTTACTGGGTTTTGTATAGAACTTTTAACACAAATATAGAGGTTTGAGCCAAAGTTACCGTAACTATAATAGTGGGTGGCTCCACCCTTGAAACTCACTCTCTATGAAACCATGAAAGCTAATATATTTCTAAGTAGCTCGGGATTGAGACGTAGTTGTTGCAATATGAAAAAAAAAATGGGAATAGTACTCTCCTTTTTGTTGCTTATTAACCAAGTAGCTAAGGACCAAAGATAGTGGTGTTTGAAAATAATAATAGCACGAATTAGTGAAGGCTAATGAGCAATCACTTTCTATTGTGTTGATGAACAGGTGGGTGGCAGAGAAGGATGAGATTGTCTATTTTCCAACAGTGAAGATGAAGAATAAGCTGCCTATCAACATCATGCCCTTTGAGCAAAACCCACTAATTCAAATCAAACAAAACTAACTTTTCCAATTTGTCTTCTAGATTGTTAATTTTCTTTTTTGATGGGGTCACTGCACGGGTGGATGGTTGTATCCATTGCATTATTATAGTCCTCTAGTGTATTAGGAATATATGGTAGTGGAAAAAATCATTGAAAATCTTGATCCTTGTCATCAATTTTTGGAAGAATTCCATGTCCTTTATGTTCCACAAAAAAACAATATGCGATGGCTGTAAACTAGATATATGTAGTAAATGAAAATGAAAGGTGGACCTCTGCCACACGTGCGTCACTTGCCTAACAAATAATTTTTTTGGTAAATCAGACAAAAAATAAATAACTTCTACAAGATCTTGTCATAATTTTGAGGAACCCCCCATTTCCCAATTAGAATTTAGATCAAAGCTGGCAGTGATAGTGCAATAGTTGCACTTATATAATTTACACCTGCCTGCCTCTCATGTTAGACAAAAGAAAATTTAAATATTGGTCGATTTGATGTTTGACATTTAAATTTTGAAATTTCTTAATATGCTCGATTCCAATTGGACTAATCAGATGATTTGATGACAATAGCAGCAGGACAGGTCTCTAACTATGCTTCAATCACATTATGTAAACGCAATTCATGAAATTTACGAGACTTGTCAAATTTGATAGCTCTACTAGAATAGGCAACCCACGCTATAAAAATTTGGAAATTGACAGAAGCAAAAATCAATTTCACTGCTACTTACGGCTTTTGTCGGTCTTATGAATGCTCAACAACACATATATGAGTTGCACTGTGGACTTCGTGGGTCAAGTCATGATTTGTGGGCCTATGATAGAATATCCAGAATAATGGTCACATTAACAAAAAATTACTCGGTGACCAAAACCGAGTACCTTTATGCTTCTTTATTGATTTGAACCAACAATCTTAGAATCGTAGGTAGAGAAGGCTAATCATCTAAGCAACCTCTTTTGTTGACTCTTATTCCTGTGGTGTCAGACATGTTGTACAAAGCATCTTTGGAAATGTTTGCGGCAAGCATGCTCTCCGACATGTTATTTGCTAACGCAAAAGTGTTGGGAGGAAGTACTAAGAAACTGGTTTAAAGTTAACTAAAGCTGCCTTAACCATGCTCCTAAACTTCAACAAACAGTGCTCAAATTTATACTGATTGGTTACTGTTTAAGTCATCTGCCCGTCTAGCTCAGTTGGTAGAGCGCAAGGCTCTTAACCTTGTGGGCGTGTTCTTTTCTTTTTTTTTAAATTTTTTTTTAATGATGATATGAAATGAACTTAAATTGAAAGGAACCTTTAGCTTCCTTGAACCTTACATTTACATAAATTGGAGTGACAATAGAAAGTAGGGGTTTATTTTTTTTTTATGATCATATGAAATGAACTTAAATTGAAAGGAACCTTTACCTTCCTTGAACCTTACATTTACATAAATTGGAGTGACAATAGAAAGTAGGGGTAGCAAAGGTGCTTTGTCAATGAGTTTAAAACTTCAAAAGGGCAAAAGAAGAAGAAATTGGAAGAACAATACATTTGAATAACATGTCGAAACCATCTTGTTGTAGAAAGGGAAGTAATATTTCTTGAATACCCCACTATTTTTTATGCTATGGTATCTTTAAGGTGAAGGCAAAGGCAAGAAAATTACCTCCTGCCATTTGACAAAATTGTGGTTAGCAAAACAGTTGAAAATATCCTGTAACTTTAGAATTATCCTTTTTCTTGTAAACAATCCATGCAAGAAAATGATTTTTATCTCGTTGGCTTTACTTCACTTATCTTAGGAAACAGTTGACATCACAACAGATTCATATTCTGATATCACTCCAGGGAGCAAAATGCAAGGATTATTTTACTTTTCCGTTGACAAGTAATGCGAGGAATTTATAGATGATCTCCTATGAAAGCATTTATAGCCTCTGTGCAACAAGTCTAATGCTAATAGTAGCTGGTATCTTTTATGATCGTCAGGCTTAAGGAGACAGGATAGGCAATTGGCCAGGCTTCGTCGTTCATCCATTACGCCTGCCTAGTAACACCTTGATCCAGGGAACATTTTGTTCAGAGGAGGAAGGTTCAACACCTTGGATGTGCAACTTAAATGGAAGAAAAATAAGAAAATGTCATTAACAATGAAAATTGGAAGGACCGGACCGCCCTCTGGAAAAGATGAACTTCCAATCATCAATATTACCAGAACATGATACTATTAAATATGTGAACTTCTAATCATCAATGTTACCACTTACCACAACATGATACTATCAACTATGTTGGTTCTTGTAGAGAGAGAGGTAGATATATTCCTTGAGCAGTTGAGCTCAATAGATTGTTCAAATTTTTCAAGAAAGTCAAAGGAGCAATCATGGTTCAAATTTTCAAAAGAGAAGACTATAAACTCATTAAAATAAATGCCTTGTGCTGTCGCTTAATACTTCATTTTTGTTAATTGGACTTCTTGGTTTACCAGGCAAGTATTCAGACCACACATGGTTTTTGACATTCAACAGTAATAATTTTCAATCATTTTTATCCTTTTCTGGATAGTCACCAGCAAGATTCCCTTGATACTAGCATCATCACTTGCAAAAAATGAATTCTATTCCTGAAAAGAAAAAAAAGCAAAAGAAAAAATGAAGATGGATGATTTTCCTTTTGACCAATATTCAGCTGTATTAACTCCATATTACATCCAACATGGCCTTGGTAAATCCATAGAGACAACATTAAAAAATTCCTGATGATTAAGAAACTTGGAAGAAATTTTTTATTAAGAATTTACGCAAACAAGAAAAGAAGACGACGGTAAAATAGGGCAGCCAAAACCAAATATTCCAGCATGAAGGTAGAGACCTGGGGGTTTCAAGCTGGTTCTTTTCACTCAAAGCTTGTGCTGGCCCTTCCTTTTCTGGTGACTGTCGGTTAAGCTGTAAACAATGGAATGGCAAAATCTTATGGACGGCTCAGGGTGAAGTGTGCCAAACACCAGCCGGAGCTCCAGTTTTGCACTGGCAGAGGTGGCAAAAAAGGTGCTAGAAAACAACTGGATACTCTCAGGCCTGACAGGAGGGCTTTGGAAACGAGTCAACAAACCGTCTCAAGGCTACGTAACTCGTTTCCCTAATGGAAAACCCAATATGGGCTCCAGTGGAGTCCATCCATCTGCTAAACAGAACTGATAATAAATAGATTTAACAACCTCATCTTCTGAGGTCCCATTTGACAATTCTACCAATCGAATTTAATCCAAGGAAACATAAAGTTTGTGCCCAGAATCCAGTATTCATGATATGACAAAAAGGCGCAGACCAGTCAATCACCTTCAAAGTATGAACTGTTCTGAGGGTGAAATGATACATCTTCTGCAAAATTCTTGCCAAAAGATTGATCATCTGCAGCTATGGCTAGATCAATGAAGTTGGTTGAATTGCCATTTTATGAAAATGAGGTAAGAAACCATACAGCATGTATGTTACACAAGCATAGGTGTGTTAAGGCTCTATAATGGACCAAATGCAGAAGCAAGTTCTGCATCACTTTCATCCTTCAGATTTACTTGACCATGAAAATGTATCCTAGCTCGATTGAATAAAGAAAGCAAGTCCAGTAGCTCCTTGTGGGAGAGCTTTGAAGGCCTCTTATCTTCAAATCCACTGGATCTTAAAATGTCATTGATTATATCTCTAAATAAGTTCAGGTCCTTTCCCACATCGGAAGAGAAATTAACATTGTCTTCATTGCTCGGGCCATCTTCATCTTCGGTATCATTAACATGATAATCACTGTACAATGTGTTATTCTCTTCATCTCCCTTGGTTTCTTGCAGTTCCATTAATTCCATCAACATTCTTTTCTGCTTAAAGATCGCACCCAATGTTTTATTTTTCTTGGTGAAGCAAGTTCTTGTAAACGCACACCATTCTTTATAGTCCACCTCTGGAATTTCAGCTTTAGGATGTATCTTCACAACAGAAGAATCAACCTTTGGACATGGCAAAAAGTCCTTCTTGCTCACATTCATGACAAACTCTACATCAGCCACCAGCTTCACGTTCACAGCTAATCTATTAAACTCCGAATCCCCTGGATTTGCCAATAGCCTCCTTGCAAACTCTTTCTGCAGAAGTATTGTCCCACTCCTATATGAGTTCTTCCCAAAAACCAATTTAGCAACCAGAGGCGACGAAATTCCATAAGGGATGTTGGCTACCATAAGATCAAACCGGGGAAACTCAGTCTTTAAAGCATCTTGGCATATAACCTGCAAAACCCAAATGATAACTACTCAATTGAACTAAGTATGAAGTCCTACATATGTCAGATTCAACTGCACTAAGGAGTCCTTTGGTTCTATGACAAGTTACACAAGGATTATAATATAAGGGTTTTTATACCGTGCAATAATCCTACATGGATTGTCATAATAATATAAGATGCAGCAATGGTAATACCAAAATCAAGAATTTGCTTAACCCTTGTATTACTATTTCTATCGTCGTATATAATCAGAGACGGAATCAGAATTTGAACTTTATGGATTCGGAATTCTACTCCTTTTTTAAGTTACTGAATTCTAAATTAATAATTTGAACATGTGCAATGGATTTCTTAAGACGAATACAGGATTTCAGCGGAACCATAACCTGTACTCTAGCTCCACCACGGTATAAAATGATACCTGGATTCCGGTATATATTATGTTAGTATTAGTTTATCCCCAGTTTTAACAGCTCACAACACATAAAAATTATAATGCAGAATTTTATATTAAGATTATTTTTTTCAACGAGTCATAAGGCATTTCGTCGAACAATATATAAGCATATAAACTTACAGTTAAACGGTCTTGCAGTCCTCGCTCAGAGACGCGCTTGTGAAGAATCTCTACCATACGTTTGTCAATTTCGATGGCTATAACTTTTTCGGCAACTTCTAGAAGCTTCAGGGTGAGATTACCGGTGCCGGGTCCAATTTCTAGAACGGTATCAGTAGGAAGTATGTTGGATTTTTGAACTATGGAATTAAGGACTCGAGGATTCATGAGAAGATGTTGACCTCTACTCTTAAGCAAATAAATTTGTGCTTCTTGATTTTCAGTTTTTCTTCGGACTTTGTGATATTCTTCATCTTCATCTCTGGCGTTGTTGAAACGGCGAGTCGACTTCGTACGACAATTTCGCCAGAGAAAATGTTGGCTAAGGATCAATTTTGAAATTTTGATACGATGAAGCATTGTGAAAAGCCTTTGGTTATGGAGTTGGAGAGATTTCTGAATTCTCAGACTTCGTTTTGAATTTCAGCGGGAACTAGAATGGGTATTCATCAGCGAAAGAAAAAAATAAGTTGGAGTCAGTTCATAGATCTGGGCCAAGCTCAGATTGGACAACCCAAAACTAACTATGAACTGCTTCCCCGGGCCAGTCGTTTGGCCCATCTGCTTTCGAAAGAAAGGCCTAATTAAGCCTTGCTTTTTTGGAAGGGAAAATTTCACAAGTAGCACTCCCTTCACAAGTAGCACTATTTACAATATATAGCGAGAATGGATCGGAGCAGTATTTTTCTTTCAAAATATAATGTATTAACGCTCATACAATATCTAATTTTAACTAAAATTGCGCTAATACAATATCGGATTTAAATTGTATGTGTTTTTAAAGCGGAAGCTGTATGTATGTGTATGTATGTGTGGCCTATTGGATCCAATGTATGTGCACGCCAACCGTATGGGAGGTCACTTGTACGTGAAGGATATGTAAAGTGTATGAAGTGTATGTTGTATGTATAAGGGAACCAACACCTAAAAATATATGTGGTATGTATGTCATACATGATATCATGTATTTATTATCGTCGTTATTGAGAGAGTGCTCACTACTAGGGCTGTAAAATACACAAATATGTGTATATATTATATATCTTGTATATCTGTTATAAAAATACATAAAGTCACTATGTTTTGTAATTGTTAAAAGTGCCATTATAGAAAGGGTGAATAATGCAACAGTTCTACTGATAACTACAACTCAGAAACAATTTATTACTGTCATATGTTGAATAGTAACATTTGCCATAATAATCTACTCTTTTTTATTGTATACTTGTTTCTAGTTATGATATGAGAGCACTTTAAATCGTGCTAAACAAGGCATGGAAGTCCCATAATTATTCTCCAAGACCAGTCTAAGATACAACAATTGAGTGCATACCAGAGCAAATGGTATTTACAGGATCACAAATTGAAACCTTCCAATTAATTATGACTATACAAACAAGCTCACATCATTATGTCATACGTTTGTATACATAAAAAAAAAACTTAATCACTAATAATAATGTTCTTCATATTTGTCTCTGAGTATTATTCTTTCAAAAGTGTGTTACAACAATACTAAATAATTCATAGATGTCGAATCTTTTCCATACAAATCATAACATGTGTTTGGTAGAAAGGTATTTAAGATAAGGTGTAACCCTTCAAATGTTTGTGGAACCGAAGAATTTCAAAGTCGTTACACAAATAGTCGGTCGAATTCATATTTTTTTCCCCTCACACCCCTTACGTAGTTTGCAACGTTTATCATTAATAAGCACTGAATCCCCTCTAGCTCTATGCAAACACCTCCCCTTTTTTTTCTCTTTTTATTTTTCCTAAATAGCTATACAATACTATGATTGAGGAGGATTCTTCAGCTGTGATGGACTGATGGGACTTCGTAATTCCAATCTCTGTAATTATATATGGCAGATTAATGTTATATAGAAATTGATGATGTATAGGATATAAGTTCTTAAAGGAACATTGAGATCTGATAAACCCATGGGATGTTTCAACTAATTAATTAACGCCAAGTCAAACAGACTTATGTCTTGGGATATGTATCCTCTTCCTACTGATCCTTAAGAGCAACTCAATTTTTTCCGATTGTTGTACTATTCCCTCCGTTCAAAATTACTTGTCACCTATTTTTATTTTTGATTTTCATTTTTACTTGTTATTTTTGACATATCAAGAAAAGACAATTAATTTTTTTCATGGTTTACCCTTAGCATTAATTACTTATTCCTCAAATCATTTTTTCAAGACTTAATACTAAACATTAATTAATGAGGGTAATGTGCTAAAATCACTATGTCAAACATTATTTTCTTAATGGATGTGCCAAGTTAAAAATCATTATTTTCTTAATGGATGTGCCAAGTTAAAAAGTGACTAGTAAAAATGAACGGAGAGAGTAATAAATACCCAAATCATCATGTTGTACCGTCACATTTTTGAAATGCAATACTTAGGACTTAGGAGTTAGGACACATATTTGGAAAAAAATAATCAATTATTGAATAATTAGAAGTAATTACATAGTTTCGATGTGTTTGTCTGATCAAGGTGAAATTGCATGTAATGGAAGGAAACAATTGCATGTACTCCAGTTTTTGCGTGAAAGTAAAAGTTGATGATACATAATCAAGGCTCACCGATAAAATGTGACTCTATATATATATATATATATATATATATATATATATATATATATATATATAGCACACAAGGTCAAAATATTGCAAGAACGAAAACTTAGAACTATATATGAGATCAAAAGTGAAAACAAACAAATCGTGTGACAATGTCCCTATCATCAATAAAGGACAAAAGTTGGACATACTCAAATGATATGTTCTCGACAAGAAGTTTTTCAATTGTGAGGTAATACTACCTCCGTTCCTAAATAAGTGATTTTTTAGTTTTTTTATTTTATTTCTAAATAAGTGATATTTTAAATAATTAAGAAGAAGTTAATGATGTTCTTCTTATTTTATCCTTCTTTAAATAAAGAGAGTTTTATATAATCGAGAAATTATTAAAGACTTACATCATTTTCAAGGTATTTATTAAGGGTAAGTTAGTAAAGACAATCTTTGTTTTCTAAGAATAAGTATTTCCTTACGGGATGTGTCTAAAGCTAAAACAATCACTTATTTAGAAACGGAGGGAGTACCTATTGACAAAATATTTATTATAATATAATTAGACCATCTTTGGTATCAAGAGAGCCACGTTAAAAAATGAAAATAACTTGGACATATCCTACTGGAGTATATTATTTGAATAATAAGATTGCCAATGGAAATTCTTAAAGAAGAAGCAAAGAGGATGAAGCATGGGAAGGACCAATCACTTTTGTGATCTCTTCTGAGGAAAAAATAATAATATTTCCCCCATAACTCTCTCGTACTGAAGAAGGTCTCCATACTTTTTTTTGGGTTTTTCATCCGGTGTTTGGTATCCGCATTAGAATCCCGACTAATACGGATCACACACTGCACAGCCCATCTGGGGATGATGCTCCCAACAGGATTTTCTTCATATACCGGTGCTCAAACTCGAGACCTATGATTAAGGATGGAGCAGTCCCACCACTTCACCACAACTCATGTTGGTAGAAGGTCCCCATATATACTTGATATTTCTTGTCTCCATGCTGGTCCCATTCTTCACTATTCCTCATTAAGCTCTAAACTTTACATTGCCAAATTGTTAGTTTCAACTGTCTTTACATATAGTAGGGGACACTTGTTTGGTAATTTTTTCACTTGACATGTTATTAATTCTTATAGACATGCTCTTTTTAAATTCTACAAAAAATTATTCCAGCATCATAGAAATAAAAGAACGGATAACCGGTTTAGCAGTGGCAGAGATAGAAGTTTTTTCATAAAATGAAAGAATGTCACATTATTATGTGAACCTGCGACTTAAAGCAATTTCTGAGCCACCTTTACGGCTACACTAAAAATGTAGGTCCAATTAAACCAGCCCCCTTGTACCATGTAGCTTCGTCCCTACGGTTTAGTATATTTTCAAGTATAATTATTTAAAAGGGGCCAAAAAATGTAAATTCCTAGTTGAGATATAGTTAAATTAGTAAACTGGCATTAGGTGTGGCAAAAAACTAGTCAGAAACTATGTACTTTAGATGATAGTTACGGTAGAGAACCAAAGTGCTAAAGAGGAAGCTGAGGAGAAAAAAGAAAAGTGGAAAGTGGAAAGTGAAAAGTGAAAGAAAAAACTAAAGACATGGGGACAGAAATTATGTGAAAAAATTGTGTTAAGTGACAAAAAGGCCGAAACAACCAAGGCCCAAATTTAAGGAGACTGACAAAGCAATCACATGCAAAAGAGTAATTGCAAGCATAAATCTCTTACGTAATAAACGAGTCGTGAATTTGAAGGAACAATCTTGTGTACGTTGGGGCGTGCTATGTCCTAATCAGTAGTGGCGGAGTCAGAATTTTCACTAAAATGTTCAAAATATAAAAAAGTAAATACACGAAGAAAATTAAAGAGGATTTAATATTTAATATATATACATAAACATAATTTTAATCATTTATAAATAATATAATTTTCCGTCATGGCGATACATTTATACCAGTCTTATACCCCGAGCACACGCAATGAAATAGTAGATAATCAAGTGAAATCTAATCCACAGAATAATTTGATATATGAACATTTGAGGACGGGTTTTTGGGATTAGCTCACTCGCGGGATCGCGACCCTTTTTGTACCACGATTGGTCATATTGCTCTTTATCGAGAAATCGAAGAAGCTATATATGGGTTTTCTCGGGCCTATTCATATGGTACCTAACATATATAATTCTATGATACCGTGGGACTCACCCGCCCGTTTGATTTATGGCATCATTGACTTGCCACGGCCTGGCTCAACCCCTTCGAGCTTTGGTTATGGAGAAAATCTTGTAGGAAGCGCTACCCCCAGAAAAGACCCTGCAATGCACGATCCAGATTAGTCGGGGCTTCAATACGGGCATCAAACGTTGGGTGAAAAACCATAAAAGATAATAAATCTTATTGTTCGTTGGTATGTACCACCCTCGTGAAGAGTCAAAATCATAATGTTCTTGGCAAAATGGCTACCTAGTATTTGTGTAATAACCAAACAATGAGTTCGATTAATAAAAGCAACTTAATATAAAATGACTAAACAGTGTTAAATCTACATGGTTTTATTACATCATCAAGACTAAAAGTTACCAAAATAAGTGACTAAGAAAATTAGTTTATCATGAAAAGAAAAAGGTAGGTATTTTACCAGGTAATGATTATTTTAAACTATAATAGTTACTAGTTAGTATTCTTTGTATAATAATCAAACGATGAGTTTGGTCGATAAAACTCAAAATATGTTCTCGTGATGTTTATGTAAGTGGCAAATCAACAAATAATTAGGAAAGATACGTCATTCTCAGACAGTTATTATACAATAAACACTATAAGTAATTTGTATAACACTGTTATAATAATTGTGAATTATAACCAAAATAACAATCCAAAAACTGTCGTCTCATGTCATCTGAGGTTAATAAATCATCAACTGTCAAATCCTAGATTTTAGAATCGTCTAAATCACTTGTTATGTCAAAGTTTATAGTGTATTTTTTAGCAAAAACAAAAAAAATGGATTGTTATACTTAAAGAAAAGAAAAAAGATCTGACCAACGTTCTAGCGATAAATGCGGGAGGTGGATAACACCAATTATAAATCATTGAAGATGTCAAAACCTACTACTATTAATCAACCGTTAAATTATCAATCATTAAAGATTAAAAAAATAACCGTTGAATTGTCACAATTAGTAATTAACTCATCTTATTTCTTGTTTTACCGTTAAAACATAATAACGCTTTGCATCATGGTCGAAGACTAATAATTCAGACATAGTAATTTTGTAATTTGTGGATTAAATAAAGACATAATGATGAATGCATAAGGAAATTATATCATTAGTCCTACCGAAAGGAAGTAATCACGTCATTAATTTCGGTAAATAATTATGCATGTTTATAATCCGTTAATGCTTATCTACTTGAGCTGAAAAGAAATCTGCACACTCCTAATCATAATTATAAGATAGTATTAAAGCAAAATAAGTAGCAATGAGAAAGCATAAAAAAGGCACTACTTTTTCTTTTCCTCCTTTAAATAAAATAAAGAACAATTCGAGCAGAAGTCAAAGGGCACCAAATGAATCTAACCACGTTGCGCTTCACAAAGATAATAAGATTCCCTTTCTTTTGCAAAACCACGAGTGTCCGACCAAAATTAATTAATATATATATATAATCCTTAATTAATTGCAGCATTCGCTTATAAAATGATTTTTTTTTTATTCTTAACAATATTTTATAATAATACCTCTCCAAATTATGAAAAAGATAATAGGTTTGGAGTTGTATGAAGAAAAGGGCAAAATACATATCATCTTCGGCTTATTGATTTGCAGCACGCAAGACATTTTGTAATTAAAAGATCATAGTCAAAAACTACTTATAGAAGTGAACAAATTGTGCATGATGTAAATGTCAATACTTTCGAGGTTCCAATTTATGTGATACTTTTCGCTTTTTTATATTCAAACTATGTAAGTTTTGTCCAACAATTAAAATTTATTTTTTAATCATATTATTGATATGAGAAGAATTGCAACTTCTAATACTTTTCACATAATTTTTGAATATCTAAATTTTAAATTAAAATGTCGAATCAATCTATTTTAATTTAGCTTCGAAGATTAACTAAAATAATTAACTTTCAAAAAATGAAAAGTACCACAAAAATAGGGATATAGGGAGTATTACTTTCTCTATACATCTCTGCATTATATCGCAAAGTTCTAACTTACTGTGTATGATTAATTACTCCTACTTAGTACTTTCATCATTAAGGTAGAGGTAAATTTATGTACACTTTATCCTCTTTAAATTTTATTGCGTAGACTATACTGAATATGCTATTGATGTTGTCGTAGTCACAACTCACAGGTAGGTTAGTGAAAACGGGGAAATGGAAAAAGAAGATTCCAAAAGAGGGTAAAAAGTGGTGTTATAATGATACTACTTGGAAGGAATGTTGTTGATACGTACAAAAAAAGATGCAAGTCCAATTAAGTGTTGAGAATTAACGGATCTTCAGCCCACCGACGCCAACAGAATGGGGGCATCTTTTGACAGAAAAGTTTGGTAGCGGTAATTAAATGTGAAGGAGGGGGGGTCACGGCGTTAATAATTATTGGCGCCAATTATGACTGCCACGTGCCCCTTGTTTTAAAAGTGGACCCCAGTAAACAACCTACCGTACCTTAATTGCAATTCTTCCTCTTTTTCTTTCATTCCTTTTTAGGCTTGGTAGACTTTTATCACCAATCACGCTTTCGTAGACGAGCTTTACTCAAATTAATATATAGTAGTACATCAAAATGATGGATATGAGACATACTCCATGTTCTTTTATATAATTATAAATTTATCATTTAATTATTCTTATACAAATACATAATCTTATCTAATTCTTGAATCAATGATCTAACGAAGGATAAGATCTGCGTACACTTTATTCTCTTCAAATCACATTTTGTCAAACTACACTGGATATATTGTTATTATTATTATACATAATCTTATCTAAATTTATCATGTAACTCAAATTCAAACATCCAATTGAAAATATTTAATTGACCTCGAAGGAATATGATGAGTGAGTAAGATTCATTCATTTTTAATCAAAAACTTTCAGATTCGAGCCTTGAGTATGGATAAAAACCCTGGCAAAAAGTGTGACCCCTTTATTGAACTTACGCAGCGCAAATTCGAATTAATCAAGACACCAATATAAGTAGTGAACATCGTTTAAATTGTTTAATTCTAGCATTTCTAATATATAGGAGACGAGATAATAGATTTAAAACCACAATATTTTAATATAATGATTATATATTTTATTTATTTATTTTTAATTTGGTGTATTTGCAATCATGCAGCAAGGGGAACATTTGTCTCGTGCAAAAAATACAACCTCAAACAAAATAATAGAAACACAATGAGTATTCATTCAATTGCCAATTCGACAAAGACTGACCAACCATCCATTTTCCTCCACGCTTAATTGCTTACTCTATTTTTGTATTTCTTTTTTTGGAGATGGAGAACATATATATTGAATTTTATTACGTAATTCTTAGGAGTATATCTTCTAATTATTAGTGTAGATGGTCATCGAGAACCAATCAGTACTTAAAAAGATGAATGGTCTCCTTTTCTTTTAGGTGTTAGTTAAAAGAGTTCATGAATAGATAACCTTCTATCATGTAGTACTTCTTTTTGCTTTTCTATTTTAGACTAAACTTTCAACAGGCCAAGCTAAGTTAATTAGTTCCTTTTGACCCTTTGGATGGTCCCAAGTGTTAGTTATAGCAGAGCTTTACGGGATTTATGATGTTTGACAACTTATTACTATTGAGTGGGTCGCTAACAAGGTCCTAAATGGCATTCAAAATTATTACTATATTTCTTAAGAGAAAATAATCTCTTATGATCACTTACAATAATTGGGGGGGGGGGGGGGGGGGGGCGCGTCCCAAATTATATAGTTTCTAACATTTGATTTTAATTCACACAAAATTTGAATGTTTTGCAAACTCCACAAACTCTACCTCTCTTTAATTCACGTATTACAAATTTCACACAAATTATTTAATTCACGCATTACAAACTCTACCTTTCTTCTCGGGCTAAGAAAATGTGTTCACATCATATTAATAGATGATGACATGCACTCACATACAATTTTTTTCATTTATCCATAGTTAGTTATTAATTTTTTTACCTCATTATATTAAATATCTTAACCGAAGTAGTTAAGTTAATATAATTGAGGAAACGGTCTCCTATATGATTATTAACCAAAAAACATAATATTAGTTAAATCCCATGCTTAATCGCTCAGAAAATCTGTCATTTTCTATGCCACGGTCATCCCACTGATTAACATTCTTTCTTTTACTTGTTTTATTACTAGCAGTTATTGAATTTGTTGTACCAACTTAACATAAAATGTGAACAAACTCTATAAGAATACCTAAAAATGAGCTTTTAGCAACTAGTGGACTACCAACAAAATTAGTTTAATATTAATTAATTGATATGTTTAGTGTTAAGCAAACAAGCATTAGCGAGACAGAATCTGCAATCTGCCCGTTCATCACGCCGTCAAAAGCTTAAAAAGCGTAATGGAAAAGTTAACAAAAGCAACAAAAAGGCATTACTCCTATTATTTTGACTCCCAAAAGACTGCAGCAACCACTTAGTATCCAATGTTTATTAATTTGCACTCTAAATTAACCAAACAATTAATTAAAAAAAAAAAATTAAAATTGGCCCCTCCCTGTTAATCAATTCCATTTGACTCGCTTCTTTGACCAAAGGAAACTAATAGGACAGACTAGTTAAAAAAGCCTTTTTTGTCTGAGACAATTAGAAGTGTATAGATTTCTTGTAATAAGTTGTAATATCACTCTAGTTGGACAGAGTAGAAACTTAAGCCTCGTAATTAGGGACCAGTTTAAGGTTAACTTGACAATAAAGGAAAAGTTCAACTTGTGATGTTACTTAAACCCGCTTCGCTATTCCAATATTCAATAATTTGAGTTTTCTAATATTAGATGTTCTCTATAATTTATGTTCCCTTTGTCCCAATTAATGTTTCACAATATGAATTTCGAGAGCCAAAATTTAAGTTTGATCATGAATTTTGGCATGGAATCGATAAGTTCTTTTATATAAATTTTACACATTTGAAAACTACGTAAAAAGTACTACAAGTCACAATAATTATTTTGTTTAAATCTCAAAATTTGAAAGATATCACATAAATTAAGACGGAGGGAGTTCTTGCTATTTAAATGGACTAAAGAAACACTCCTCACAACACCCCTACGTTCTACCGTAAGTATTGCTTCACAACTAAATTTAATGTCAACTAGTTGGTACCTGCACATATATAATTTAAAATTTTAACTTCATTATATGTCCAAATGTTAGATGTATTTATTGACCCAGACTATCATGAAATATAAATCATCCAAATTCAACCCAAGTACTCATTTGACATCCATAATCAGTAACTTTGACTTTCCTTGGCATACAAAAAAGAAAAACATTCTGTAATTGAACCCATAAAACTTTGACTATTTATTTGCTTGTTTTATTGAACTCCAATAACATGAAGTGATATATATGTTAGCCCAGAATATGATAATTAGGGATACTCTCCTCTTATTGCAAAAAAAGCTACTCCTACTACTCATTTTAATATAGTATTTAATTTGATAATGTTATCACAACTAACATTTATGATAGGAAAAGCATGATAGCATGAAATCGTTGCGAATTTTCATGCCATGTTTCGGGTAATGGAGAACTATATATATAGATATTCATTCTCATGTAAAAGTTTCAGTATATAAACATAAAATTCTGCTCCATTATAATATGCTAAAGCAATTTTAAAACTAGAATATTGTAATCGAACCATATAGTGCTATTACTTTCTGACTGACACAAATTACCTTAGTTCTCCCCTTATGGGGGTAGACCTCTCTTTATTATATTAAGATAGAAAAGATTAATAGGTTGTTTAACCAAACTTCTAAAATTGATTTAAGAAATATTTTTCTAAAAGTATGTTTGGTAAGAAAAAGTTTGTGTTTGATAGATAAATTTTAAAAATACTTTTGAACAACAATTAATATTTGACCAAACTTTTTAAAAGTGGTTTTTAGTGTTTTTTTTTCCTTAAAAGTGCTTTTTAGGGAAAACTAATGTTTTAGCCTATGAAAAACAATTTATGCTACTCCTTAGAAACACTTATTTTCTCCCATAAACTTGATCAAACACCTCTTTTTTTTTAAAATGCACCTTTTGAAAAAAAAGAAAAGAAAAACACTTTTGACATCTCAAAAACTTGGCCAAGCAGGCTATAATAAAGGAACAGAAAAACAAAAACAAGAAGGGAACTTTAATTAAGTGGAATAACTTTTGAACGTCCAACAATTATTCTCCCACCATTTCATGATTTTCTTCATTCTACAAATTGACATTTTCTTGTTAAATCTTGACATGTGTTAATGAGCTCTTATAGATTAGTGATTAGAAAAATAGTAGGCAAGTTTGACACTCAATCAGTAAGAACTGAGGATAGCTAAGCTTAGGTGGGGGTGTGGCTAAACGCCATGGCACTAGAAAATGACATAATTTTTGGGAGACACTGACACTACACTACTGCATTGGAAAAACGACATCCATGAAAAATTGAAATATATAGTGGCCAAGCTGTAAACTGCTGAGGGTTGTAACTAAAAGAAAACTAGTTATTGAGCTTTTTACTCTTTCTGATGAAATGAAAATGACAGACCAAAAATGTTTTGGGTGTAACACATGCAACTTCACACGTACTAGTTTGCTTCAATATGGATTATAGTTGTATGTGGTGTCACAATTCCGTCACTAGATTAGGCTCAAAACATTTTTGTGAATGAATTAATTCTAGTACTTCTTGTCTTTTACGAATTTTCTTACTATTCACTCCAAAAAATTGGAATTACCGATACATTTTTATCGTTAAATCGTAAAAATTCGTTACTAAGCTTATTTATCGACGGATTTGCAGTTATGTTATCTACAGGTTAATTAGTGATAGATTAGCAATGAATTTCAGAGTTAATTCTTTTTTTTTTGGTATCATCTCCAGTTAATTGGCATTTTACTTGATTAACATTGCTAATTAAGAAAAAAATGCAGCTCCTCCGATCCTTGTAATTTGCGACTTACACCGGAATAATTTGTTCCAAAAATAACACTTTTTTTTGTGTCAATTTATGTGACACCGTTTAACTTGATACAAAGTTTAAGAAAGGAATGAATACTTTTAAAATTTATGGTCTAAAACAAAACTTAAACATTTGTCTGATTATAAATAATTTGATTAAGGATAAAAACAAAATTTTAAAAGTATCATTTTAGCAAACACGAAAGCATTATTACTCAAGATAAAGACTTCAAAAGTTATATCTAAGAGCCCGTTTTGTTTTATAGTTTTGAGTAAGGTAAAAAAGTGTTTCTGAACACTTAATTTTAAGCTAAAATAGCAAAAAAAAAAGCGAAAAACTAAAAGATGAGATTTCTAACTTAAACAAAGCAGCTTAAAATAAGCTTATCTAAACATGCTCTAACTTACATTAAAGCTTACCATTAGTTTAATCAAATGAATTTCTTAGTGGATGTGCCAAACATTAAACAACAGATTAGAAGAGTATTATTAAATGCCTTCTTTTTAATTTTCTAACACATTAAACATTTTAAAATTAGTCAATTTATGAATCAACTCTAGTAGCCCCAGTATGATTTGGAATTATGCGAATTGATTCAGTTGGAGAAGTGACATTAATTGATCATTTCTAAATATCTCAAGATTGGACACTTGACCATCTTCTTTGTTTGACACAAATCACATTCTTGTATTGTATATGTACTATACTAATTTGTTGTGTCGGTGAGGGTATTCAAATAAGCAATTTTCTGTATATATATGATGACAAGTAAGAGGTGCTACACAGAGTATGCAAAAGCTTTCACGTTTATTGGCTTCATTTATAGCTTATTTGTCCTTTTCTTTTCACATTTTTAGTGCTTTTGCTTCTGGTGGGTGAATCACGATGAGTGTCACACAAATACTTGGTTATAAACTATTGAATTTTGAGTTTAGGTAACATACATATATTGTTGCCTGTTGGTGTAAAAAAAAAAGAACTCCAAGATTATCTAAAGATAAATTCCTAAAATGTGAAAATTGTAATATTAAAACTAAGATAGATTACCCTATTACAACATGGAAGTATAATTTAATAGTATACAAATTTGTTACAATGACGAAATATATAACTTTAATTTTTGTATTTTTCTTCTCCCATATTGTGAAAACTTTTACGAGGAAAAAGGAGAGACAAAGAAAATACTTATCTTTCAGTATTTATATTAAAACAAACATTTTAAATGTACAAGATACAAAGTAAAATAAAATACATATCACTTGATCATAATTCAATGATTTTTTTTCACATATTAACTTGCTTTATGTAAACACCACCTTTGGACCTCTTTTTTTTTTTTTTTTTTGAGATTTATCATCAATAAAATCTGGCCACTGGCCAATAATTATTATTTTTTTTTTAAAAAAGCTTTGTGTAAACACAGAATATAACTAATTTTTTTTGAAAAATATTGAGGATAAAAGGAAACTTCCTAATCAATTAATTTGACAAGAAATATAAAGTAGAACCTATCGATACTTTCACGAGACTACTTCTTCAGAAGTTTAAATTTTCATATCATTTAAAATATTCTCCTTAGGTCAAATTAAGAATCAAAGATTTCTTTTTTTAATTAAATGTCAACTAATCACAATTTAATGAGACCTGAAACTATAATCGTGTGTCAGCTCTGTGGATCTAAAATCTAAATACCTCCAGGTGTATAGTTTTGACCATCTGCAGTGGACAGCTAGGAAAACAGATTAAAAGAAAACAACACTGCTTCTTGTGACAAATACGTAAAATACGACTCCTTATCTGCAAATCATTAAGAAAGGCTTAACAAAGATTTATGAAAATAAAATCTAACCACTAGTTCCTCACTAATTAAATAATGACCCCGCAAAACTTGCACTCATTTCATTAATGCGCCAAAATCAAATCAAACTCTCCCTCCATTACAAACCTTACACTTTATTTTCAATTTTCATCCAATAAAAAATGAAAAAAAGAGAACAGTGGGAAAGCTTCTTAGATTTACACATGATATTCTTGTTTCCTTTTTTCTGTTTGTCAGCTTCTTTTACTACTCCATGTGCTTTTCTTAAGTACTCCCTCCAAATTTTATTTTGATATATGTCATATTTAAGATCATAAAGTTTGAAGAATATTTTGGTATGTTTAATATATTTTAAATTTAAGATTATAAAACTCAAAAATTATTTTTACTTTTAAAATTTTGTATTATGTCAAAATCAGATAAATTAATTAAAACGAAAGGAGTAATTAATTATTTTTTTATTATTTATTTTTGAGTGTTGAGCTCACAGTCACGCACTGATGACTTTCTCTCTCTCTCTCTTTGGTCTCGGCAATAGTGAAATTAAAGCTGTACATTACAACTGTCTCTATATATAAACTTGTATGTCCATCACTTCCAAGACTTGCACATTATAGTTTTGAGGTGGAGGAAGAGGCAATTACTTGGACACAAGCAGTGTGGTTGCTCTCCAAAGCTAAACTGGACTTGGTGACTGCTGTTCACCCACATTGCATTTAAGCCTACCCTCCACAAATTTTTCCAAGATTCTTGATCTTGCTTCAAATTTCCCTCCACCCAGAAAGAAAAGTTGTGTTCTTGGATGTGTTTGTAAGACAAAGGGGCAAAAAAGGAAGGTAGAGGAGGTGGAATCATGGAGGTTAACTCAGTTCAGAAGTGGATTCTGCTATGGTGTATAGTGTTGTTTATCAGTTGTGGGTTGATTCAGTGTGATGTTACCTATGATAGGAAAGCCATAGTGATTAATGGGCAAAGAAGATTACTTTTTTCTGGTTCTATACATTACCCTAGAAGTACCCCTGAGGTACTCCAATTCTTGCTCATTTGTACTCTCTTTTTTCTTTTTTTATTTCACTTGAAATATTTTATGAAGTGAGCTTCAAAATGGTTTTGTAGATGTGGGAAGATCTGATAAACAAGGCAAAAGAAGGAGGTTTGGATGTGGTTGAGACCTATGTCTTTTGGAATGTTCATGAGCCTTCTCCTGGCAATGTACTTCATTTCTCTCTCTCTTTTTCTGTTCAATTAGCTTGTTTTCACTCATGTTTTGTGCTCAAAGATCAAATCTTTTTTTTGTGGGGTTTCCAGTACAATTTTGAAGGAAGATATGACCTGGTGAGGTTTATAAAGACAATTCAGAAAGCAGGCCTTTATGCTCATCTTAGAATTGGCCCTTATGTTTGTGCAGAGTGGAATTTTGGGTAGGTTCCGTTTTTTTAGCTTTCACTAGATCTAAAAACATGTTCATATACAAGAGTTATTTTATATTTGTACTAATTTTACTGTCAATTCCTCAGAGGGTTTCCAGTATGGCTGAAGTATGTACCAGGCATTAGCTTCAGAGCAGATAATGAACCTTTCAAGGTCTCAGTTTCTCTGCCTTCTTTGCCTCCCACCCCCCAAAAAATAAGGATTTGAAGAAAATTTATCATTTCTAATGGTGGATAGTCAGTGAAAGTGTAATTTTTTTTTTATGGAATTGCAGAATGCAATGAAAGGGTATGCCGAGAAAATTGTTAGCTTGATGAAGAGTCATAATCTTTTTGAGTCTCAGGGTGGTCCAATCATACTCTCCCAGGTATATCTTTAAGTATTGTTTTAACTCCAATTTGTTCATTATACTATTCTTGTGTTTGTTGAAGCCAAATTCCACTGAAACTAGTTCAATTCTCATATAACCTTTGTGTCTGACCTGCTGCTGCAGATTGAGAATGAATATGGACCACAAGCCAAGGTACTCGGAGCACCGGGCCATCAGTATGCTACATGGGCTGCAAATATGGCTGTTGGATTGGACACAGGCGTCCCGTGGGTGATGTGCAAGGAAGAAGATGCCCCAGATCCTGTGGTAAGCAAACTCAGTTGTTAGAACTTAGAGCTTCCCATGCTTCCATTTGGCATTGTTCTGTAGCATTTTCTAGTTTAGTTTAACTTATATACACCTATCTGTGTAGATGTTTACCTGCTGTAAAAAGTCACTTACCATTTGCCAGTTCATGCTTGCTATAAAAGTTCCTGTAATTAGAATGACCTATTTTTTGCACTATATCTGTATATATTAGTTAAACTCCTCCGAGTATGAGCCAAACTGTTTTTTGCTCCTCTTGATCCTCTGCTATTTCACTTCATTTTCTAATAAAAATCCAAAAATTATAAAACTGGTCAACTCTTAAGGCTCTTAAAATAGTTCTATAACCTCTTAAATAATTTTTTCTTGCTGTTGATAACAGATCAACACATGCAATGGTTTCTACTGTGATAATTTCTTCCCAAACAAACCATACAAACCTGCAATTTGGACCGAGGCTTGGAGTGGTTGGTATGTAATCTTCTCTTTCTTTTAAGTTCTGATTATGTTTGAAGTCAGGTCATATTTGACTTGCTTTTCAATGAATTTTAAGGTTCTCGGAATTTGGCGGTCCCCTTCATCAGAGGCCGGTTCAGGATTTGGCATTTGCTGTAGCCCAATTTATACAAAGAGGAGGGTCTTTTGTTAACTATTACATGGTTAGTTCCATTTCACTACTTCGGCAAATGTCTGATGTCAAAAAATCATAGTACTTCCTTATAAATCGAAAGCATGCATGAAGTCTCATATAGTAACAACATTTCCTCTTTTTGCCTAACAGTACCATGGGGGCACGAACTTTGGACGCTCCGCAGGGGGGCCATTCATCACTACTAGCTATGACTATGATGCTCCAATTGATGAGTATGGTGAGTGTAGAGCTCTCGTTTCCTCTTTACTCATCTCTTCTCTTGTAAATTTATACTCACAGGTCTTGAGCATTATGTAAGGAGTTGTTTTGATTTTTGAAATTGTGGAATGGCTCAGTGAGACCATGTAAATTTATACTCACAGGCCTTCACTGATATTTGTTCTATAAGGATTTCTCAAAGCTTCCTTCTCTAATTTGTGTGTGCTGAAAATCTTTGTAGCATAAAATTTTTTCTATGTCATATCAGTTCCACTTAACTGAAAGACAAAAGACCTCTAAACGCCCTTTCCATTTGACAGGTCTTATCAGACAGCCAAAATATGGTCATCTCAAGGAGCTTCATAGAGCTGTCAAGATGTGTGAGAAATCCATAGTTTCTGCAGATCCAGCTATCACATCCTTGGGAAACCTTCAACAGGTATATAATTCTGCATGAGCATCAGTAATCTTATTGCCATGGTTCATTATAATCAGCCTCTCATTGAATATTTTCCGTTGCTGTAGGCGTATGTGTACTCTTCAGAGACAGGGGGTTGTGCAGCTTTCTTGTCAAACAATGACTGGCAATCTGCTTCTAGAGTAATGTTCAATAACATGCACTATAATTTGCCTCCGTGGTCCATTAGCATCCTTCCTGACTGCAGAAATGTAGTCTTCAACACAGCCAAAGTACGTAACACATCTGTTTTGGAACTATTGGTTATTCAATATTACTCATGAGTTGTTTTAGCATCTTCTAAAAGTCAGAGTTCGTTTATGCTACTCTCTAACAACTCTGATAGCAAGGATTTAACTGCTCTTAAATTCTATGTGCAGGTTGGAGTTCAAACATCAAAGATGGAAATGCTACCAACTAGCTCAGAGATGCTATCTTGGGAGAGTTACAATGAAGATATATCTGCATTAGATGACAGCTCATCAATTAGATCTTTTGGTCTCTTGGAGCAAATAAATGTTACCAGAGATACAAGTGACTATTTGTGGTACATAACTAGGTGAGTCAGGTTTGGTATCTGACTATTAAACTGTTTTCTCGGCTTGCTTCTCACAGGGAATTGGATTGTCTACCAGTACAAATGTCAAATTTGAATGTTTTCTCTTATTTCTTTTAACTGCAAGTGTGTCTGAGGGGGAGGGGAGAATGGGAAGGGGTTACGGTTGGAGGGCAGATGTCTTGAAGTACCTCCATTACAGAGAATAATGTGTTTGACCCTCTAGAAAACAAAGTAAATGTTCTGCTCACTCGAGTAGCATTTCTTAGATGAGTTGTCACTTTCCCTTTTCATATTACTGAACCTTGGGATTTCTCCTACTTATTTGCATTTAACACTTGTGACCTGAAAGCTGAAATCCTAGCTTTATATGACATATGTATGGTGTTTTCTCTGTGTACAGTGTTGATATTGGTTCAACTGAGTCCTTCTTGCATGGAGGAGATCTCCCTACTCTTATAGTTGAGACAACAGGCCATGCTATGCATGTGTTTATTAATGGTCAGCTCTCAGGTAATGCAGTCAATATTACTTCGTCAAAAGTTATCTACGGTGTATGCTTAAACTTGGCTACGATGAATGATCCTACACATGTTATAGGTTCTGCATTTGGGACGAGGAAGAATAGGAGATTCGTATTTAAAGGAAAAGTCAATCTTCGTGCTGGCTCAAACAGAATTGCACTGCTTAGCGTGGCTGTCGGACTGCCGGTTAGTTCAATCCTCACCTTCGGTCTTCTAAATAGTGTGCATACTTGAGATCAACTCAAATTCAAATAACTCATGAAGAAAATAAAATAAGTTTCTTCAGTTCAATAGCCGTCAATTGAAGTCAACAATAAGTGTTAAGCATCACTAACATGAACCAGAATCACTAATCAGCTATGGTATCACTGATTACTATGCTAGTGAAAAACGAAAATGCTGGTACCAGGAAGTGAAGAAAGGAATTATTCTGAGGGATTATAATGATGCATAGCCGAAAACTATTGAGCATGGGTTAATGGCTACTTTCGGTAGAGTTAATGATAATTGATAGACAAGGTTTTTCCCTGTTTCCCGCCGGGATTGGCAAAGGCTTGAAACTTAAGTTCACCGAGACAGATACAACTTCACACTGCTTACCTTGCATTGTAAGAGGCCATTGTGCATTCTTTGATTACTATATACGCATGTGAAAGGAATATAATAATGTGGATTCATCTTTCCCATCAATAAAGGGATAGGAAAAAGTTTATCAAAAAAAGAAGGGATAGGAAACCAGCTCATCAGTGCAACTCTAGCTTCTATCATCACCATCGCTGATATGTTGAAGCAACAATTTGTAGCTTATTTACTGTCCTGAGATTATATATACATTTTTCGATGTACCCTAAAATTTAATATTCCTGTTTGTTTCTGAAGAACATGGGTGGACATTTTGAAACATGGAGCACTGGAGTATTGGGTCCTGTTGCACTTCATGGGCTAGACCAGGGAAAATGGGACTTGTCCTGGGCAAAGTGGACATATCAGGTGGTCTAACTTGCAGCACTATTGTTCAATCAATGGTCAATTATTTCAACTGCAACCTTTTATACTGATTTGGACTTACTAACAGGTCGGGCTCAAAGGGGAGGCCATGAATCTTGTTTCGCCAAATGGTATTTCTGCCGTTGACTGGATGCAGGGTTCATTAATTGCACAGAAACAACAACCTTTAACATGGCATAAGGTATGAAATTAGGAGAACGTTCCAAGATGCAAGTGATGGTAGTCATATCTTACAACTCCTCGATCATATTGCAGGCTTACTTCAATACACCGGACGGAGATGAGCCATTGGCTTTGGACATGAGCAGTATGGGTAAAGGTCAAGTATGGATTAATGGTCAGAGTATTGGTAGATATTGGACTGCATATGCTACTGGAGATTGCAATGGTTGCCATTATTCTGGAACTTTTCGGCCTCCAAAATGTCAACTGGGATGTGGGGAACCAACTCAAAAATGGTAAACCATTTCTTCCCAGCTATACGGTGCATTCTGATAATTTCACACAACACCATAAATAACTGGAAACTGGAGGTCCTTGTACTGGCAACTTAAAGATTTTATTTTTTCAGGTACCATGTTCCTCGATCTTGGTTAAAACCTACTCAAAATCTATTGGTGCTTTTTGAAGAACTTGGTGGAGATCCCACAAGAATTTCTCTTGTGAAGAGATCAGTCACTAACGTATGTTCCAATGTTGCTGAATATCATCCAAACTTTAAGAACTGGCAAATTGAGAACTATGGCAGAACCGAAGAGTTTCACCTACCTAAGGTCCGCATTCACTGTGCTCCTGGTCAATCTATTTCCTCCATTAAATTTGCGAGCTTCGGAACTCCTCTTGGAACCTGTGGGAGCTTCAAGCAAGGAACTTGCCATGCTCCTAACTCATACGCCGTTGTAGAAAAGGTACCCTTTTGTTTTGCTAACAGTGTTGACACGACAAGAATAAATTGTTTACTTTTTGTTCAAGCACTTACTAGGCCACCTAATTTCTTATGACTTACATTTTGTTCTTGTATCTTTGCCAGAAATGTCTAGGACGCCAAACATGTGCTGTGACAATATCAAATAGCAACTTTGGAGAAGATCCCTGCCCTAACGTACTGAAGCGGTTGTCTGTAGAAGCAAATTGTACACCTACCCAGAATTGAAGAGTAAAAAAGAAAAAGTTGTTCAACTGTTGCATAACTTAGTGTACACCCATGAAGAAAGGCTGATGAGGTAAGAATAAACTGTGAAGCAAAGGAAATAGAAGGTAGTAGTTAGGTTGATGAATGTTGTCAAGGAAAACTCCTGATGCGCGTTCATTAGGTAGTAATCTTAATTTTGGGGTGTCGGAGGGGACTCTATGAAGATTGCATATTTATACATGAGTTTGTAGATCGTTGGGAGTTCCAAAATGCAACTCCCATCTTAGAGTGCACTCTGGTCCCTTTCTACTTTTAAATTAGAAATGTGGACCAGATAAACATCATTTATGTACTGTTTAGTCAGTGTGATAGCTTGTCTTCCTGGGAAAATCAAACCCCTTAGGTTCATGTTAGGAACGGATCCTAGTATGACCCTTTATAATCATCTGTATTGTGCAGTTGGTAGAAAGAATTCAATGGAAAAGTGTATTTGCATCCATATTCTCTTTCCTTTTCATGTAAGCGTCATATGAGATGAGCATATTAATTACTCCAAAAGAGAAGCACAGAGACTTACCAGAGCGCTAGTTCGTTTTGAGTTTGAACCCTGCATCCATTCTTATGGTCCTATTGTTGATGTTATTACTCTATGCTTACATTATTCAACTCTTCTTACAACAAACTGAAGAAAGTTTCTGTAACTGGATCGCAGTTCAAATGTTGGTTTCCGTATTGAGCTGGTGCTAGTTGATGTCTTTCTTCATAGACAAAGTTCTCTCTAGGATATATTTCAAGTCAATCAATTATACTTCAGTCACCAATTAGTTGGAATTAAACTACATGATGAACCATCTATATCTGATTTACTCCATTACTTCCCAAGTTCCAACCATTTTTCTCAAAAATATGGGAACGAGCAATTTTTCATGACATGAAAATAACATTTTCCTTGTCTTATCAAAGGATCATCATACAGTATTATAAGAAGACCTGTACAATTCGGTCTAGAAATAATAACTACTGCTTAATCTTTGATAAAACTACAGGTAGACTGGAGTATTATAACACGGTCAGCATAAATAATTCAAATGGAATACACCCATTGAAATAACTAATAAACACGTTTATCATTCAACCCAAGAACTCACTTTTGATTAGATACGGAACAGTTCAAACTACAGATTAATAGTAAGAACTTGCAATATCCAACAGAAATTAAATTAATTCTTGCTCATATCAAGATAGATGTCACTAAACCAAGTGCAATATAATATAGAGTAAAGCATATTAGGCTGATGAGGTACTACTGATGTGCTTGGCAATGGTCTGCTGCAGCTCATCTTTTTTGGCTCCTACCACCTTATCAACGATCTTCCCCTCCTTGATGAACATGAAGGTTGGCATTGCCTCCACAGCCCAATCAGTAGCTACTGACTGTGACAAGTAAATAACAAGGACATCAATACTTATTTAATAGACCATTCTTACTAAGAAATTTAATTCCTGATATGTTGGATCATATTGTTAGGTAGCATTAATGGCCACCAAACGTATTAAATGTTTGGCTCAATAATTTTACCTTCAATTCATCCACATCCACTTTCAGGAAGGTAACAGTGGGTATCTTCTTGGCCAACTCTGCAAGGAATGGGGCAATGAACTTACAGGGACCACACCAAGAAGCAGTGAAGTCCACAACTATCTGCAACATTAGTAAATATGAGAAAAATATACTAGTAGAGGGCTATGTGTATAGTAAACTATGTCACCAACCAACCTTAAAACAGTTAAAACACATACATGATACAACTTGCTTATATGAAAGATTAAGCGAACTGTGATTTACAGAAGCAGATTGGTAAATTGTTATTATTAGCAAGAAACTAGACACGATGCTGAAGATCTCGAGTATTTTAGCTGTTAAGAGTTAGACCGATCTATTAAATACAATGTTATTTGTTCTTTTGGAGAGGGATTCATTATTATGCCTAAATCAATCAACTGAACGATAATCATATGAATCATCAATCAATAAACTAAAAGTTTCACAATTTTATCTCATACACAAGTACAGAACAAGCGTGAAGAAAAGAAAGATTGTAAAAGAGTATGACAACATCAAGCCTGCGTCTTTTTCATTTATAAAACATTGTGCTAAATAGAAACGCAGTCAATCTGTCTAGGGACAAAAGCAAAAAAAATGGAAAATGAGTTTTTTTATTCATTTGGATTTTTAATTTTTCTTAGAAAGCATTTTATGTCATCCTAGAACGCCCTCGATGTGAAACATGGGTGAGCCAAAAAAACAAATAAAGGTTTATTCCTTCTTAATTGTGTGGGCAGAGAGAGAATATTGCCTACATTGTCAAAAAAAAGATACCAATTGGAAAACGTTATCGAGATTTTAATCCTCAATTGCTCATAATAGAGACCGTCAAACCGAACAAGAAATTGAAATGCGAAACAAAAAAGAGATCATTTTCTAACTTCAAAACGAAAATGAACGTTGTGTAATTGGTTGATATAATCATATAAAGCAACAGAACCCAATTTTCTATTTACCATTTTTCAATTCCGAATCTCGACAAAAACACGAAACAAGACAAGTAATAAAATAAAGCAAAAAAGCCAACGATGAACGAAATCAGGACAAAACAATAACAAAAAAAATGAAAAAAAAAATAACAAAAGAGAAAAGACAAAGTGTTACCAGTTTTTTGTTATCAATGCCCTTTTGGAGATGCTCGTTCCATTCATCAACAGTGTGGACGCCAAAGACTTGTCCAAGACAAAGTGTTACCAGTTTTTTGTTATCAATGCCCTTTTGGAGATGCTCGTTCCATTCATCAACAGTGTGGACGCCAAAGACTTGTCCCTCCTCTGCCATTTCTCTAAGTTTTTCTTTTTCCCGAAAAATTAGCTTACCAAACAAGAAAGCTCTGCACAATTTGATCGGCTCTCTCCGTCTTTATATAGGGCTTAGCTTAGGGCGGAAGCAAGAAGATTCTACAGATTTACATATATGTCCCTACTCGGAACAGTTTTTCCCTAGGCCCATGGAAGACGTGGACGGGAACTAACAAAATTTTCATTCTTTTAAAAAAGGTTTGAGATCTTTGATTTTATAACACTTTCTGAATTTGTGTAAATGAACTTTAATTTTCCTAGTGATTTCATATATTATGATTACCTTATTTAGTTTAGTTTTTTATCTTGTATTTTTACCCTGAATCATTGTTACATCCTTTTAGCCTATTTTTAGACTGTTTTGTCTTGAGCCGGGGGTCTATCGGAAACAGCCTCTCTACCTCACCTCTGAGGTAGTGGTATGGACTGCGTACACTCTACCCTCTCCAGACCCCACGCTGTGGGAATACACTGGGTATGTTGTTGTTGTGTATTTAGTTTAGTTTTACTATAACAAAATTAGTTTAGATGATTATTTCGCAGGTGGAGCAGAATTAAGACAAAGTACTTGGAGTGCAAGTTCAGCTTTTTGTTTTTAGCTTAATTTTTTTTTTAAGTTTGATCAATATATTTACTCTTATATCTCTTATAATTTTTCCTAATTTCAACACTACCTTCACTTTTCAGCCTTAAAATATATGGAAGTACTTTCTTTTCTCTCATTCTCATCCCACTTCTCCGTCTTTCCTTTCTCCTACAAAGTGCTTAACAACACTTGTTTACCAAACACATTAACAAATTTTTTTTTCAATTTCAGTATTTTTTATCCAAACACTTATCTACTTATTTATAAGCACTTATTTTCAACTTTTAATTATATCTGCTTAAAAGCTATTTTTTTTAAGCAAATCTAAACAGGCTCCATAACAGATTTTTTAAAAAATAAATAATTACTTTTTATGATAATGCAACCAAAATGTTGGTAATCTGACCATCAATATCTTCACTCCAAGACATTGTCCATATCATAACCAGGCTTAATACTTGTTTCAACATATGACGTGATAATAGTGAATACTTTACTGTATATACATATGTACGTACTACGTATATATATTTCTAATAAATTTTACTGTAAGAACTAAAAGTGAGTCATAATATATTTTAAAGGATGTTAATAAGAAAAATGGAAGTTTATTGGGGTGCAAATTGAGAGATCAAGATACTTCACAAATTCAGTATTCCCAATAATGTAATATCACAAACCGCAAATTTGAGATCTAACAGATTCTCCCTTTTTAAATAGAAGTAGTTTTGCTTTACGAGTTGGAAACAAAAAATAAACCACAAATTTGAGATCTAAAAAATTCTCCTTTTTCTTAAATAGGAGTAGTTTTGCTTTACGGGTTGGAAACAAAAAAATATTTTTTTGGTAAGAATATACTCCCCAATTACGTTGAGATTAGTTTGTATTCAAGAGAAGTGGAGGTATGGGTGGAACAGAAGAGGAATTCGCTCACGCCCCTTTGCAGGCCATTCTTTTGGCGGATAGTTTTGATACACAATTCCGACCGATCACTCTTGAACGCCCCAAAGTACTGCTACCATTGGTGAATGCACATATGATCGATTATACCTTTGCGTGGCTCGAATATGCTGGTGTTGAAGAAGTTTTTGTTTTCTGTTGTGCTCATTCAAAGCAAGTGATTGATTATTTGTGTAATTCCAATTGGTTTGGCCATCCAAACTTTTCGGTCAAAACGATTGTATCACACAATGCTGTTAGTGCAGGAGATGCATTGCGTTTGATCTACGAGCAACATGTGATACGTGGTGATTTTATCCTTGTGTCTGGTGATACTGTGAGCAACATGTCACTATCACAGGCACTGAAGGAACATAAGGAGACACGAAGAAAGGATAGCAATGCTGTAATGACCATGGTCATTAAACAATCGAAGCCTTCACCTATAACTCGCCAATCTCGTCTTGGAACTGAAGAACTGATTATGGCAATTGATCCAGAGACTAAGCAGCTGTTGTATTATGACGACAAGGGAGATAATTTAAGAGGAAATTTGTCTCTTGATAAGGCAATGCTTACTGATAATACTTCTTCCATGTTGTCCCTTCACAGTGACAAGCAGGATTGCTACATTGACATCTGCTCCCCAGAAGTTTTGAGTCTTTTCACCGATAATTTTGACTATCAACATGTGCGGCGTGATTTTGTCAAAGGCTTGCTCGACGATGATATTATGGGTTATAAAATCTTCACTCATGAAATTCATTCAAGTTATGCGGCTAGAATTGATAACTATAGAAGTTATGATACTGTTAGCAAGGACATAATTCAGCGATGGACGTATCCCTTCGGGTCTGATGTCCAGTTTTTTTGAAACTCTGCTAGTACTAAATTGGAAAGGCAGGGCATTTATCGAGCATCTGAAGTTAAGCAATCCCATTCAGCGAATATTGGTCCCTTTACTGTTATTGGGACTGGAACCAGTATTGGGGACAACACAAAGATTTCAAATTCAGTTGTTGGGGAAGGTACAATTGGATCAAATGTTACTGTAGAAGGTATGCATATATGGCATAACATCACGATTGAAGATGACTGCAACTTGAAGCACTCAATAGCGTGTGATCGTGTGACAATGAAGTCTGGGGCAGCTTTAGAGCCTGGTGTAGTCTTATCTTTTAATGTTATGGTCAGCAGTAATTTCATTGTTCCTGCTTATTCAAAGGTTACCTTGCTTCAGCAACCTATAAATCATGAGAGCAGCGATGAGGAGCTGGAATATTATGCTGACAATAGTATCGGGATCACTCAAATGCCATCCATGTCTGGTACTTTGGACAAGCTGAATGAGGAACGAAGGATCGAGTTACATGACTCGCGAGAGTTTGCAGCCTCTGAGGTTGGTGATGGTGGGGTTGGTTTCATATGGTCAGTCAGTGAAGACGAATGGAGACATTCTGTTGCACCAATTCCTGTGGATAAACTTAGGCAATTCATTAATGATGAAGTGGATATACCAAGTGAAGATGGTGGTGCAATTCTTCCATTTTCTGGAGAATTGGGACCTGATTCTACCACTAATAATTCTAATGAATTCTAATGAAGATATTAGAGATGATGACAACTTTTCGAAGGGCTGTCGAAGAAAACGTAAAAGAAGACTATATAATCTTAGAAGTTAATGCACTGCGATTGTCCTACAATATGACATCTGCAGACTGTGCTGGTGCTTTATTTTATTCAGTAATGAAACTGGCATTGGATACTCGACATATTAAACTGGTCCACACAATTGAAACATGGAAAAAGCTTCTGAGATATTACTTGCCAAGCATTGAGGAAGAGATTGAAGTAATACTGAAGTTTGAAGAAATGTGCTTGGAATCTACCAAGGAGTATTCTTCATTATTTTCACAAATTTTGAAGCTTTTGTATGATAATGACATTATACAAGAAGACGCAATACTTGACTGGGCTTCTGAAAAGAAAGGAGCAGAGGAGTCAGATAAGATTTTTGTCAAGCAATCAGAAGAATTTATCCAGTGGCTTAGAGAAGCACCTGAAGAAGAGGACTGAGGCAGTAGAGACGGACAGACCGTGTACTTTTTTTATTTTTATAATTTAGTTAATCAGTAGACATGAAGTCTTCCCTCATTTTCTTGAGTTTTTTTCTGTTGCTTTGTGAATGAGACATAGAGAGGGATAATCATAAGCAGATATGCTGGCTTTTGCAAGTACTTACTGCAGTGTCAATATGAGTTCTACTTGCCACACTTTACTTAGAGATCTAGAGATACTTCATCTTCTTGTCTTGATTTTATTTGCTATGGGGAAAGCTTCCTTTCATTGTTTTGATTCTTTTTCTTTCGTTGGGGAATTCGGGTATTTTGATTATTGAGGGAATGTTCTGTTTACAGGAACCTTATTAATAGTAGTTCTTGATGTTCCAAAATTTCTTGCTTAAATTTTCATAAATTTGGACAAATTTATGTGTTTTGAGGAAGTTCTGTGAAGTTGAGTGGATGTTGCTACTCTGGTTGAGGAGCGGGACTTGCCGACCCCCAACTTGTTTGGGAATGAGGCATGGTTATTGTTGTTGCTGGATGAAGAATGGGTCTTGAACATAAGTAGTCACTTTTTGCTTTTAGTGGTTTGTTAAGGATTTGGGAGTTGGCATGAGTGTTCTTACTATCATGGTAGATCAATTGATTCGGAATAGTTCCCCTTTGCACTATTTTAGGTAAATAGAAATAGTGTAGCAGTATGTATGTGGTAAGATGGTGTATCAGAAGAGTTCTGATAGGAATGATTAATGCTTTCATTGGCTTTGAATTCTCGGGTACCTTATTGTTGATATAGTCTAGGATGTTCACTGAATTTTCTGTCATATGAATATTCCTAACTAATTCGGAGTTGAGGTGTAGCTGATTGATGGTTTAATTGTAGTTATGTTTGCCAAATTTATTCTGACTTATTGAGCTCGTAAGTAAATAGTGAAATATAAGAATATAAGATATTCTTGTTTTCTCCTTATTGCTCGTATAATTATAGTTTTGTCGGGTTAAAACTGTTGTTGATTCATGCTCCGACGCTTTTAGGTTAGATTAAACCTAATTTAATGTCACGACCCGATTTCTCAAGTCATGATGACACCTACAACCCTCCAATAGGCGAACCAATTCCCGTAGCCCGAAACAGCTAGTAATGTGCTATTACCTAACCAATACGCTCAACAAGCTGAGATAAGCAGAAGCAGAATGTAAAGGTAGACAAAACGGAAGCAAAACTCGAATATAAATACATAAAGGAAACTACACCAGCTTCAAGACTTGTATCAATAGTACAGAAGCTTCTAATAGAATACAAGTGATAGTAGTAACAAAACACAACATAAATTGCCTCCGAAAGTACAAGGAGCAACAATACAATAGATGAGATGAAGACAAGCCCCGATCGTCAGGCGCTCACCCTAGTCTCATAGATCCAAAAGCTGCACGAGTCTCCAACGTGATCAACGGCGAAAGCTCAGCTAATATCTGCACCAAAAAGTGCAGAAGTGTAGTATGAGCACCAAAACAACGGGTGCTCAGTAGGTATCATCGGCCGACTGAACGCATGTAAGATATAAAAGCAGTAAGTAACAGATAGCAAGAAAGCAGTCACTGAAGCAATAAGCAAGGCACAAGGAGCTAGCACAGATCATCCATAACCAAGAGCTTCAAGTAACACATGCTAGCACAGAGATACAATTACATAGAATCACAGGTGAAGGAAAGGAGAACGCACCTGGAGCCCTTGCACAATAATATAAGTAAGTAGAGAGAGTTGAGAAAATGGCGGTATACCGGTAACCTCAAGTAAAAGAAAAAGACGGAGAGCAGTCTACATACTCAAAATGGAATCAACAAGTATAAGGAAATCATAACACCGATCCAATCACATGATAGCATAACCAGGGAATCACCTCACAAGTACCACCCTAGGATGAAATAACTAAACCACAATAACCGAGAGATACCACTCAGCTTCCCACAAGAATAGAACCAGAGTCTCACACTCTGCTCATAAGGCCACACAAAAGTGCCTCATTAAGATAGGACTCTAAAACCCTCTCAATAATCCAAAATCTCACAACCAAAGCCTCAACAGGCTAGCCATCACTAATCTTTCAAGAACCGGGTGCCAAGACAAGCTCTAAGTAAAAAGAGGAGTAAATATAGTCTACCTACAGTCCCAACGGCCGCCCATACAACCGAGGAACACAATCAAGTGAAAGAAAACCCTCGGGCATCCCATACTACTGGAGCGTACACTGAACACACAACAAATAAGGGTGGAATCCAATGCATGATATGATATGATGTGAAATAGAACCTCTGTATGTACCTCCTCCGGTGCCAATCGGGCCCAGCAGACAGGCTCCATGGAAGGACTCAACCCGTATACCTCTACTCCACCGTATACCCTTCCCTCCGGCGCACGCAGCCCGAATATGCATGCCAGACCCTGTCCAGGACTAAAGTTGTAGAAAATGCCTAAAAAACCCCTCTAAGGGTGCCCGGGCGTAACCGGGTCTAAAACTGTAGTAAATCAAGTCTATCCACCCTGCAGAGACTAGTATCAGTAATAAAATCAAGCATGGTGCTCTGCCCCGCAGAGACTAGTACCAGTAATAAAATCAGTGCGAAAACATCCAAAAAATCCCCTTTTCTATCATCAACAGTACCAAAAAAAGGGCCCCCAGGGCCATGCAGATTTAGGAAAACTGTCAGTAGTGGATCGCAGCCAAAACTGTAGTAAAACATGCAGGGGAAAACCTTTTTCATGGATGATATGCTCGCACACAAATATAAAAGTAGCCCAACGGCTCACAACAACTCCTATCAGCCCTGCACAGGCCTAACACCTACTCAGCAGACATAACCAGCCTAAAAGGATCATCTCTATGTCCGGGTCTCGCGGACATTCCCCAAATAACCCACCATCTATGTTCCAGAGTCAATACAAGTCCACACAGGACCACAAATGTAATATACAATACTACGCGAATACTACAAACAACGTATAAAATAGACGGACGAAAGGCGGACAAGGTCTGGGGTACCAACCTATAACAACCCATCCAAGGATGCTAATTAATGCAGTTATAGCGTATATACGCAGAGTCTAGATAGGGGAAAATCATAACCTACCTGTCATCTGATGACTAGCTGCAGAAACGGCATCGTCCAGACTCGAACTGCTCTGGGAAGCTCCAAATCACAAAAGAATACTTTTAACTGAATCCCCAAAGGCGTCTCTATGAAGGCTGACCAACCAAGGTAATGGAACAATTGCTAGAATCAACGAGGCTGCAAGAACGAGCCATAATCATTTGATAAGGTGTTAATGTCACACTCGCGATCAGCCAACTCCAAAACATAAAATGAGGCCAATAACAATAAGAAATGGCAGCTAAATCTAACAATAATATGTTAACCACATCTCAAAGGAGCGACAAGCTCCCGAGGCACTATTTGAAGGCATACTTCACGTTGTCCAATCCAATCACTATCGTATGCGATCCCAAAAAGAATCACACAATTTTCCAATCCCTTAAGCACCTTACCACAACTAGAACACCACAACAATAACCAAACATAATAAGATAAAGGGGCTGTCCAAAGCCACAAATCCAAAATACCACTTCGTGGCTCAGAAATCCATAAAACAATACTAGAACATATAATAACGAAGGAGGGTCGTAGGGGAGAGATTTCCTTGACAAAAATATTCAATATCCCAAGATTAACAACCTGCCTCCTTGCAGGAACAACAAACAGATTCAAAATCAACAAGAAACTACTACAAGATATCGGCAACAACAACTTTTCATAACTAGAAGCTTAAAATCTTGATCCAATAAATAGATAAGTGTACGGGATCCATACCTCACCAAAATAACTCCATAGCTACAGTCAAATACTCAAAAAACACCTGCTAGCTCGCTGCATCAACACCTACGAAGATACGCCATGAAATCTACTGGGAAAACTATACCAAAATGACGAGCTCGCGACATAGAGCAACTTCCGTTAAACTTCCGAATTGAAAGGATCAAAGTCCATGGATTATTTATGGACTTTCCTTCTGATTTTATGAAGCTTTTGGGTGATTTTTATGAATTAAAATGAAGCTGGAACACCTTTTATAAAGCAAAACCGACTTAGGATGTGGGCCCCACCTTGACGTTTCTGCTTGCGCGGTCTTACGAAAACACGGATATCTCTCTATTCTGAAGTCGTATGGATGAACGGTTTAGTGCTTTGGAAACTAGACTCGTAGACCTTCGATTTGGTATATTGGGGGACCACTAAATCTTTATAGATAGGGAGAAACACCCCAAGACATTTAACCCAAATTTGAAGAGAATTCCTTAAAGGAATTTACAATAACTTTTTCCGACTTTTGTTTCGCAACTTGCTTGACTTCAAAACTTATTATACGACCATTTTGCCATTACAATACCTCATAACACATCCTTCTTAGTATATTAGATACTATTAGTCTTACCCCAAAGGCACGGGTTACTTTAAACCTTCCAAACGGGCGAGGTGTTACACGAGGCATTTCTTTAACTCGAACTTTTGAGTAAGGGATTCCTTTGACCTAGAACCTTGGTTTAATTCTTTGATATTACCAAGAATGTTGTCGGAAGTCAACGATTTCCAAAGTTGAAGCTCTAAAACAAGGAGCGGCCATAAAGACCAAACAAACGGCCCGGGCACCGAGCTACCGGTCCAGACAAGCCATAAATGACTTGGGCCGCTACAAGTAAGCTCTAATGGTACAAAAAAGGAGAAAACGTGTAAATAACCGGAAAGATCATTACATTTAATCCTCTTTTTTTTTTCTTCACATAAAAATTGTGGGGCATTAATATGAGATCATGGAACCTTCGGGAGAATGTGGAAGTGGAACGTCACCATTCGATCCTTTTACATTGGCATCAGCCTCAACAAGTCTTGAAATAGTTATATGAATCTTCAATACTTTATTTAAGTTCAATTCATGTCATCATCACACGTCATAAATTGACAAGTTTAATTTTATGTTAGTTAAGAGTTTATCGCAACTCTCCTTTTTTCATTCGAGCTCGAAATCGATTGTTACACAGACAAAGTTTGTTAATTTGTGTTTTTCAAAGTTTAATTCTGATAATGTGAATAAAACAAAGGCTATCATAGATAATTTAAACAAGATAACGCTTTTGAAATTATAAGATTATAATACAGAGTATGCATATCACCACAATAACTTCTCAATCTGCATTTAGTATTAGGATCGCCACATTGGAAAGTTTTGAAGTCCTATTCATCCAGCAAACCTTGAGGCAAAATTGTGCTTAGCGCAAGGACTTCTCAATAAAATCGGTGTGATGAGACGCTCTTGCCTTAAGAGGCCTTAAATATATACACATGTGCACATGAGACGCCTTTGCCCTAAGAGGCCTTAAATATATACACACGTGCATTGTAATCAATTATTATGAACCCGGATCCGTTAGTATGAAACATTTTCTTTTCCAAGTGAAGTCAATTAGTATATGAAAATGTGAAAAAGTGTCTTTATGTCTTAAGGCACATATTTAATTTATCATGAGCTATTAGAGCGGGATCTACTTTTTTGGGAATATAAATCATAGCAATAACAAGAATATTTCTAGTAAAACATGTTTCACAATATTTGGACACATGATTCACTAATAGACCCAGGGATAAGTCATTCAGCTCATTCACATCGAGATCATGAATGCTTGGAATCCATATAATGCAAAGAGACATTGCTTTTGCTCATTCAAATTGAAGGGTGATATAAAATCGGCCTATTTCTGACATCATGTATTCTTAAAAGTCATATCATCTTTAACTTATTATTTATAAAAGAGGATTAATAATTCTAGTTAATACGATCTTAGCCATTTATTTGCAATATATTACCTTGGATGTTATTATAAAAATTTTATTTATTAATATGAAGATTTGAGTTGTTTAATTCGAAGTTTTAAAATGTTTTTGGTAAACAGTAGATGGTTTTTTCCTCTTTTCTTTTTTAAATATAAATTTTGTACCTTTTTTTTTTACAATATTTAAATATTATTGTAATTGAAACTAAAATCATAAAATTATGCAAATACTTTACTAGCTTCACGCCCTCACCCTTAAGCCACCCTTGAAATTAAGTTTGTAGACAAGAAAGTAGATCAATATTCTTTAGATCGATTTGTTTAGTTTCTTTAATAAGTAATCGACTGTAATAGATTATTTTTCTTTTTAGAAATATAAGATGTTGATGAAGATGAGATTGATGTAAACCTTCAACCTTATCTTGAGTACCCTCATCTTTTTTCATTTTCTTTGTTTCTCTTTCTTTTGTTCTCATTTCTCAAAGTACTATTTTTTTTTTGTGATGCTCAAACATGATGTTATAAGCAATTGATTTGGTTAGAAGATAGTGACCATTTCTTTATGTTGGTGTATAACTGTTGGGGCTGTTCATACTTGGTGATGATCACTTCTGGTTAATGATATGTTTCTAATCCTGTTAAGTTCACAATGGGTGTTGCTTAATTTAGAGTTGGTCTTATAAGTGGTGTTCTTATTTATTTTTTTATTGGTGCAGGTTTATTTTGGTGCATCAGTGATGGATCTTTGGCATCATAAACCATACTTCATATGGTGCAAATTTAGCTTTATATAATCTGTTCCTAAGTTATGCTTTGAGAACTTAGTGAAAAATTAAGTTTTCTTTTACTTTGGTTAAGAGTTTAGTTGCAAATTGCAAACATTTGCAATGTTGGGCATAAATTGTAATGTTGTTACTAAAACGTGGAACCAATTTTTGGAATCAAACTATTGATGAAGTCAATGATGAAAGGAAGTTACTGTTAGTGTTTATTGTCTAACCAGAATGTAAAACTATTATTAGAGCATGTTTGTTGTGAGGGATAAGATAAAATAATTTCGGGATAAATTTTTAGTGCCTCTTAATTTCTTGTTTGGTTACAAAGTTTGGGATAACTTATTCTAGAATTAATATTTAGTGATGGGATAAGTTATTCCTTCCTTTGGTGGAATAACAATCCCAGGATAACTTATCCCAAAATAAAGTAATTAAAATGAAAAAAAAATCCTCTCAAATCTTTTTTATACATCACTTTTCACATCCTTTAAATAAGACGAAGGGTATTTTTTATAAACAAATAACTTATTCTTAAAAATTATTCAATGCATATTATTTTTAATACGACAAACCAAACACTCAAAGACTAATGAATCTTTATAAAATTATGTATATTTGAAATTTTGTAATTATAAATATTTATATTTTTAAAAATATATTAAAACATGTGATTATCAATGTGGCGCTTCAAAATATTTTGATATATTATTTATGAGTTATGTTTTGCTCCTTTGTAAGGTTATATATATAAGAATTTGTGATATTTTCATATTTATGAGCAAAAATAAATATATCCAAATAAAAACTGAGATTTCGTATCAATTCAATTTCAGCACGTTCAAACGGGCCCCAAGTTCTTCCCAAACAGTAAAAAACTGCTATAAAAAATTGACATTTATTAAAAGGCAAAAAAAGAGATTTTAGACAGTAGTCTTGTAAAACCCTGAAGAAACCTCTCAGTGATCAAAGCCAATCGGTACTTGTCGGGAAACGGATCACTAATTCCTTCAAATCTAATACTTCCTCAATGCCGCCTAAGCAAGAGAAGCTTCCAATTGATGTCGTCGAACTCGATAGTAGCGACGACGAAGGCGCCGGCGTTCCCGTCGTCGGAATGACAAAACCAGACATGCCTCACAGTGGTAAATCACCGGTAGCAGAAAAGTCTAACGCCGTTGTTCCACCGGATTCTAGTTACAAGCCACTGGATTCTCGAAGTTTCTGGAAAGCTGGCAATTTTGAAGTCGGTCGTATCAAATCAACTGCTGTACACGGTTCATTTCTCATCCTTTGTTATTTTTTTTTTTTTTTGAAATTCAGAGTTTAATTTTACTGGCAACATGAGTTACGAGTAAATTTTGTTTTACCTTATGTTGGTTGGTTACCTGTAGGTGAATTGGAACATGCGCGTGTTCATCCCAAATTTCTGCATTCCAATGCTACTTCTCATAAATGGGCGTTTGGAGGTAAAACTTTATGGTTGAGTAGGGTTTATCAGGTTAAGATTACTGCGTAATTGTAATATGTAAACCAAGCCCGAAGGGAAGAACAATGTAAAATGCTTGAAGTCATTCCAGTTGCTGCTTTAGGCTAATCATTTGATGTAGTGGCTTGTCATTGTCCACACATTGTGGTGTTATTATCCAGCCATCAGCGAATGCATTATTGTCAAAACATTATTACCATGTTATCTAATAACTTCTTTTGGAATTTTGACCTGACATTCTAGATTCTAGTTTTGTATCGTGAATTCAAGTTGTTTCCCTACCTTTTTACTCTAAAAAAAAAGGAAAGGAAAGAAAGAGTTGTTTCCGTACCTTTTAGTTTGAGGTGGCAAATTGAAAGTTGAGAGAATTAATATAGTTTGCATATTGGAATATTCTTTCAAATTTCTCATAATTATGAATCTTGGTATTTATAGAAAGTCAAGAGAATTAGTGCAATTGTATCTTAGAATGTCGTAGATGCACCGAGTTCATCTTTGATTCAAAGTTTCACTCTCCTTGATTGTTGTCATTGGGCCATACTAATCTTGGCTATCTTTGTCATCTCTGTTTGTTTTCCCGCCATCCTCTGATCTTGTCTTAGTCTTACAACACTAGCTGCAAGAAGAACAAATAAATGATAACATGAGAGTGCCTCACAATATGGGTTGGCCATATCTTTTGTAGACCTCAAAATCACCAATTTGTATGTGTGACATTTTTGATGATCGAATGTGTTAAAATTATAGAAGGTAAATCTAAAATCACTTTGAGGAATGTTGGGATCCATGTTGGCTTAGAGAAAAACACAACATAATGAAGTAACTATACATTTAGGCGGTATCGACTAGCTAGTAAGGTTTAGTTTGTTGTTACAAGGTTCTATTCATGTTACGACGAATGCTGCCTAATGTTGGTTGTACTTATCTTATAATCAGACCTATTTTCTATCTATTTAGTGAGGGACTCTTGTCTTAATGAGATTGTAAAAGAAAACCTGCATGGCAGAAAACCTGCATGGCATTTTTGTACGCCGAAGCAAGTGCCTTTACTTCAGAATATGAAAACTAACCCAAGAATTCTTTCGAGGTTGTCTAAATATTATTGGGTGCTGTTCATTTACATGTGGCACTTTGATCTACTATAAAAATATATGAACTTTGGATTGTTTTTGGTTGATAGAAGAGCATAGTGCCAATCTTATTAATTAATAAGTACGTTTCCCTGTGAATCCGTTCTGCTCTTACTATTGCACGACCACTGATATTTTGAATGTCATTGCAGCAATAGCCGAGCTTTTGGATAATGCTGTTGATGAGGTATTTTACTGTAATGTTGATTATTTTGTTATATTATGTTCTATGAGGTGAAAATAGAAGTTCAGGATTTCTCTGTATAATATATTGATTTTACTTGAAATCTGGTTTCTGTTGAAACTACAGCTTGTCACCCATTTGAGAGTTCTGCTATATTTTGTTGCTTTGGTAACTTAACCCATGTACCCTTACTTTCTCCCACCAGAAGCCATCACCTTTTCCTCACTGTCTTACGTGGGAGTTCCTTCAATTGGAATTCTCTAGTCATAGAATCATGTCATTTCCTCCTTGTTGAGCACAATCTAACCAAAATGTTATCAAGTCATCTCATGTTAATTAGGATCTTACCTATAATTGGATCGAAAGCTTGAGTCTTGAATTTGCTTCCAGGAGCTTGCTCTTTAATCTTTTGGTATTGCTTGAATAATGCCAAGAATGATCTCAAATCCTTAAGGAGATGGAGTTTCACAGACTATGAGGTATCGGTTTATCGCAAGATCACCCAACACTGTCTTCTTGATAGTTTGAAAGGAATGCAATAGAAGAACATTTGCAGGACGAACAAAGCTCAATGATTCGGTTAAAGCACATTTTCTTCTCGGTGTATTTTGGAGCAAACATAAATTACCCTTTTTAAAGATAATTAGACGGTTCCTTGAGCTAACCTAACCATATAGTGCCCTTGATATGGGGCTGTATACTGGGTTTCTCCTGTTTGCCAATAGTATCCTCATAAAGAAAAAGTTAGTTGTGATACTACCTAGGATTTAGGCATCTTTGAATTCGTTTTGTTGAGAAAAATAGTTTTTAATTGTTCTTACGGACATTACATTTTTGATTTGATTGGTCCTAAAGAGATGTTCACAGCTGGATTGGTGGAAATCACTATTTGCAAGAGAACCATTCTCTTTTTATTACTATTATTATTTTCATTTGACTTCTTGTTGTCTAAGTGGAAATCCCTCGGACGTTGTTGTGGATACATTTCTTTTGGTACTTTTCAGAGGTTAAAAATCTGCAGAGGTTTTGCAATCAGAATATAGTTCCTGTGTCTAAGTTTCTTTGCAGAGATAGACATATGAGGTATCACAATATCATCTTTTCAGCCGAGAACTTGTTGGTCTCCATAGGGAAGCTTGATTGGGTTTCATAAACTTTGTTACTAGCAACTTTCTAATTTACCATAGCATCAAGTAATTAGAACAAGAAAGGCACTAGTTTACCCTTTTCTTTTTTGATGACCATGGTGTCTGGGCCAGCTTTCACGCACCTCGACTAATTCCACGGGATACCTGCCACCTCCCACCAACAACATGCAGCAACAAGTACCATGTAACTCTGTACACCAAGGTTAGAACAAAAGGGAAGAATCACCTAGTGTTTTTTGTAACCCACTTCATTGACCACTATGCCGCACCCTTGGGTGCTAGTTTACCCTTCTTTCTCTCCCCTTTGTTCTCAATTGAGTAGGAAATGAAAGATCCATTTTGCTCAGAACTTTAGGTTAGATGCTGGTTTGTTTTGGATACCTTCACAACTTGATTGACTCTCTCTTGCACTTATATAAATTTTCTTTGTCTAATGGCTATTTTTTCTTATATGTCTATATCTGCATGCTAGATAAGTAGTGGTGCAACTTTCGTGAAAGTTGACAGAATCTCTAACCCAAGGGACAACTCTCCTGCATTGCTCTTCCAGGGTGTGGTATTGCTGTTACTTTGCCTTCATCACTATCATACTATACTTTTTACCTTGTTATAATTGCCATAACATGTACTATATCATATTGAGCAGACGATGGGGGTGGTATGGATCCAGAACGCCTTCGCAAATGCATGAGCCTGGGTTATTCTTCAAAAACATCAAACTCAACAATTGGACAATGTAAGCATCTTCCTAGAGTTTCAAATAATTGGATCTGGTGTATTAATTGTATTACTGCCATAATCAGTTTTTGCTTTCCATTGGTGCTTGGAATCACTTATTCTCCTGTGAAGTTTTGAGGCATTTTATGGTACTTGACTTTTCTTTTTGATGAATAAGCTACTTGATATTTTTAAAGCTAATTTTTTTTTTTGGTTCTTTTCCTGGACTTTAGATGGTAATGGATTTAAGACGAGTACCATGCGGTTAGGTGCTGATGTAATTGTCTTCAGCCGTTCATCTCATTCAGGGTATCTCCTCTCTCTCCCCCCCCCCCCCCTCTCTGCGTACATCCTTGCCTTACTTGTGAGACTACTCTGGGTATGTTGTTGTTGTTGTATATATAGCATCTTCAACTTACCGAGAACATGACCTTAGGTAGGAGGTCATGGAGGTCCGGATAAGGGTAGAAGGTTAGTAGGTAGTTGAGCGTTGTCTCGATTCCCAGCTGTATAGGCGTGGTGGTAATTTGGTGCACTGTACCAGTTTCCCCGTTCATACCAGTAGTAGTAGCATTTTCCTCGTAGTTGCCTGTCCTATGACTTTTGATACTCGTCGCTATTTCCAGTGCTTCGGTTATCGCATTGTTTGGTTATTGTTGTTGCTCCTTGTTTGCTGAATGCTATGTCATGATTTCCCTATTATTTGCTATGTCCTCTTTACTTCTGTATTCTTCTTTTTTAAAAGCTTTGATATGTGTTACTCGTGTCGAGAATTTTTCAGAAACAACCTCTCTACCTCCACGAGGTAGGGGTAAGGTCTGCGTACACATTACCCTCCCCGGGCACCGCTTGTGGGATTACACGGGGCATGTTGTTGTTGTGTGTGTGTATATATATATATTAGCTGTTTGTTTCAATAGAGATCACATTGGTTTCAATAAAGAAACTTTATTAGCAGTTTTGTGAATTACCAACTCTGAAGGTTTATATAATTTCCCTTGAAGAAAACATGGCTTATTATATAATTTAGAGAAAATGCATCAAGACCCCTCTAAAGTTGATCGACATTTGGAAGTAGACACCTAAAGTTTGCGGGGGGCCTATTACCCCACAAAACTATTTCCAATCAAAATAAATACACACTTTTTACACCAGCTCTGTTCTCAGTATTTGTGCGTGTATCTCACCTCAAATTAAATAATATAATATTATTTTTTCTTACTCTTTTAATATAGGGTCGGGTAAAACCCCGACCCGCCCATATTTTAACCCATTTCACTCTCCCCTCTCTTTACTTTCTCTGGCGAAGTTCACCGATACAAATTTTTTTCTCTCCCCTCTCTTTTCTTTCTACGACGAAGTTCACCGGTAAAGAAATCTCCTCTCTCCTCTCTTTTCTTTCTCCTACGAATTTCACTGTAACAACATACAAAGGAGCCAATATAATGGAATCAATGTTCAGTTCACTTCATATTATCAAAGACAAAAATGGAGATGGCTCTTAGCAAAGTCAAGCACATCGTTTCCTCTAATCCCGTCGTCGTCTTCAGATCCAAAATTTTCAATTATCTTACCTAAATTTATACTACTACATATTTTTCTCGATTTTCCATTTTAATTCACTTCTGTTTTATAGTAGTAAAGGAGGATTTTCTTTACTTGGAGTTTATATTTATTGGGGAATCTGAATCGATTTCGTGTAATTTTGATCAATTTTTATCTATTTCAAAGATTGGGGATGTTAAAGTTTTCTATTTTGTTTAGCTTTGATAATGTAATTCAAGATGCCATGGAGTTTTTCAATCCTAAACTCAAAAACTGTTTGCTTCTTCTGAAAATGGAGTCTTTCTTTCTTCTTGTTTGGAGAAGATGAGTTGGTAATGTCACGTGGCAGTTTTATACTGGTTTGGAGGTGTATTTTAACTCATTCACGCGCCATTTGTCCGTGGCATTACACTTGCTCTGAAAATGGGTCAAAGTGGTGTATTTATTGTGCTTGAAATAGTTTTGTGGGGTAATAGGTCCCCCGCAAACTTTAGGTGTCTACTTTCAAATGTCAACCAACTTTAGGGGGGTCTTGATGCATTTTCTCTATAATTTAATTATAAACAAAATCCCCCTAACATACACTGAACCACTCACTTTTCAAACTCTTCTATTAGTAAACATGTAAGCCAAACTAAGATATTCGAGACAAAGGAAGTGATGTCTCTTATGACTGTGGTGGATAAAATGCCAGTTTTCCTTGTAACAACATTTGTAATATCTCCGATGACAGGGTGCCTTCCATAGAGAACTATGTTGTGTAGATTCTCTACTTTCTGGTATACTTCTTGTTTACGGGGTGGAGGGGGTTCCCGCAACATCAATTCACTATTTGCCTTATTTAAAAAGTAGCAATGTCTCAGAGTCAGATATCATGGTATACAAAAAAGTTATCTTTGGTATTTCTTTTTTATGGTTTATTTATTGAAAACTGAAAATAATATTTTCATTTTTAGTTATCTGTTAATATTTTAATTATTGTATGTTAGATATAAAACTAGCGATGACACATTAGGTATTTACTATAGCTTCTTTAAGCTGTGCACATCAGTTGGAAGAAGAGTGCACGTTCTATTTAATCGGTATTGTACAAGTTGCTTCTTGCTTAAACCCCATCGGTCTTGTGTTTTATTGGCGCTTTTTGTTTTTAGAGTATATTGGTTAGGTGCAGCGAAATATATATGGGTTTAAACTCTGAAAATCACATTTGTCAAAGCACTATTCTGGTTATCAAGTGCTTCAAATTTGAGAACAAGGGAAGCCCTCTTCTTACTACTTTCTCATGACTGCCAAGTTTGTTAATAGTTCATTTCCTTCTTTCGTTTTATTTTAGTGTACTTTTTTGAAACAAAAATCTGTGACTATTTTAATCTTTAGAAGTGCTTGAACAAGCTTATCATTATCATTATTCTTTTGGATTATAGTGACCGGGTATTTGCTATTCTTAACCAGTACAACTATTGAGTAACTCTGCCTACTGAGACTTAGGCAAATAAGAATTCACCTAGTGTTGCTTATGTTGGGATTCGAACCTTGGTTTTCAAGATGGTTACTCCAATTTTTTTATCGCTAGGCTGCCCCTGGAGTGGAACAGGCTTATATTTGAACATATATTAATTCTTGTATAGAATGAATCCAAATGAGTTGGAGAAAAATAAAAGAGGAAGAAGGGACTCAGAAGTTGATTGATGGGGGTTTGTTTGCATTATGCTGCTTGATATGTAGCAACATACTATTTCTGAAGTTTACTGCTCACTGGTGTTACCAAGCAATTAGTTATGTTGCTAGAATTTATGTTGTGCTTGAGAATCTTGATGAATTTTGATATTTTCTGCACTTTCATGGTCTAGCCGAGCAACTCAAAGTGTTGGCCTTCTGTCCTATACATTTCTTCGGAGAACAGGGCAAGATGATGTGATTGTTCCGATGGTAAAAAGTCTTTACATTCTGTTGAAAATTGTAATATTTGGCACTTGAAGCTTGTAATCTATTTCTGAACATGAACATCTATTCTTTGTTTTTGTCGTTTTAATTGAAAATGAATGCAGATCGATTTTGATATCTCCGACCATTGGGCTGAACCAATAGTATATGGCTCTCAAGATGATTGGTCAACTAATTTGAAAACAATCCTTGAATGGTCCCCTTTTGCAACAAAGATGGATCTTCTGCAACAGGTTGGTTGGATAATTGGTACATAGTACATTGTTATTTTATAAATTTATTTTGTATGAATTGTTGTTCTAGAAAGTTACTTTTATAGATTCAATTCTTTGTTGCAGACTCTGAGCTTTGATGTGTTATCTGAATTTCTTTTTGTTTTTTGGTTTTTGTTTTTTTTATGACAACATGCCATGGTTACAATATAATAATCAAATATTAAAATATACATGTATATTAACTCATTAAGCATACCAAGCACGAAACTGCTAAACTTTGAGGTAACATATCCTCTTTCTCAAATTTAGTATACATTTTTGAGATGAGTTGAAAAAATTTATGTTGCTTCCTGTTAAATGGAGGAGCCTATTAGTTGCTTCAGGATTTTCAAGGATGGAGGAGAAAAAAGTTGAAAGGAAAACTGTAAAATGGAGCACATATAACTTTCATCATTATGTAAAGCATATTAAAATTTCACTTCCAATTGGAGCTGAGATAACTTTCTAGATTATGTAATACATATTCAACTTTTAGTTCTAGGTCACTCTATTTAAGCAACAACCTCTAGCCCTCAAAGGTAGGTGTAAGGTTTGCGTACACCCCACCCTCCCCAGACCCCACTTGTGGGTACATACTGGGTATGTTGTTGGGCTATATTGTAGATATTTGGCGAGTGTGGTACTATCTATTTATTTAGTATGTTAGGCATATAAAATATCTTATAAGTGATCTTGCAAAGTAGGAAAAGATAACAAGTATCATCAGCGTTCTCTTCACATAGGGGATACCTGCTACATAATTGCATTCCTCTTCTCTGAAGATTTGATTGATTGAGGCATGCTTCCTTAGCCACAAGCCACGAAAAACAAGAAACCTTCAAGGGTGCTTTGTTGTGCCAAATCTTCCTCCAAGGCCAATGATCGGTGTTGGAAGAAGTCAATGACATTTAGCAAGACTTAACGGAGAAGATTTCACCTGAATGATACCTTCTTATAACATAATCATCCTTGTGTTGATCCAGGATGATGGCGCTAAGGGACTGTAGAGAACAAACTCTTGCAATTTCCCAATCATTTAAATTCTTTCTTAGAAATAGATTCCATCCTTGGGCATCAGAAAAATCAGCTATAGAATAGATTCCACCTGCAATTATTGTTACCAGAATTACCTTTATTTGTTATTACTGAATGCTCTGTCTTTTCTCTTATATGTTCTCCAGTTTGATGATATAAAATCACATGGAACTAGGATTATTGTCTACAACCTATGGCTGAACGATGAAGGCATTTATGAACTGAACTTTGATGACGATGATGAGGTATGTCTATTTCTTGAAAACATTTGGCTCAGCTTTCAGACTCCTGTGAAGCACAAACCTTAGGTTAGTGTGTCTATGACTACCCTTAATCCTAACATAGAGAAAAAAGTGAAAAGAAAGTTCCAATAAACAAATGGTTTTTGATGATCCCCTCTATGTCTAATGCTCTTGTAATGGAGGAAACTCAGAATTCTTTTTTTCCCTTGAAGAAGGTAACAGTTTCATATATAACATGGTAACAGTAAGCTGCGCAATTTGTGAAGTTACCCCATAAATTTACAAGTAGAACTTAAAAAATGAAAAGGATGCAGCATACTCAGATTTTAAATGTAATCTATGACATAAAAATAGGCTCTTCATCTTCTATAATTTCATGTTTACACCAGAAGTAGTACGAAACTCGTAATTCTCTTCATATAATAAACAGCTGAATGTCATCTCCATTGGGCTAGAATTTTACTTCATTCTAGCCTAAATAATAACAACTCCTCTTATAATGGTCTTGTGTTATATTTTTGGAATCACAGGTTATGCTCCCAATGTTCTTTGAAGATGTCCTCTTTTTTCTGCGTCATCCTTATCTTGCTATTTAAAGGATGTCCTATTCTTTCTTTTGTTGGTCATGCAGGATATAATGTTGAGAGATGAAGCTAATCATGGAAATACATCGAAAACAAATAAGAGAGGGCTTGAACTGCAATCCCATATTTCCTACCGCTTACGATACTCTCTAAGAGTAATCACTTAATTTTACTTAATTCCTGTAAGCATCCCTGCCGATTATTTTGCTAATGTATCTTAATGCTTCCTTATATCTCTTCCCAGGCATACACATCCATATTATACCTCAAAAAGTTCACAAATTTCAGTATCATACTAAGAGGGAAGCCCGTTGAGCAGTATAATATTCTTGATGAGTTGAAGCTCACAAAAGTAATCACGTACAGGCCACAGCTTGCTGGAACATCAAAGGAGGTACGAAATGATATGGGTTCTTGATTTTCCTGCTTAGAGGGCTGTTTGTTCAAATTAGACTAGAAGTCCCAACTTTAGATTGTAAACTGTTTATTGATTTAAATGTTCACAATGAGGACAAAACAGCGGTTTTACCATTATTAGTATTAGTGAATTCTTCTCATATATGATTTTCTGAGTGTGGGTACTAACTAATTGCAAATCGGTTGCGGGACTTGTTGTTATATCTGTCCATCATCTAAATTTGTGGATTCAAACATCTTTTCTGCTGCAGATCTTGGTTGAAACAAGTCTTGGCTTCGTCAAGGATACTCCATCACCAGTATGTGGATTCAATATTTACCACAAAAATCGCCTCATCAGGGTATGCGATGTCGTGACTGGAGAAATATGTCATTTTCCAGAGCATTTTAATTACCATTATATGCAATATCTTCCTTTTTAGAAGATTTAACATAGCAATATCTTGTTTCTCTTAGCTGAACATGTTAACAAAAAGCTTATCTGATTGGGCCTGGTTTAACCCCTCTCCCCTCCCAACAGAAAAAGAGAGAAAAAGAAAGAAGACAAACATTTGATTAGACCTTGAAGCACTGAATAAATTTTGGGATGTATGCGGGCACGTAGGGGCACCAAACATTGCAGTTTAGCCTGAACTGAATTTTGCTGGACTTGAGATTACTTAATAGAATTTTTTTGCAAGTAACTTGAAATTGCCTATTGCTGATTATGTTCTTCTGGGTTTTCTCAGCCATTCTGGAAAGTTACTGCAGATGGTTCTTCCAAAGGAAATGGTGTTGTTGGTATGTATTTTAAGTATTCAGACTCACTTTTACCCATTATGGGATGACGATGATGTACTCGATTGCTCTCGACTCAGGTGTTCTGGAAGCAAATTTCATAGAACCTGCGCACGACAAGCAAGATTTTGAACGATCTTCTCTGTTTTTCAAGCTGGAGAGTAGACTAAAGCAAATGGTGATGGATTACTGGTATGTTCTGTGCTGTAATTTCAGATATTTAACTGGAGTTCGTTATCTTCTTGTATATTCAGTTATGTAAATTTGTAGGTCATACATTCAATTCCTTGTTGATTTAACAGAACCGACACTGCAGTTAAATCGTCCTTCAAAAGGTTCTCTCCCCCCCCCCCCTTTTTTTTTTTTTCTGGATGAAACGGGGGTTGTGGAAGAGAGGTTCTGCTTGTACTTTGTCATTTGCATTTGTAAGTCTGAGCACAACATAAATCAATGAAGCTTTAAGAGGTCAATATAATTTCTAATGTAGTACATAAATATATAGAGTATATTTTTTTATTGGAAGGGGGAATAGATTATAGATGTAATTCAGTGGTAATTATGCCTTGCATTCACAAGTGGCTCTCGAAGGATGGCTTGTTCTGAAGAACAGATACTGCAAAATGTGAAATAGCGAATACTGAAACATGTAATTTTGACCTCTCTTCTGACTTCAGATGGTTCTGATTCATTTTGTTGGCAAATATCCAAATGGGCTCATGCTGAGAATTTTAAAATGTTAAACTAACGGAGATCTAGTAATTTTGTCACTCATAATCAAACCCTGCTTGAAGTCTTGAGATAGCTAAAGCGCATGTGGCCAGGCATGATTGTCAGTGCTCCCGCCCCAGATTAAACCCTCTTTCACACTTGCTTACTGAGAACAAAAATTAAATTTCCATCAGATGAACGGGGGGTGGGGGGTGGAGGTTATGCTTTATTTTTCCAGCTTATGGTAGCCTTGGCTGTACTTTTCACTTCCTCTATGTCTCCACCTACCTACTAGGCTACTACACCTCGGAAACAGGCTGTAGCACAAAATGTACTTCTAAGTAATTGCGCCATAGACTTTACTTTTATCAAAAAAAAGAAACTGCCCATACATCCTTTGTCTATCTATATGAAGAAGAAATCATGTAAGGAAGGGGATTCTTATTTGTACAAATGGTACTTCGAGCTTGGAATGAGCATGAAGAGATTAACGATACTAGGCGTATACTATGTTCCAGAGCCTTTAGTTTAGTTGCGGAGTTAGAAACTACTATATATAGATAGTGCCATACTTCCCAAATTGTAATGTTTCATCACTATATTCTGTCACTGTTAGCCATTAAACTAGTAGTACTTCACAACTTGTGATATAGGCATGTTTCTTGTGATCATAATACAGGAAAGGTCATTGCCACCTGATAGGATTGAAGCCTCTTGAACCCCATTTGCAAAATCTTCAGAGAGAATCTTTTGTTCCACCCCAAGTTCAAGTGGATAAAGCTCAAACACATTCGCCAACGGACTTTCGAACAGTTACAGGTCTTGCAGCTCGTCCCGCGCCACATATCCGTTCTGCACAGAGTGGCAATAGTGGAAGAACCAACTGCAACAAGGAATTGCCAGCTGTACAGCCTAGGACAGGGAATGCAACTGTAGGACCTGGTTCTTTCTTTTCTCGACGTTTGTTTGATTCACTTTTTTGTTTATGGTGCTTTTACATTATTGAGAAGTTAATGTTACTACATTCATGTTCCTAAAGATATCAATTGCCTAGTTGGTTAGTGTCAATTTATTACTCCCTCTGTTTTTTCAATTTGTTTGTCTTACTTTCCTTTTTAGTCCGTTTAAAAAAGAATGCCTCTTTCTTTCATTGGCACCTCTTTTATTCTAACTTTTCACATGGCATGTTTAAGACCACAAAGATTAAAGGGCATTTTGGAATATTTGTACACATCTTTAGGTTAAAACCACAAAATTCAAAAGTATTCTTTACTTTCTTAAACTCCGTGCCAAGTCAAAATCCAACAAACAAATTGAAATGGAGGGAATATATACAAAAATGGCGTTGACCGTTTCATCTTTTTATTGGTATATTTGCAGGGTTCTGTTCAAAAAGATACACAAATAACCAGTTCAAGTTGCATGACAATTGATCAGATTTGTGAAGAGAATATTCAACTCTTTAGGAGGTAAATACTGTTTTTTAGCTCTCTTTACGATACAGCCGCACGGCATACAATTCCTTGCATGATTGATCAATCATGATGGATTTATACACTTGAGTCATTTGGTACCTCAAATAGGATAAGGTGGGACTGTATCCCCTCAGCTTGGATTGTTAATAACGGGATTCTCTTGTGGGATGGGCCTTCCAATATGAGTACATGATTATATTTTGAACCTTCTCTTGAATTTGGTTTTGCACTTAAATTTGCCTTGGGAGATTTGAACGATATAAGCTTCTCAGCCTTTATCTCTCTTACATCTCTGATTTTAGGCAGCCTCAATGCAGTGTCTGGACTAATCCTTGTTTCCTGTTTCGTTCTCTATTTTGTATCTTTCAGCTTTTGGCCTCCTTTAGCAACCAACTAAAACTAATCCTTGTTCCACAGGTGTGAATCATTCATCCAGAGAGAAACCGAGTTGAAACGTACAGTATGTAGCACTTCCATGCGGAGCATGTGTTTGATACTTGAACTTCTAAGTTATGCTGTTGAAATTAATTTAGTGTTGCGACCTTATATCTGACATACTTGACGCAGATAGAGGAGCTGGAGAAAGAGTTAGAGGACACTAAACAGAAATCTTCCGAGCTTTCTTCGCGCCTGGAAAGTCAGAAAAAGCTTAAACTTTTGAAACAACTTGGACAGAAGGCATAGCAAAGGATCTATCCTCCCGTGAATTGTAATCATTCAGCTGGACCATGACGAATTGATAAACGTAGACCTCTCAATGCTTCTTCCAGGAAATCCTCAATCTTTTGTCTCTTGGTTTTCTCCCCCCCTCCCCTCTTTTTTTAAATTTTATATATGGGGTTTTACTTGTCTCCCATTCCTTTTTGGATTTTATACAGCAAATTATGTGGGCTCATAAGTCCCCTGAATTATTGTACTATTTAGTTTCATTTGTATGATGCTTTCTGTTTATGCTGCCTCACCCCACCCCCTGAAAAAGGATAAAGTAATTATCATCAATACTCGAGCGCATTAGATGAGTGAATTATTAAGTTGGTTTGTGTTTGTCTTGAATTACACATACTTTTTTTCATTCAAAGGAAAACTGAAAATCCATCTCTCCTCTAAGTTTGGTTTCATTCAAAAAATATGGATGAATATTTTCTTCTTAATAAATAATGTTCCCCTCTTTGGTGCAAGTGAAATAAGGGTGGAAGAGAATGCTTCTCATGTCAGCAAGTTCTCTCGTGCTTCAATATTTCAGTAGACTTGATGCCCCTTACCTTCCATTTCACTTCATTTACCAAGATTTGCTATGTGGCAAGCTTTCCAAAACTGTGACGACAAATCTCCAGTTGTTGCTTCCACGCGTTTGCAATTTGGATGATGTTTTTTATACAAACAAGCATCCCTTAGAAAACTCGGCATATTAGTATGTCCTCCTCTGCAAAAGTAGTAGTTGCACGAAAATTGGTACTCTATCCCCTTTCTTGAGCCAATGATAATAAAGGGAAAGATGATAAAAACAAGTGACCAGATCGAATGCATGTTGTGTACTAATATAAGAAAATATGTTCTAACAATTGACACTACTATGGTGAATTATGAGACGCTTTACAGAACATTTCCTTCAAGATTGGTTCACTAGTGATGTCCTGCCTTGATAGCAGCCACTATTTTACACCATACTTATTCATATCCATCTCCATCCAAGAAATAACAGCCTTTTTTCTAAGGAAAAAAGAAGAAAAACTGAGGCAAGAAAAACCTATCTGTAGTCCAAAAACATCAACAACAACATATGAGGAGGGTAGAGTGTACACAGACCTTACCCTTACCTCGTGAAGATAGAGAGACTGTTTTTGAAGGACCATTGGCTCATAAATTCTCTAAGTACCGTTACAGGAAAATTTACTCACAATAGTCAAATTGAAAATAAGTATTTCGGACTTTTTTTTCTGGAAGAAGAGTGATGCAAAAAGAAAATGTGTCTGATAGTTATAGCAATGTTCTCATTTCTCAACATTTGTGTAATTTTTTTGTGAGATACGTAGTCCGTTTGGATTGACTTATTTTAAGTGCTTTTAAGCTTTTTTATAGTGTTTGGGTAAAATAAAAAAAATGCTTCTGAATACTTTTTTAAGCCAAAATAATAATTAAAAAAAAAAAAAAAAACTGGAATTTTCCAAGAGGTAACAGTAGTAGTTAAGTAAGAGCACAACTTGTCAACCCAATTTTATTGGGCCAGAATGTAGAAGCGGGTTGGCCCGGAGAATAATCAACCCGAAGTCAAACGTTACAACTCTGTTCTCCATTGAAGCTCAGAAGGGTAGAGCACTCCTTCCGACTCTGTGAGTCGTTGATCAGCAAGAAGAAGAAGATGAGGAAACGTGATTTAGCTATTCTGATGCTCTCTGCTTTCGCTATTTTCTTCTCTCTTCAGGTATTATTTTCTTATCCCTCATTTCGATCTTCAAAAACCCTAGCGTCTTTGTTATCACTTTTCCTTATTGAAAAAATTCATACTTTAAACTGATTTTGTTGTCAATTGGCGGTTAATACCAGCACGAAGGTGATTTATCTTTCAAGGAGGCATGGTTTCATCTCTTCGAAGAGTATCCCATCAAATACGAGGCTGAGCGTCTTCCTCCCCCAATTGTTGCCGATCTCAACGGTGATGGAAAAAAAGAGGTCCTTGTCGCCACTCATGATGCCAAAATTCAGGTAATTTTCTGCATTGGATCAGATACGGATTAAGGATTTACTGTCAGTGGGTGGGTTCCCGCTGGTGCATTTACATACCTATACATATAACACATAGACGATTTGGTTTGGCTAATACGATAGAAAGGACTGCGCTGAAACCTACTAGGCGTTGCGGCTACCTGTACTGCTGACGTTTGAATAGAAGGAACTAGGAGAGTAGAGGTTCTTGTTCCCCGACACACTGGAAAAATCCGTTCTCAATCTGACCATGCATAAGGTGTTTGATTTGTTATTTGTGCCTGGACAGTATATACTAGATTTAACAATTACTGAGCAGCATTTTATATACTAGATTTAACAATTACTGAGCAGCATTTTTTTGTTGTGGAGTAAACTTCTTAATCAATTTCTGGGTGAAGCTTAATCTACCTGAAAATTTCTTGTCTGTCGTTTGGTTTCTTATCATATGGGTATTGGCTAGGTTTTGGAACCACATTCTAGGCGTGTCGATGAAGGTTTCAGTGAAGCACGTTTGCTTGCGGAGGTGTCCCTCTTGCCTGACAAAATTCGTATTGTCTCAGGAAGACGAGCGGTGGCGATGGCCACTGGTGTGATAGATAGGAACTATAATCACAGGGAGCCTCAGAAACAGGTCCTAGTTGTTGTTACCTCAGGTTGGTCTGTGATGTGTTTCGATCACAATCTCAAAAAGCTATGGGAGGTCAACTTGCAGGTGCTTTTATGCATGGAGATTCTCACATTTTGACTTACAGAGATCTGATATACTTTGTGATAAACTGATGTTCTGTTCATTCTTCCTGGTTAATTCATACAGGAGGATTTTCCACATAATGCTCATCACAGGGAGATATCAATTTCCATAAGTAATTATACTGTAAAGCATGGAGATTCAGGTTTGGTGATTGTTGGCGGAAGGATGGAAATGCAGCCTCATGTATGTAATTACCCTATATGTTTTCTAGAAGTGATCAACCCTGTTAGAATGTTATTTCAAGTACAACTTAAGGTAGTATTTACAAAGTAAAAAATTCAAAAAGAACTACAGCTTTAGGTGGATTCCATGACACATGTAGCATTGGTTAGCTAGTCTCTTACCCCTTTTGTAGTGTTTCTTTGAGTAAGTAAAAGTTCTGGAACCAAATTTCTCTAAAGTTACATATTTTCCCTTTTCAGATGCATATTGATCCATTTGAAGAGATTGAAATGGCTGAGAAAAGTGCAGAGCAGCATAGAAGAAGTGCAGCTGAGAAGGAGGTAAACATTCATGCTCTTTGCTGTTCACATTTCTTCTTGCTCGTCTTACGGTATTATTAATTATGTATAGCCGTGCTTTATTTTTTCAATCAAGTTGTTATTTGGGGAAGAAAGAAATAGAATAAAGAATATGTGCTTTTCGCTTGCATATTTAGGTGGAGAAGACATGTAAAAGAATAACTTAGTGTCGTGGCTTTCACTCAAGCAGTCTGACTTGAAAATGACTTATATCAGTTCTTGTCATCTAAGCCTGTAAAATAACTCCCCCTTTCGTATTCCCGATTTTGCCCTTCCATATTTCTGCTCTGATCAAATAAGAAAAGTAGTTCTCTCTCTTTGTCATATTAAATATCACAGAGAAAAATTGTAGTAGATACTTTCACTAGTCCACATAACCCTGATTCTCATTGAAATACTTATGGCTCTCCATGTGCAAAAAGTCTGAGATTGGATCCTTATTCTTTGTCACTTCTGCTGATTTTGTATTATTGAGGTCCTTGTTGAAGTACTATTTTTTTTTAAACTGGTAACTTGGTGTTGGCCACCTCCAAAAATTTACATTCACTGAAAGTAATTACGTAAGTCCTATAATGTCCACTAACTGAACTTCCTCTTCTATATATTGCTCTTTACACCAAAAACATAAAGAAGTGATAATCTTCCCCTTGATCTTCTGTATTGTACATTCTTTGCCTTCAAAAACTCTTCCATTTCTTTCCTTCCAAATGTTCCACAAATGCAGGCAGGTACTTCTTTCCACCATATCTTTTGGCTCTTGCTTCCTTCCCTTCTAATCCAACAACTTAGAAGGTATGCAGTATGCTTTGGCATAGACCAGTTCACCTTAGCCAAATTGATAAATAATGCCCACACTTGTGCTGTTATTCTACAATGAAGAAAAAGGTGATTGTTTGTCTCTAAGGCCTCCTTACATAGTGAGAACCTTGAAGCAATGCAAATTTCCCTTTATAGTAATGCCTCACGAGTCAGATAGGCTCTCCTGGCTACCAGTCCGCTGAAGCACTTCACCTTTGTTGGTCCCACGCTCTTCCAAATAGATTTCCAGGGTCCTTGGTGAAGTACTTATGAACATGCGACTTTTATGATAGTGCTCATGAGTTGTCATCCACATGTGTTAGTGTACCTCCATATAATTAAGGAGGATGGAGAAATCACAATCAATATGCCTACTATTCCTTCAATTATTCCCTTTTTTGTGTGTGGAGTTTTTGTTTGTTGGGGGAGGGGATGCTGAAAATGAAGAATGTGTTCCTTTGTGAGAGGTTGTTTATATTCAGTTTTATAGTTATCTTCTTTTCGTGAATTTGTTTGTTTCTTTTGTTATATATGCTTATCGTAATAAGGTATTCCTAGGCGTATTTTCTATTTAGTTTCTAAATTTGACATACTTGTTTAATTCAGGCGTCTGAGAATTCAGGAGTTGTGGATTTACGCCATTTTGCACTTTATGCACTTGCTGGTCGGACCGGCCAACTACGTTGGAGCCGGAAGATAGAGGTTTTCCACTCACTCTCTGTCCCACAATTGGAGCCTTTTCTGTTTCATGTTATATTTTTTTCCCAAGGAATAAAGATGATATTAGTATGATCCCTTATTTTCCTTCTGTGATTTGTTGGTTTCCGTCTGTTCTAGAATACCTTTCAGGTCCAATATTTTTTCAAGTGTGTATATTCTAGAGTTATCTGTACCATAGACCAATTGTTCACAGAAGCAATAACCATAAATGGACCCGAACAATTAGGCAATATTCAAGTACCTAAAAGGGCTAGCTATATCAGAGTCATTATGTTGGAGTTGAGTCGGATAGCTTCTCATTTGTTATGGCTCGGTCCTTTTATGGCGGATATGTTATAGTTTGTAATTGCATCATTGCTGGTCTGTTATTTGTCGACAAAGGGTACCATTAAGTTAATGTCAATTTCGAAACTAGCTAGATTAATTGGTTGCAAAATCTTACACCTGGCGATACAACTTGAACTTACTGGTGTTTTTCTAGCTTAGAGTTTGTGATGTGAACTTGGTCAGCTTGGGTATGGCTAAACTTGAGAGAAATCTTTTAGATATTTAATCTATTATTGATCTTCCATTCT